>VZQC01000836.1:43545-59931 GCA_009823505.1 Rhizomys pruinosus | reverse complement strand
AAAAAAAAAGGTGGTAATTCAGAAAAAAAAATTAAAAAGTTTAAAAATAAAGAGCCAGCCGGGCATGGTGGTGCATGCTTTTAATTCTAGCACTTGGGAGGCAGAGGCAGGCGGATCTTTGTGAGTTCAAGGCCAGCCTGGTCTACAGAGTGAGTTCCAGGACAGCTGGGGCTACAGGGAGACCCTGTCTCAAAAAGATAAATAAATAAATAAATAAGCCAGGTGTGGTGGATCACGCCTTTAGTCCCAGCACTCAGGAGGCAGAGGCAGGTGGATCTCTGTGAGTAGTAAGCTCCAGGCCAGCTGGGAGTAAAAGAGAGACCCTGTCTTAAAAAGACAATAAATAGAATAAATAAATAAATAAATAAATAAATAAATAAATAAATAAATGTCTTATACACTACTATTGTCCAATTCAGTGTTCATGCAGCTCGTGGCTTATTTGCATCCTCAGAAAAAGGGTGTCTCTGCCTATCACTATTAATGCCCAAGTCTCATGGCTCTAAATATAGGTCAGATTTGAATGGCTAAAGTTATGCCAATGTTTCTTGTTTATATAGAAACAATTTTACATGAATTTGTCTGAAATTTTGCATGTGGCTTAACAGTTAATATAGTTCATGTGAATTTCATTGGCTTAGACTCAAGGATACAAGAAAATAGATCTTAAAATTTTTCTACTACTGAACTAATTTTTAATTCTGGATCTCATTTTGGCTGGTGCAGTGAAAGAAAACTTCAGTTAAATGTAGTGGGGTTTTTTCATAGCAATTCAAATTTCAAACTCAGCATTTCCTTTTCCTTCTCCCATTGGCTAATACAAAGTTCTAAGGGCTAATAGAAGCTTAGTGTAGGTAGGAGAGGGATCACACTTTCTTGATCTTGATTGGTCTTATAGTGGTCTTCTGATCAAACTGTAACTTATCCAGGCCTGGAGAGATGGTTCACTCAGTAAAGTGTTTGAAGAACTGCGTTTGGTCTCTAGAATCCATACAGAAGCCGAGTGCAGTGGGACACACTTAGAATCCAAGAAGGGAATGTAGAGAGAGCCAGATCCTGCAGACACTACAATCCCAACACTAGGGAGGTAGCAAGAGGATTTCAAAGCCTGGGCCTACATATTGAGACTGAGAGAGAAGAGGAAGAGGGAGAAGGAGAATATTTACATATCCTTATGTTCTTCCTTTAGCCTAACTGCCTACTTTGGCCTGCTTGACATCTGTGGCCTGAAGGGTGGAGAAACAGTGATGGTTAACGCAGCAGCGGGAGCTGTGGGCTCTGTCGTGGGGCAGATAGCTAAGCTCAAAGTAAGTGTCTTCTAGTAACCCTGATTCAGGTCCCACTTTGTGCACTGGGAATGCAGCAGTGAACACAGAGGACCTTCCTGGCCTCAAGGAACTTAAAATCTACTTATGGATCTTGTTTAGAAGTTAGAGGTTGAAAAAGGCAAGGGCAGGGAATGGAGAAACTAGAGTTTCTTCTAGCTGCTGTGATTTGAATAGCTTTCCCACACCGTGCTTTTACTGTAATGTACATAATAGTCCAGAAACACAGAGCTGAGTGACTGTGGATTAAAAACACCTGAAACAGTGACCAAAAACAAATCTTTCCTCCTTCAAGTTTTTTCTCTCGTATTTTGTCATAGTGATGAGACGCGGACTGACAGAAGTGTGTTCGTGAGCCACTTGACCATGCAGAACTCAGCTCATGCTTCTAGTTTGCTAACAGTCTACAATTTTTCCCCATATAGGGTTGCAAAGTTGTTGGTTCCGCAGGGTCTGATAAAAAGATTGCCCATCTCAAAAAGATTGGCTTTGACGTTGCCTTTAACTACAAGACAGTAGAATCTTTGGAAGAAGCATTGAAAAAAGCCTCTCCTGATGGCTATGATTGCTATTTTGATAATGTAAGTACAAACTGGACTTATCTGATTTAGCAATAAAGTACTGCATAAAAGAATGTATTTTTAAAGTTTCCATCTAGAATATATGAAGAAAGTATGTGCACCTAATATTAATGTACAATACACAAACCGCATTATTCATTCATTTAAACTTCAGAGCCATCCATGGCAACTGTGCCTACTATCCCAACACTCTGAGGCAGGAAGATTAAAGGTTCAAGGCTGGCGTGGGCTACACAGCCTTTTAAAAAGAAAAGCCCAGCCGGGCGTGGTGGGGCATGCCTTTAATCCTAGCAGAGGCAGGCCAGCCTGGTCTACAGAGCAAATTCCTGGACAGCTGGTTGGCTAAAGGGAGGGGTGGGGAGACCATGGTCTTGAAACAAAAAAAAAAAAAAAAAAAGCCCAAATAAACAATTAAATAAATAAACTAGAATTTTAGGCAGAGGGTGGTTACTCCGTAGCAGAGCTGTTCCTTATCGGGCACAAGTCCCTGGCTGCATTCAACTCCCCAGCACTGCAAAGAAAAAAGAAGCTAGACTGTAGAATTTTTAGTACTTTGCCAAATTATATGATTATGAGCACAGTTTTAGAATCATCCCCCAAAGAAATACTAATCATCAGTCACCCACATTTCTCTCTCAAAATGTGTTCTCTGACTAGCTTCTTTCACTTAGCAAAATGATTTTGAGGGACAGCCATGTTGTAGCATATATCAGTATTTCATTCCTTTTATGGCTGAATATACTTTTCTTTTTGATGTCTTTGTGAGACAAGGTTCCCCCGTGCCCCAGTAGCTACTTAGTAATTGCTTTGTAACCCAGGCTGGGCTTTGAACTCACAAAGAGATCGTCTGCCCTGCCTCCTGAGTGCATCACCATGTCTGACTGCTTTACACGTTTTGACCATTGCGTAATGCTGCTATGGACATCCAGGTAAGTGTTTTGTTTGGCTTTTCTTGTACTTTCTCTTGGGTATTTACCTATGAGTAGAATTGCTAGGTCATATGCTAACTTATGTTGAACATTTTGAGAAATTGCCAAGCAGTTTTTGCAAAGAGATTGCACTGTCTTGCATTCATACAGTTTCTAAGGGATAGAATTTTTTTGTGGCCTCACCCACACCTGTAATTTGTTGTTTTTTTTGTTTTTTGGTTTTTTTGTCTTTTTGAGACAGGGTCTCCCTGTACCTCCAGCTGTCCTGGAACTCACTCTGTAGACCAGGCTGGCCTTGAACTCACAAAGATCCACCTGCCTCTGAGTGCTGGGATTAAAGGTGTGCGCCACCACGCCCGGCTTTTGATTTTTTTTTTAATGTTCATCTAAGTGTTTTTTTGTTGTGTTTTGTTAATTTTAGTGTGTTCAAAGTTGTGTTTCAATGTGGTTCTGATTTTCATTTCCCCATGACTAAAGCCACTGGAGAGCTCTTTCTGTGCATTTCCATAACATCTTTAAAGAAACTTGTGGGTGTGGTGGCGCAGGCCTTTAATCCTAGCACTCAGGGGGCAGAGGCAGACGGACCTTTGTGAGTTCAATGCCAGCCTGGTCTACAGAGTGAGTTCCAGGATAGCTGGGGCTACAGGGAGACCCTGTCTCGAAAAGACAAAAAAAAAAAAAAGAAGAAACTTGTGGGGCTGGAGAGATGGCCTAGTGGTTAAGAGCTCCGACCACTCTTGCAGAGGACCCGGGTTCGATCCCCAGCACCCACATAGAGGCTGAGAACCATCTTTAACTCCAGTTCCAGGGGAATCTGACACCCTCTTCTGACCTCTGTGGCATTGCACGACACAGGTGCACAAACCTACATGCAGACAGTACATTTATACACGTACAAAAATAAATAAAATTAAAAAAAAAAAAAACTTGTGAATCCTTGGCTTACTTTTCACCCGGGTTGAGTTCTTCGTGTATTTGGGTGCATGTCCCTCACGAGATACAGTGATGTTCATTATTGCAGTAGCTATGCTCTGTAAAGTTGCCATGCACGCAGAACTGTGGCTTCCAGAAGAAATATATACATGTGAACAGTTTGGTTGATTCTCTTAAATGTAATTTTTAGATTATTTGAGGTGGTCGTTTTGCTCTCTGTTTAGGTAGGTGGAGAGTTTTCAAACACGGTTATAGCCCAGATGAAGACATTTGGAAGAATCGCCATCTGCGGGGCCATCTCTCAGTACAATCGCACTGGTCAATGTCCCCCAGGTAATGAGCTCATCGGCTGTGGGAGGACTGGACAGCAGATTCGAAGACATGGGGAAGGGATGTTTCAGACCCTCCCCCATACTCTTAGATTGGCTTTCTTGGATTCCTCTTGCACCCCAGTGTGCTCTCTGTCCCCCTTTCTCTACTCCTCCCTCCCTTTCACTCTCCCCCAAACCCCAAAGTATTACCAACAGAGAGCCTTCCATGAGAGACCTTGGACAAGCCTCTTATGGCTGGGAAGACGACCAAGACAGCCAGGGACTCTTAAATCCTTTTAGCAACAGACTCAAAACAGAAGCCTGTGCTCTGAACTCTCATATAGTCTCGCTGTAGCCCCAGCTGTCCTGGGACTCACTATGTAGACCAGGCTGGCTTTGAACTCAAAGAAATCGGCCTGCCTTTGCCTCCCAAGTGCTGGGATTACAGGAGTGAGCCACCATCCCCGTCCATAGAATCCTGTTTTTTTTCCCCCCCGACAGGCTCTCCCTATAACCCCAGCTGGCCTGGAACTCACTCTGTAGACCAGGCTGGCCTTAAACTCACAGAGGTCCACCTGCCTCTGCCTCCCGAGTGCTAGGATAGAATCCTTTTTTCTGCTAGAGCTTTGTACTGTTATAAAGATGGGATTCTGTCTTAGGTCTGAGCTCCAGAAATCCTAACACACTCCACCACCAGCATAGCTCAGAGACGAGACATTATTTCTACTAGTTTACTGCTACACTCGCTTAGTTGCACTCAAAAACAAAATCAGCATTCCTATTAGGATGGAGGATGGATGGCTCAGCAACAGTATTTCACCCTCTTCCAAGGTGAGGGTGTGTGTGTGTAAGGTTCTGGTAGCCTTGCTTCCAGAATGGGAGAGACCAATACTTCTCGGCTGCTCGGCCTGTGTAAACACTCCCAGAGAGTATCTATTTCCAAATAACCTCAGAGGTTGGTTCTCATTGCTCTGGTGGTCAGACAAGACCCACAACAGTGCTGTGTTCCCGCTTGAAGTTCTAGGAGAATCTCTCAGTTTCCTGATTCTAGAGGCTGCACATTCCTTAGCACCAGCCCCTCCCTCACCAGTAGCTTTGTCTTCCTCCTCATTCCACACTCCTCACTTCCCTTCCTCCATCCCTCCCCTGCTTCCACCAACAGTTATTCTTTTCCTGACTCTACCTTTCCTGGGGGCTGCTTTCCATTATGAGGATGCCTGTGATTATAAGAAAACCACTTGGATAATACAGCACAATCTCCTGTCTCAAGATTATTTTTCTTCTTTAATTTTTAAAAAATTATTTCTAAGCCGGCGTGGTGGCGCACGCCTTTAATCCTAGCACTTGGGAGGCAGAGGCAGGTGGATCTTTGTGAGTTCAAAGCCAGCCTGGTCTACACAGTGAGTTCCAGGCCAGCTGGGGCTACAGGGAGACCCTGTCTCGAAAAGACCAAAAAAAAAGAAAGAAATTATTTCTTTTTATGTGTATGAGTGTTTTGCCTGTATGTATGTAAGTGCATCCAGGTCATGCAATGCCCACAGAGGCCAAAAGAGGGCACTGGATGCTGTTAAGGATGTTGCAAATGGCTGGGCGTGGTGGCGCACGCCTTTAGTCCTAGCACTTGGGAGGCAGAGGCAGGCGGATCTTTGTAAGTTCAAGGCCAGCCTGGTCTACAGAGTGAGTTTCAGGACAGCTGGGGCTACAGGGAGACCCTGTCTCGAAAAAGACAAAAAAAAAAAAAAAAAAAAAAAAGGATGTTGCAAATGTTTAAGACTGATTATTGGCCCAGAGTGGTGCCTGCCTTTAATCCTAGCACTCAGGAGGCAGAGGGAGACGGATCTCTGTAAGTTCAAAGCCAGCCTGGTCTACATTGCAAGTTCCAGGCTAGCTGGGGCTACAGAGGGAGACCCTGTCTTAAAAAAGCCAAAACAAAGCAAAACTGGTTTTTAACCACCATGTAAGGTGGCTGGGAAGCAAACCCAGTTCTTCTGCAAGGGGAGCCAGTGCTCTTAATGACTGAGCCATCTCTCCAGCCCCCTCTCAAGATTCTTCCTGTAATCACACAGACTCCTTTTGCCAGGGAATGCAGCATACTCAGGTTCTGGGGTTTGAGGTCTACGTGTCTTGGGGCATTCTTTTCCCTTCTGCACAATCATGGTAGTAGGGCCCCTGTGGATCCGAATGTCGGAAACGGAAGTGGGAATACTAGAAGAACGAGGTGACTTCTGCCGCTTGGATCTCTCCGCGGACACTTCCCTGGACCGTCATTCAAATGCACCCTCCTTTTCAGGCCCATCCCCAGAGGTTGTTATCTATCAGCAACTGCGGATGGAGGGATTCATCGTCACCCGCTGGCAAGGAGACGTTCGCCAGAAGGCTCTGACAGACTTGATGAACTGGGTCTCAGAGGTAAGGGCACCAGCCTTCCCCGTGCACTGCTATGCACCAGACCGCAGGAGCTTTCTCCGCTCACATCAGACCAGCAACTACTTTCCTCCCTTTACTGAGTCTTCTCCTTGCCTGCTGGGTTAGTGCTTTTCAAATACAAACCCTCCTTTTCTTATATTAAAAAAGAAAACAAAACAGACCTCTCTAAATCCTTGCTTTGGGGATGAAGGGACGACCATGTTGAAATTGACTCTTGCCGTATAGCCCAGACAGACTGCAAACTCCTAATCCTCTTGCCTCAGCACGCCCAGTGCTGAGATCACAGCCGTGCACCACTGTGTCCTGATCTCTATATTCATTTCCACTCAAATGCAGATCCATTTTTTCTGTTTCCTCTTTTCTGACAAAATACCGGGAGGTGTTCTACATTTTTGCATGTAGTTTCTTTCTTTGCATTCTTTTAAAAAAGATGTATTATTTTTTAATTTTATGTGTATGAGTGCTTTGCCTGCATGTATGTAAATGTACCCATACCATGCAAAGCCCACAGAGGCCAGAAGAGGACGTTACAGCTCCTAGAACTAGAGTTTACAGACTTTTTTTTTTTTTTTTAAACAGGGTCTCCCTATAGCTCCTGCTGGCCTGGAACTCACTCTGTAGACCAGGCTGGCCTTGAACTCACAGAGGCCTGGCTTAAAGACGGTTGGTTCTTAGTTACCATGTGCTGGTAATCGAACCCAGTCC
This sequence comes from Rhizomys pruinosus, assembly GCA_009823505.1. NCBI lineage: Eukaryota > Metazoa > Chordata > Mammalia > Rodentia > Spalacidae > Rhizomys > Rhizomys pruinosus. Next base: position 52,720 of record VZQC01000836.1, on the reverse strand, counting down.
TCTGCAAGAGCAATCAGTGCTTTTAACCACTGAGCCATCTCTCTAGCCCCAGTTATTTTTATTTTATCTATATGACTGTATTGCCTGCCTAAATGTACCAATGCTTGCAATGCTTGAGGAGGTCAGAAGGCATTGGATTCCCCAGAACTGGAGTTATAGGCAGTTATTACCTGCCATGTACATCGTGGGAATTGAACCCAGATCCTCTGGAAGAACAGGAAGTGTTGTTAACCAGTGAGCCATCTCTCCAGCCCCTCTTGCTATTCTTTTTTTTTTTTTAATTTTTTTTTTAATTAATTTTATTTATTTCTGTATGTGTATGAATGTACTGTCTGCATGCAAGTCTGTGCACCCGTGTCATGCAACTCCGCGGAGGTCAGAAGAGGGTCTCGGATTCCCCTGGAACTGGAGTTCTCCTGGAATTGGAGCTTCAGATGGTTCTCAGCCGCCATGTGGGTGCTGGGGATCGAACCCGGGTCCTCTGTAAGAGCGGTCAGCGCTCTTAACCGCTAGGCCATCTCTCCAGCCCCCCCTCTTGCTATTCTTTAGTGGACCAGATATTGCACTATCCCAGTCCCACCTAAATTGTGTTTGTGAAGGTCACTGATGTCTCTCTCACTGGGAAGTTCAAGAATAGATTCTCCGCATCTCCTGTCTGTGGGGGATATTTGATAGAGTGATCGGTCTCACTGATGGATCTACCCTTGGCCTCCCTGAGGTCTTGGTTTTCCTTGCTGCTTAGTTTTCATAATAAAACTCCTCCATCTAGCCTTTAATCCTAGCACTCAGGAGGCAGAGGCAAGAGGATCTCTGTGAGTTCAAGGCCAGCCTGGTCTACAGAGTGAGTTCCAGGCTGGCTGGGGCTATAGGGAAACCCTGTCTCAAAAAAATAAAAATAAAATAAAAATATAACTGCTGAGCCATCTCTCCACCCTTCGTAACCATATTTATCCTGTCAGACTGTGGTGCTTAGTCTTCAAAATGTGTACAGCACGGGACTCCTACTTCCTGTGACCCGCCCTGGCTTGGCACCCCTCCGTGTAGCTTCAATGCTTGCCGCGCCCTCCAGCTCATCTGCTGCTTTTGCTCTCCATAGACAGTTCCCAGCATGGCACCCAGAGTGACGCGTTAAAGCAGAGATCAAACTCCTATTCTTTTATTTTTTGTATGTGTATGAATGTACTGTCTGCATGTAGGTTTGTGCACCCGTGTTGTGCAATGCTGCGGAGGTCAGAAGAGGGCGTCGGATTCCCCTGGAACTGGAGCCAAAGATGGTTCTTAGCTGCCATGTGGGTGCTGAGGATCAAACCCAGGTCCTCTGCAAGAACGGTCGGCGCTCTTAACTGCTAGGCCATCTCTCCAGCCCCACACTCCTTTTCTTACGTATACAACAGAGTCCTCATTACAGTCACCTGCAAGGCTCCTCACTATTTGGCCCCTGATTGGATTTTGTCTGATTCATTCCCCCCTCTTACTTTTTCAGATGGGTTCTCATGTATTCCAGGCTGGTCTCAAAATCACTGTGTAGCTATGGGTGACCTTGACCACGTGATCCTCCTGTTTCTATGTCTCAAGTACTGGGACTACAAGTCAGACTCTGAATACATTTCTAAGAGCTCCCTGACCCTGCTAACTCCCTCCTTGACCCGTAGTAATTGCTAACTTAATTCTCTTATCTCCTTCAAGTCTTTGCTTAAAAGTGCCTTGTGAATGAGGCATTTATTTATTTATTTATTATTTATTTATTTGTTTGTTTGTTTGTTTTGGGACAGAGTCTCCCTGTAGTCCCAGCTGGCCTTGGACTTACTATGTAAACCAGGCTGGCCTCCATGTCACAAAGATCTACCTGCTTCTGTCTCCCTAGTGCAGGAATTAAAGATGTACACCACCATGCCCAGCCCTGAGGCTCTTTATTTATTTATTATTTTTGTGGTGTTAGGAATTGACCCTAAGGCCTCGTGTGGGCTACAAAAGAGCTCTATCTACTACTGAAATATATGCATTCTCAGATGTATCTACCTAGAACTCACTATGTAGACCAGGCTGGCCTCTATCTCATCCTCAGCCCTAAATGAGGCAACATTTAAAAAAATCTTAAACATTCAGGTTGGAGAGATAGCTCACTGGTTAAGATCACTGGCTGTTTTTGTAGAGGACCCGGGGTTCTGTTGCCAGAAATCGCATAGAGGCTAACAACTGTCTGTAATTCCAGTTCCAAGGGATCTGTTGCCCTCCTCTAGCCTCTGTGGGTATTACATACATGGGTGCACTTAACATGCAGGCAAAATACTCATACCCATAAAATAAAAATAAATAAGTGGGGCTGGAGAGATGGGTCAATAGTTAAGAGCACTGGCTGCTCTTGCAGAGGACCTGGCTTTGATTCCCAGTTCCCAAAGGGCAGCTAATAACCATCCGTAACTTCAGTTGTTCCAGGAGAAACAATCTCCAGCCTCCATGGGCATTTCATGACATGGGTGCAGTTCCATACATGTAGGCAATACACTCATACACATAAATATTTTTTTCGCTTTTTGAGATAGGGTCTCCCTTTAGTCCCAGCTGGCCTGGAGCTCTCTATGTAGACCAGGCTGGCCTTGAACTCACGAAGATCTGCCTGCCTCTGCCTCCCAAGTGCTAGGATTAAAGGTGTGCACCACCATGCCCAGCTACACAAAAAATTTTTAAATAATAAATAAGAAATAGATAAATATTAAAATTTTTTTAATTTATTTTTTATGTGTACTGTCTGCATGTAGGTTGGTTCACCCATGTTATGCAAAGCTGCAGAGGTCAGAAGAGGGTGTCGGATTCCCCTGGAACTGGAATTAAGGACGGCTCTTAGCCGCCATGTGGGTGCTGGGATGCAAACCTGGGTCCTCTGGAATAGCAGTCTCTGCTCTTAACCGCTGAGCCATCTCTCCAGTCCCCAAATACTTTTCTTTTTAAAAACAGTTTAAGGGAATGGAGAGATGGCCTAGTGGTTAAGAGTGCCGACTGCTCTTGCAGAGGACCTAGGTTTGATTCCCAGCATCCACATGGAGGCTGAGAACCGTCTGTAACTCCAATTCCAGGAGAACTCCAGTTCCATGGGAATCTGACACCCTCCTCTGACCTCTGTGGCATTGCACAACACAGGTGTACAAACCTACATGCAGACAGTACATTCATACAAATAAATAAATTAAAAAAAACAGTTTTAGACTTTTAAATTGATATTTAATAATTTATACAGTTGGGGCTGGAGAGTTGGCTCAGCACTTAAGAGCACTGGCTGCTCTTGTAGAGGACCCAGGTTTGATTCCCAGCACCCACGTGGCAGCTGACCACCATTGGTAACTCCAGCTGCAGGGGATCTGATGCCCTCTTCTGACTTCCACAGGCATCGCAGGACACAGATGCACTTATATACATGCAGGCAATATACTCATACACATAAAATAAAAATAAAGCCAGGCATGGTGGTAATGGTGGTATACACCTTTAATCCCAGCACTTGGGAAACAGAGGCAGTTGGATCTCTGGGTGTTCGAAACCAGCCTGGTCTACACAGCCAGTTCTAGGCCAGCTGGGGCTACAAGGAGACCATGTCTCAAGAAGACCAAAAATCAATAAATAAAGATAAATAATGGGAGGAAGAGGCAGGCGGATCTTTGTGAGTTCAAGGCCAGCCTGATCTACAGAGTGAGTTCCAGGTCAGCTGGGGCTACAGGGAGACCCTGTCTTGAAAAGACCAAAAAAAAAAAATGTTTTGGTTGTTTTTTTGTCTTTTCGAGGCAGGGTCTCCCTGTAGCCCCAGCTGACCTGGAACTCATTCTGTAGACCAGGCTGGCCTTGAACTCACAAAGATCTGCCTGCCTCTGCCTACTGAGTGCTAGGATTAAAGGTGTATGCCACCACGCCTGGCATGGGAACTGGAGTTAAAGATGGTTCTCAGCCGCCGTGTGGGTGCTGGGGATCGAACCCGGGTCCTCTGCAAGAGCAGTTGACACTCCTAACTGCTAGGCCATCTCTCCAGCCCAAATAAAATGTTTTAAATGTATAATTTTATACACTTATGAAGCAGAGTCTAATATTTGAATCCATGTATACAATGAGTAACTATTAGATCAGGGTACATGGGAGTATCTAACACCTCAGACATCTATGATCTCTGGAACTGAACATACATAATCTTCTTTACTGTCTCTTTTTGAAATACATCATTGACTGTAGTTACCCAGAGTATGCTAAAGAATGTTAGATCAAACCAAATGATTTTTAAGTCAAAGTATCACTTTGTTTCTGAATCTTTTTTCTTTTTTTATTATATATATGTTTTGTACAAGATTGTTACTAATCAAATCTAGACCCGTGTCCCCCACCCTACCCCCCCACCACACCAGAGCTCATGCATTCTGCCAAACATGTTTTTCATCTCTTTCTCAGTCTTTCTCAAAATTCTCCATGTGGAAGTTGACTGTTTTGAGCAGAAGTTCACCGTTTCATTCAGTTCTTTGATGCAGTCCTTTCTGTTGTTGTTGTGGTCGTTGTTGTTTCCAATATGCATCACTCCCAACTACTTGGACAAAAGCTCAAGGGGCCATGCACAAGAAATACTTACAACTAGGTAATTGGCACTAGCATCCACAGATGAGGGATACTATTTGTCGTTTGTTTTTCTGGGACTGTGTTACTTCACTCAGCATGATGTCTTCTAGCTCCAGCCATTTACCTGCAAAGCTCATGATGTCACCTTTCTTTACTGCTGCATATAACTCCATTGTGTAGATGTACCACATTTTCTCTATCCACTCGTCAGTTGAGGGGCATTTGGGTTGGTTCCAGGCCAGATCCTTGCTATGTGAAGAGAGCTGAAATAAACATGGCTGGGCATGTATCTCCTGCGGTAGGATGAGTCTTGTGGGTACAATGCCCCAGGAGTGGTATGGCTGGGTCAAGTGGGCAAGTCATTCCAAGTCTCCATAGGGGTTTCTCCACACTGCTTTTCCATAGTGGCTGTATGAGTTTACATTCCCAGCAGTGGGAAATGATGAGTGTTCCTCTTTCCCACAACCTCTCCAGCACTTGATACATTTGTTTTCTTGATCCTAGCCAGTCTTACTGGAGTAAGGTGATATCTTAGAGTGGTTTTGATTTGCATTTCCTTAATAATTAATGATGTTGAACACTGCTTAAGATGTTTCTCAGCCATCTCTAATTCCTCACTTGTGGGCTGGAGAGATGACCTAGTGGTTAAGATCCCTGACTGCTCTTGCAGAGGACCCAGGATCGATCCCCAGCACCCACATGGCGGCTGAGAACCATCTGTAACTCCAATTCCAGGAGAACTCCAGTTCCAGGGGAATCCGACACCCTCTTCTGACTTCCGCAGCACTGTACAACACAGGCGCACAGACCTGCATGCACACAGTACATTCATACACATAAATAAATAAATAAAACAAAAAAAATATCCTCACTTGTGAAGTCTCTGTTCAGCTCTTTGCTCCATTATTGAGTGGGGTCATTTGTTTTCTTTGTTTTTTGAGTAGGTTTATATATTCTGGAAATCAGTGCTTTTGTCAGATGTATCGCAGTGAAGTTTCCTCCCACTCTGGGATTTCCTCTTCACTTCCTTGTTGTTTTTTGATGTACAGAAGTTTTGGAGTTTGATGAGGTCCCATTTGTCAATTGTCGACCTTAATTCTTGTGCAGCTGCTGTCTGATTAGGAAAGTCTTTTTCCTAGCTATGCCTATTCCTGTAGTCTGCTGCCAACTTTGTCTTCTATCGCCTTCAAGTTTGGGGTTTCACATTGAGGTCTTTGCCCCATCTTAGATTGACTTTTGTATAGGGTGAGAGGAGGGGTTAATTTCATTCTTCTACAAGTGGTGATCCATTCTTCTACAAGTGGTGATGCCAACACCACTTGCTGAAGTGCTGTCTTTCTCCCATTGTGTCTTCTTGGCCCCCTTGGTCAAATATGGATGGCTGAAATGGTATGTTCAAGTTTGATCTTAAGTTTTGTTCCATTGGGTCAACAGGTCTTTTTGTGCCGTACCAGGCTTGTTTTTATGACTATACCGGTGTAAGTTTTGAAGTCTGGTATAGAGATCTACCCCGTGTTGCTCTTTTCACTCAGGGTTGTTGGCTATTCAGGGCTTTTTGTTTTTTCCAAATGAAATTTAAGAACTTTTTTTTTCAAGCCCGTGAAGAAACTCTTGGCGATTTTAATTGGGATTGGCGTTAAAGCTATACAAGAGTTGGGGTAGAATGGACATTTTTTTAATGTATTTAATTTATTGATTTTTAAACAAATCTAGACCGTTTCCCCTCATTCCCCCACCGCAGAGCTCGTGCATTTCGCCAAACATGCTTGCTTTCATCTCTTAGTCTTTCTCAATATTTCCATGGGGACGTTGACTGTTGTTGAGCGAAGATCACTGTTTCAGTCAGGTCTTTGATGCAGTATTTTCTGTTGTTGGTTGTTGTTTCCAAATTCATTATGTCCAACTGCTTTGTAAAGAAGCTCAGGGGGCCCTACAACAAGAAATACTTACAACCATGGTAATTGGCACTAGCAAATCCACAGATAGGGATACCATGCGTTCGTTTGTTTTTTCTGGGACTCTGTTATTCACTCAGCATGATGTCCTCTAGGCTCCAGCCATTTTTTCTGCAAAGCTCGGGATGTCGTCTTTCTTTACTGCTTCATAGAACTCGCATTGTGTAGATGTACCACATTTTTCTTGCATCCACTCGTCAGTTGAGGGGCATTATGGCTGGTTCCAGCTCTTTGCTATTGTGAAGAGAGCTGAAATAACATGGACGTCTGCATGTATCTCTGTGGTGGCGTAAAGTCTTGAGGGTAGCATGCCCAGAGTGGTATGGCTGGGCGCGGTGGGCAAGTTCATTCCAAGTCTTCCAAGGGCTTTCCCACAACTGGACTTTCCATAGTGGCTGTATGAGTTTACAATTCCGCAACCAGCAGTGGACGAGTGTTTACCCCTTTCCCCAACCCTCCAGCACTTGGTATCATTTGTTTTCTTGATCCTAAGCCAGTCTTATTGGAGTAAGATGAATCTCTAAAGTTGTGTTTTGATTTGCATTTCCTTCTGAATGATTAGTGATGTTGGCATTTTTTTTTGTGTTTCTTTTCCCAAGACATCTAATTCTCGCGTTGTGAAGTCTCTTTTTTCACATGTTCAGATTGTTTTGCTCCGTCTTTAGCGGGTCGTTTGTTTTCTTTTTTCTTAGTTTTTTTGAGTAGTTTTTAGTTCTGGAAATACAAATGCATTGTCAGATGTAATCTGACAGTGAAAGGTTTCCCTCCCACTCTGTGGGGATTTCTCTTCACTTCCTTGATTGTTCTTTTGATGTACAGAAGCTTTGAGTTTGAATGAGGTCAAATTTGTCAATTGTCGACCTTAATTCTGTTTGTGCAGCTGCTGTTCTGATTTAGAGAAGTCTTTTCCTCATCGCCTATGTCTTTTGTATCTGCTTGCCTGAACTTTTTCTTCTATCACCTTCAGAGTGTTGGGGTTTATCATCGAGTTGAGGTCGTTATATCCATGTGGAGTTGACTTTTGTACAGGGTGAGAGGTAGGGTTTAATTTCATTCTTCTACAAGTGGTGACCAGTTTTGCCAACACCTACTGCTGAAGATGCTGTCTTTTCTCCATTGGGTTTCGTCTTGGCCCCCTTGTCAAATGAGATGGCTGAAATTGTAATATGTGCTCAGACTTTTGGATCTTCGGTTTGTGTTCACATTGGTCAACAGTTCTGTTTTTGTGCAGTAACCAAGGTGGTTTTTAATGACGTAATAGCCCTGTAGTATATTTAAAATCTGGTATAGGAGATCCTCCCGCTGTGTAGCTCTTTTCACTCAGGGATTGATTTGGCTATTCGGGGTCACTTTTGTTCTCACAAATGAATTTAGAACTTTTGTTTCACAAGCCTGTGAAAGAAACTCTTGGGGATTTTGATTGGGAGTTGCAATTAAATCTATACAAAGAATGTTTTGGTAAATGGAAATTTTTACAATGTTAATTTTCCCCAATCCATGAAGCATGGGAAGTTTTTCCATGTTTCTGAGGTCTTCTTTCAATTTTTTCTTTAAGAGGGTTTAAATTTTTGTTGTACGAGGTTTTTGGTGTCTCTTGGCTAGTGTTTGTTCCTAGGTATCTTATTTGTTTTTGAGGCTTATTGTGAGTGGGGAAGGTCTCCTTGAATCTTTCTCCAGTTGCTTGTTCTTGGTGGTAAAGAAAGGCCATTGATTTGTCTAAGGTTAATTTTGTATCCGTGCCACTTTGCTGAAGCTGTTAATCGTTTCTAGGAGTTTTTCTGGTGGAGTTTTTTGCATCCCTTAAGTAAACAATCATATCATCAGCAAATAGGATAGTTTGACTTCCTTTTCCAAAATTAGTACGCCTTAATATCCTTTTCTTCTGCCTTAATTGCTCTCGCAAGTGTTTCAAGCACTATAGTTGAAGAGGAGTGGTGATAGGGCGGCACGCCTTGCCGAGTTCCCTACCTTGTAAAGGAAAGTGTTTCCGTCAAATTGTCCCCATTTTGGATGAATAGTTGGCTGTGGGTTTCCTGTAATAATGGGCTTTTGATTACATTGCAGGAATGAATCCCTCCAATCCAATTCCTTAGGACTTTAAGCAATGAAGGGATGCTGGATTTGGTCAAAGGCTTTTTTCAGCAATCCATTGGAATTATGGTGTGGTTTTTGTTCTTTGATTCCATTATGTGTTTGATGAGTTTTATTGATTTTCGTATTTGTAACCATCCTGCTCTACTGGTTGAATCCAACTTGTCATGAATGGTGATCTTTCTGATGAGGGTCTGTATGCTGATTTTGCCCGTATTCTGTTTAGAATTTTGGCATCTGTGTTCATGGGGAGATGGGTCGTATAATTCTCATTTTTGTTTGGTCCCCTTTGTCTGCATTTTGGAATAGAGTGATGTTGGCTTCATAGAAGGAATTTGGGAGAGTTCCCTCTGATTGTATACTTCTAAACAGTTCAGAAATAATGGTTGTAGGTCTTTGAAATGTTTTATAGAATTCTGCTGTGAAACCGTCTGGGCCTGGGCTTTTTTTTAGTTGGGAGAGCTTCTAACTACATCCTCTATTTTTCAATATGTTATGGGTCTGTTTTAAAGCTGCTGGTCTCCCTTGGCCAAGCTTGG
>VZQC01000836.1:27805-41476 GCA_009823505.1 Rhizomys pruinosus | reverse complement strand
AAAAAAAAAAAAAAACCACTGGTTGCTCTTGCAGAGGACTGGGGTTTGTTTCCCAGAACCCACATGGTGGGTGATAACTGTCTATAATTCGAGTTCTGAAGATCCAACGGCCCTCTTTTGACCTCCCTGGACATTGCAAGCCCAGGTATACTTTCATACGTGGACATGAAATACTCATACACCTAAAATAAAAATTAAAGATGTCCTGTTAAATTTCTTGTTAGTAGTAACTTTTATTATTATTATTTTTTTTAATCTTTTTGAGACAGGGTCTCCTTAATCCCAGCTGGCCTAAGAGCAGTCAGCGCTCTTAACCGCTATGCTATCTCTCCAGCCCCTAGTAGTAACTTTTCTAAGGCAACCATAACAAAACACCACAGGCTGGGTAGCTTAAACAGCAGAAACTTGTTTTCTTACAGTTCTGGAGGCTCGTCTCCCAAGATCAAGGTATCAGCATGCTTGCTTTTTCTGAGGTTTTCTTCTTTTCCTGCATCTTCCCATGGTCTTTGTGTTTGTGTGTGTGGATATTTGTGTGTCTGTGTCCTAGTCTCTAAAAGACCTGTTGGATTAGGGCCTACCCATATGATCTCATGTCTTAATTATGTATTTAAAGGCTGTCTTTGAGGATAGTTACATTCTGAGGTACTGAAGGAGTTCAACAAATGAATTTGGGTTCCATAACAATGTTCGTTCTCTATTTTTGATGATTAAACTGGATTTTTTTTATTTTTTTGTCTTTTTGAGACAGGGTCTCCCTGTAGCCACAGCCTGGCCTAGAACTCACTATGTAGACCAGGCTGGACTCCATCTCACAGAGATCCACCTGCCTCTGCCTCCCAAGTACTGGGACTAAAGGCATGTGCCACCAGAGCTGGCTGGTAGATTCTAACTTTTTTTGGTATTTTTGAGACAGGGTCTCCCTTTAGTTCCAGCTGTCCTGGAGCTTGCTATGTAGACCAGGCTGGCCTTGAACTCATAGAGATTCGTCTGCCTCCGCCTCCGCCTCCGCCTCCTTGAATGATGTCCCCCATAGGCTTTAAGTATTCATACCCACTTTGTCCCAGTTTGGTGGCAGGTTCATCCCTTGGAGGTCTTAGAAAGTGTGGCCATGCTGGAGAAAGTACAGTCACTGGGGGCAGGACTGTGAGGCTTAACAAAAGCCTCGACGGTTTCTCCAGTCTACGCTTCTCTTCTGTCTTCTTTGCTCTTTGCAAGTGTGACCCATCGGCTTGCCTGCTCCAGATGCCAGCCCCATGCCTCCCACCTCACAATGGGCTCTAATTCCCCCTGGAACTTGTCAATTGTAAGCTCAAACTATAAACTCTTCTTTTTATAGTTCCTTTTGGTCCTGGGTTTTATCACGCAACAGAAAAGTGACTAAACAGCCAGGCTTGTAATCTTCAAGTTCTGCCCTGAAATTCCTTCCATGGATAGACGTGGCCGAGAAGTATGTAAAGCCAGAGAAACATATTGTCCTCCTCTACGCTGCTTTGGTCATAGTTTATCAAAGCAGTAATAAATGAAATAAGACCCACAGCCATTTCTTTTTTTTTTTTTTTTTGTATGTTCTCAATGTACTGTCTGCATGCAGGTCTGTGTCACATCCACTGTCGTGACATGCCGGCGGAGTCAAAGAGGGTCTCGGATTTCCCATGGAGCGAAGTTCTCCTGGAAGTTGAGTTTTATGACGCTCTCTCACGGCCGCCATGGTGGGCTGGGGATCGAACCCCCGGGTCCTCTGTAAGACAGCGTCGGGCGCTCTTACCGCTAAGCCATCTCTCCAGCCCCGCCCAATTCTTTTTTTTATTTGTCTTTTTGAGACAAGGGTCTCCCTTATTACCCCAGCTGTCCTGGCACCACCTATGTAGACCAGGCTGGCCGTTGACTCACAGAGATCGCCTGCCTCTGCCTCCCCGAGTGCTGGAGATTAAATGCTGTATTGTCCACCATGCCCGTGCTAAGCCATTCTTTCTATAGCCTAGGAGAAGCTGAAGTAGGTAGAAAGGTGACTGGTTTTTTGTCATGAAATTTCCATTCTCCATCCCAGATGATCACAAGTACATTTTATTAGGTACGTCAAACTCGTGGCGGTTACTGGTTGTACATAATTAAGGCCGTATGCATTCACACTAAATGGTAAAAAGCCAATCAAGTGACGATCCACCTGTCATTTTTTTCATACTTTAACTATTGCCTTCCCCAGATTTTCTCCTTTCAACATTCCCATAAATGCTGCTGGCATATTTTCAAATAATGAGTATCAGTGACATGGATTTACCTCTGTATTCAAAACTATGAAGAAAATAGAAGAGTTGGTTTCATTGTCCAAAGGATATTCTCTTCCCATCCTAAGCAACAAATTTATCAGGTGCATGATGGAAACCTTGGAAAGTCTGAGATGGAGGCCCTCCATATCTGTGGACAGTGTATGTGACACTATAACATTATAACAGTAGGCAGTAATTAAACAACTTCTAAATAGACTGCATAGAGAAGTTTGATGACATAATGATGGCAGGTACAGAGGATGAAAGCATCCTCACCAAGCACTGTTCCCATCACATCTAGTAGTCAGATGATGGAGAATCACTATGACCTGAAAAAGGCAGGGCCTGTTGAAAATCCCATGGAGCCTCACACTTTGTCCTCCCCTTGGACCAAGCTGCTTCCTGTGTGTTACCAGTCACTTAGGAGCATGGGAAGGGATGTTAGAGAGGAAGGTTTTTCACTTCCCTTTCTACTGCAAGGCACATAGCTGACATTTTCAAAGGTTAATTTTGTTTCATTGAGATAGAGTTTTGCCTGCTATAGTTCCAACATTGGCCTCTGGACTCTTCAATTCTTCCTGTTCTCTCCGAGTGCTGGGATTAACAGGCATGTATCACCAGCTTTTTACTTATGAATTTTCAAGTTAATTTTTTATTTATTTAATTGTTCGTTTTTTTTTTTTTTTATGTCCTTTTCGAGACAGGGTTTTCCTGTAGCCCCAGCTTCCTGGAACTCACTTCTGTTAGACCAGGCTGGGCCTTGAACTCACAAAACATGCCCCTGCCTCTTGCCTTCCCAAGTGCTAGGATTGAAAGGCGTGCACCACCACGTCTTGCCNACCACCACAACTGCTTACTATTCCACTCAGCATTAGCTTTATGTTGGGAACCCACAGCCCAGGAAATGCACCAGAAACTTCCCAGCTAGCTGGTTGGTGCTGGCTGGGGCTCAGCTAGCTTTCTTACAGCTCAGGACCATCTGCCCAGGGAATGATACTGCCCACAGTGGTATTAAGAATTCAGTCTAAGCCGGGTGAGGTGGTGCATGCCTTTAATCCTAGCACTCGGGAGGCAGAGGCAGGCAGATCTTTTTGAGTTCAAGGCCAGCTTGGTCTACAGAGTGAGTTCCAGGACAGCTGGGGCTACAGGGAGACCCTGTCTCGAAAAAACCAAAAAAAAAAAAAAAAGAATTCACAGTCAGGACACTCCCCCACAGGCCATCTGAGCTAAGGAATTCCTCAATTCAGGCTCTCTCAGGTGACTTCTAAGTTGCAGCAAGTAGGCAGTTAAAGCTAACTAGAAAGAACAATGTCCAAAAGTTTACTATCTCTGTGATTGTAGATTTGCACCCCAATTACTTATGAAGACACCAGGAAAAAAAAAAAAACCTCAAAACACTGATGATGCATTGGGGGCATCAGTGTCAGCCCACACTGCTGCTCTGTGAAGAGGCAGAAGCCAAATTAACAGACCAAGGAAGAACCCTCTCATTCACAACTGGAAAATAGGTAATACCTGGGAGTACTTATTTATATACCTGCAAAAATATGCACGATTTAAATCTTTAAAATATTACTAGGGCCAGGCATGGTGGTGGACACCTGTAATCCCTGCACTCAGGAGGTAGAGGCAGGATCTCTGAGTTCAAGGCCAGCCTGGTGTACATAGTGAATTCCAGGACAGCTGGGGCTACACAGAGACCCTGTCTCAAAAAAAGGATTAAAAAAAAAAAAGAATTAGGAATACAAAAGGTATGAATACAGAAGATTTGATGCTCTTAGATGGGGAGGTGCAGTATTAGAAAGATGTCAATTCTGTCACTCAATTCTGCCATCATAGAAAGGAGGGATTAAATAAAACTAGTACCATGAGACAATGGAGCAAAAAGTTCATCTGTATTGGAACTGGAAATCTATAACTACTAATATGGGTTGTTTTCAAAGAATAGAAGTGTTGAATAGAAGAGCAAAACTTGATACTGTACAGTGTTCTTTCTGAATTCTGAACCTTATGAGCAAATTTACTGAGAAACACAATTTAGAAAGTGCAAGAACACCTTGAGCCTGGTGAGCTGGGCCAGGAAGCCGCACCAGTGTTCCTAAGGCTAAGCGTCACCATGGCCAAGAACCTGGTCCAGATCATGGTGATGGGTCTGCAGGTGGTAGGCAGGGCCTTTGTTCGTGCCCTGCTGCAAGAGTTTGCAGCCAGCCGGGCAGCTGCTGATACTAGGGGACTGGGTGCTGGGCTCCAGTCTGCAGCTGCATCCAACCTCTCTGGCCTCAGCCTCCAGGAGGCCTAACAGTCTCAGCATCTCCAAGCTGAATCCTGAGAAGGTCCAGAAGAACTATGAGCACCTATTTAAGGTAAATGATAAATCCGTGGGTGACTCCTACCTACAGTCAAAGGTTGTGCATGCAAAGGAGCGCCTAGATGAGGAACTCGGGATACAAGCCCAGGAGGACCAACAAGGGGCACATGTCCAAAACGTGACTGCTCAGCTCTCCCCACCCCACCCGCGGCCTCATAATTTATAACTTGGTAATAAATGTCTTATCCACCTTAAAAAAAAGGTGCAAGTCCCCGCTTTCATGTGTCTTCTTATTGAATCATTCATTCCCATAAATACGAGTGGAAACATAACAGGTGTTTGCCTGCTGGGGTTTGGGATCGGGGAGCCCCTTGTGGCCCAGAGCCAGCTGAGAACCTTTGCGGAGGCTGGCCACCTAGCGCAGAAAGTCAAAGAACAGGGTGGGAGGGGCTGGGATGTGTTGTACCCTAATGAGACCTGGAACCTAAGCAAAATGAAGATGGCTCGAGACACAGTAGGGCTCTCAAAGTCCAAAGAAAGTCAAGTCGTCAGTGTGCGTTGGGGAGGAGGGCATGGCTTGACGAAGGGTGACACAGTCCAAGTGGATGAGGCCGGCATCTGAATGAACAGAAGGTTGCTTAGTGTGAGGAGGGCTTCATACATGACAACAGTTGTAGCCTTGGTAGCTTTCAAATGTTAAAACACCCTTGGGTGCCCCTGAGTTCTCTGAAGTTTTGAAGTACCTTGTCACCCAGGTATGACCAAAGGCTCTAAGCTGTTTCTAGGTCAGGGTTCAAAAGCATTGTGCGATGCGTGCCTCCCTTTCTTTGCCTCTTGGAGCTTGGAGGTCAATGTTCAAGATATAATGGCTGCGAAATGTTGGAGAACAACCAAAGTCAAAAAGTCTGGCTGAGCCAGACGTGGTGGCGCATGCCTTTAATCCTAGCACTGGGGAGGCAGATATCTCTGTGAGTTCAAGGCCACCCTGGTCTACATAGAGAGTTCCAGGACAGCTGGGGTTTCAGGGAGACCCTGTCTCAAAAAGACACCCCCCCCCAAAAAAAAAGCCACCTGGGCAAAAAGACCAAGAAAAGAAATCTTTCACTGAGAGCTATCATCCCTTGCTGGCTTCTTTGCCTAGCATTTCTTTCTCTAGCTCCATTGTATGTCTGACTTTCGGTAGCCATGTGAGGCTACTGAGATCTGGACACTCAAATGGTATATTCTTCAAAGACTTAAAAACTCAGGCCATAGCGCTTAAGAGCATCGACTGCTCTTGAAAATGACCCGGGTTCGATCCCCAGCACCCACATGGTGGCTGAAAACCATCTGTAACTCCAATTCCAGAACTCCAGTTCCAGGGGAATCCAACACCCTCTGACCTCCGCGGCATTGCACGACATGGGTGCACAGACCTACATGCAGACAGTACATTCATACACATAAAATTAAAAAAAAAACTTGGGCCAGGTAAGATCTTAGCAAGAAAGGGTGTTTGCTGCTAAGCCTGCCAAACTGAGTTGAATACCTGAAACCCATATGGTGGAAATTTTCTTTTGCCTTCCATGTGTACCATGGCATATGTACACATACATACATATGCCTGCACAGAAATAATTTTAAAAACTAAAAACGGGCTGGAGAGATGGCTCAGCGGTTAAGAGCACCGACTGCTCTTGCAGAGGACCTGGGTTCGATTCCCACATGGCAGCTAAGAACCATCTTTAACGCCAGTTCCAGGGGAATCCAATGCCCTCTTCTGACCTCCGTGGCATTGCATGACATGGGTGCACCAACCTACATGCAGACATTACACTCATACACATAAAAAAACTAAAAAATAAAAAAACAGAATGAAGTACTTTTTCATTAAACACATCTTTTTTTATATTTATTTTATTTATATTTATTTATTTTTGAGACAAGGACTACCTCTGTAACCTTGGCTGGCCTGGAACTCGGCGTCCCAAGTGCTGGGATTACAGGCATTTTGTTTTAATAGAATTACAACTCACTTTAACTACTGTACCTCATAGGACGCTGTTACACTGTACAGAAACATGCATTTTTCAGTGACACAAATACATCAACAATCTAATCAGCATCAACAAACAGATTCAGCTCAGATGACAATTTCATATGCACAGATGGACTATCGTAAATGGTTTATGTCAATATGTGATGTACATTGCACAAGTTAGAGTGTTACATGTTTGATTTATGACCATAAACTGAGTTGGAACTGATTATCCTATAGGTAAAAATATATGGAAAAATATTTAAGTTTTAGTCAAAGGCATATTTCTAAGGCAGAATTCAGTGCAGATACAGAAGCTTATACAACAATTGGCACAGTCAGGCAACACAGGACCAGAGGAGCGGCAGGTGTACATTCTTTGAAGAATGACAGTGGCAATTTACAGCAGCAGCAAGCACAAAGTCTGTTGAGTTCAAGTACTAAAGGTAACGCAGTAGGCAATATTGAAGACAATGGTTCAGATCCACATCCTTTTCAACAATTTAGTCAAATAATCCACAAAAGTACTAAAAAATGAACTAAGTTTCTAACCAAAACTATTTAAATGACTGTTTAACAGGATCTCAGGTCATAAACTGGCCAACTATAGGAGAGCTTGATTCTTGCACATGCATACACACACACACAGAGTCTACTTTGGATGGGTAAAAGTTACCTTAGATATAATTTACTTACAAATCTGAAAAATGACGGTTTAAAAATACCCACAAAACCAGAAAATAGCACACCATTGAACAATTTTGCTCAGATAAATGAGCAAAGTACACATTTCTCACATAGTATATATATATATATATTTCTATTATCAATGATTAATTTACTCGAAATTTGAAAATTTAAGCCTGTTTCTTTAATTTTAAATAAATTGTGTAAGACATTGCCCAAGGCAAACTTTGGTTCTATTTTGTCTCAGACATCAAAATTTACAGATGACAATTCATTGCCTCAAAATTTAAACTCAGATTTCCTTTTTCCTTTTGGTAATTTGTTTGTCAAGGAATTTCAGCGAGACCTACTATAGGATTATAGCGTAGTTGAAAGACCAGATGAATCAATTGTAGACTGAGAGATAACTTGTTCCTCATTGCTTTTATTCATGCTGAAGTGTTCTTATTCAGTTTTCTGATACAGACTCACAAGGAGAGTCAGATACAGACACTAAAGTTGTTCTTCAGTACCCATGTGCAGATGCTAGGGAATAAGCACTGCCAGTGTATGAAGCCAGTGAAACAATATATGGAGCTATCTTACGGTTCTTTGTGTTACTGGGATGACTCACGAAAGAGTTTAAGCTGCAAAGTCAAAAGAAGCCACACACAAAAAGACAAATCCATTTATGTGAGGGACCAAGAAGAGGTAGACTTGGAGGAACCAGAATTATGGGCAGGGGAGGAAAATGGGAGAATTGGTGCTTAATGAATTCAGCGTGGGAAGACAAAATTCTGGAGTTGAACAATAATAACAGCTCAAACGTGTGAATGTACTGAACACTGTGAGGGCGTGTAACCAAAAAGGTGAAAATGGTTCCTGTCTGTGTTACATATTTTACTTTAAAAAGAATTCTAAAGTAAAATGAATAAAAGTGAATTCACGGACAGACTTTGTCTTGTCCTGTGACTTGAAATTTCTCCTATAGAAACTATTAAGAAACATTTAGAAGACCAAGATCTTTGCCTTAAAATGTGACAAGGACTGATAATATATTTAGTTATTAATAAATATCTTATAGTAGGGTTTGTGATTTCTACCTATAGTTAATATATAGTATTAAAAAAGTCATGTTGGAGAAGACTTGAATTCAGATAAAGAACCATCCTGATAATTATAATCAGGTAATGTAATCATAGCCTAACTTTTTGATAAGGGATTTGAATAAGCACTTCACCAAAGGAAATAAAAATTAAAAATCTCAAATGCCACTTCCACCATCAGGGTGACAAGATTTAAAAAGGTTGGCAATGACATAATGAAATGGGAACTTTCTGCTAGTCACAATTCAAAATGATGTAGTCACACTGGAAAGCAATTTGGTAGTTTCCTAAAAGGTTAAACAAAAATTTACATGACTCAGCAATTCCACCCCCAATGTACATGGACCAAATTAAAAAAAAAAAAAATGTCTACACAGACTTACACAGTAATGTTCACAGTATTGTTCCTTTTTTTTTTTTTTTTTTTTTTTTTTTCGAGACAGGGCTCCCCTGTAGCCCCAGCTGTCCTGGAACTCACTTCTGTAACCAGCTGGCCTTAACTCAAAAAGATCCCTGCCTCTGCCTCCCAAGTGCTAGGATTAAAGGCGTGCGCCACCACGCCCGGCCAGTATTGTTCCTAATAGCCAAAAACTGAGGGGAGAAACCCCAATGTCCTTTCAGGGAACAAAGTATCCATATGATGGAGTACTATTTAACACCAGTCAACAATAAGTAAAATTTAACAGTAAGAAAACACATAGGATATGACATGTATAGACTTAAACACAATGTTAATGAAAATGGAAAAGTCCAATATAAAATGCCCAGAAAAGCCTACTGTATAGACAGAAAGCAGATCACTGATTACCTGGTAGCACAAAAGGGGATTATGTGTGAATGGAGAGATGTCCAGTAAGTATCCTTATCAGGGTGATGGTCTAAGCAATGGATTATGGTGATGAATGTAAAATTCAGTAAACTGACTAAAACTCATTTAACTGCACATGTGAAATGACTTTTCACCATGCATAATTTATACTTCAATAAAATTGTAAAAAAAAAAAAAAGATTTGATTCCCAACTGAGATTGAGACTAAATATTTTATGAATGTGGGATAGTCTAATCACTAAGTACCTTAGAACAGATCCCATCTCAAAAGGAGCCTTATGTATTTAATTATTTCCATGAATTGCATCCTTTGAGACAACCCTTAAAACCTGTATGAATGATTGTTACAAGCCATATTCCTTTTGTGGCTAAAATGTGCTTACCTAGTCCACCTGACAATAGCTATACAGACCAATTTATCACACAGTGATTAGCTACTTTCAGACTTTGGGCATGGAAGGAGGCACCAAGCTTTTGTCTTATATCCAGAGGTAGCGTTTCAATCCTAAGAACATCAAACCAGCGAATGTCCCTGAGCCTCAGGTAAGCATTAAGGAGCCTTCACACCTGTAAGCCCAGAGTTCTGGTTGAGCTCTTTTTGTTAGGGACTGCCTCTGATGTCAACTTTAGGAATTTTAGAACCACCGTTGAGCCAGTAGAGCCTTTCTGGAACCCACTGACCTAAAAGCCAAATTAACTCATTTGGGGTCTTTACTTTTTCAGTTAGAAATTAAGATTCCATCAATAATTAAAATTCTAAGGAATACCCACAGAGAACATTCCTGTGAGGTCTAATTTCACAAAAGGAAACATATAATTAAAACATGTGCTAATCTTCTTTCTGAGCTTTACCTGTTATCAATGGGGGTCCCTTGAGATTTTAATGTATATATTCTCCTGAGGGCAAGGGATCAAAATATCATATGCCTGCAATAGGAAAAGTCAGGTTATATACTCATAAAAACCTGGCTAGAAAGAATAAATTCCACAACTAAAAGATGGGGACCAGGTGAGCACTCCATGCAAATAAGGGTCCAATGTGGTCCAAGGCTCCTTATAAATTTTTTTTTTCCTTTTTTTAATGTTTTCTTGAGACAGAGTCTCCCTGTAGCCCCAGCTGGCCTGGAACTCTCCCTATGTACACCAGGCTGGCCTTGAACTCCCGGAGATCCGTCCGCCTCTAAAGGCATGCACTATTGTGCCCAGCATTAAAGTTTTAACTGTCTTTAAAACATGAACTTCCCTACTTTCTAAAGTGACAACTACATACATATTCTCCACCATACAAACCAATGTTAATAGGTCTAAGGGCCCAGTCTAACTCAATCTAACATCTTGTGACTTTTGCTATACAGAATGCTTACCCTGAGGGTTCAGGAAGCTGTGCTTGCTGCAAGTAATAATCCAGCCAGAACAGCTGTTTTAATTTTTCTCTCCCCCACCCCCAGTCTATATTCTTAAGACTGTTACAGCTGAGTTGGCTAAGGTATAAGCTCTCTGGATTCTCAACCCAGAAGTAAACTTCAAAAGATAAAGAGATTGGGGTGATTTGTGCAATTAGAACATTCCCTGTAAACCAACTTGATTGAGCTTCCCTGACTTGTTCCTACTTATCCCATTCTAGGGATTCCTACATACATCAAACATTCAGAATGTATACTAGGTCTCACTAAGTTAGATACCCTCTTTCCTGCAAAAACAGTAGTCATCTACTACATAAAATTCCAAATGAAACACATTCAAGTAGTATGAGACCAGATAAAAGAAAACTTAGAAATCATTAACATCATGTCTTCATTCTACTGGTAAATTAAAATTCTGAAGGGCCAAATGAATGACTTGATCAAGGTAACACAGTGAGTTGGTTGCCAAACTGGGGCAGAAACCAGGTTCTGAGAGTCAAGTTCTTTTCATTATAGTATATGGCAGTGGAAGAGGAGCTGAGGTGATAGCTCAGGAAAGCATTCTTTCAAACTTGTTTGGCCTTTTTAGGATCATTTTACTTAACACGTTTTCTTCATTAGCATTTGGCTTTACCAACTCTAACCATAAGTGACTGTCCTCAAGAAAACTGAAGAAAGGGAAGAATTCTTTGCCTGGAGGTGAACCCATTTAAGTTGCGGGTTCTAATCAAGGGTTTTCTTTACTAGGAGTTTTATGCTGTGGTTTGAGTGAGGAACTACCTCTATCAGCATTTCCACATTCATTACATGTAGAGGGTGTCTCTTCAGCCTGAGTTCCATGTTTGAGGAGTGAGGCACTATAGCCAAAGGCTTTTCCAAATTTACTATGCTTACAGTTTTTTTTCTCCAGTTTCAGATCTCTTGTCTTTATTTGACATTCACCCTGGCATGAATTCTTCCAGCATTTTTGACATCTAGAGCTTTTCTTAGAAAGGGATTAGCTTGGAATAATCAATACTGTAGGTAATTTACGTCCCAAGTGTTTTAAATAAGGGCACCATTTGTATTAGCCCCATCCCATTTACTATACTCCCAGATTAATCTAAAGAGTGAAGTTCCTTATGTTTGAGAATGCTCGCCTTAGTTCTCAATTTCTTACCACAAACTTCACACTCATACCTTGCACTTCTATTATGAGTTTTCACGTGTTCAACAAGGATTGTGCTCCGCGTAAAGGCTGCTTGACAAATGTCACATTTGTAGGGCTTCTCTCCGGTATGAGTTCGGAAATGCGCATTAAGAGATGAACTCTGCCTGAAGAGTTTCCCACATTCTTTACATTTATATGGCTTTGCACCAGTATGACATCTTACATGACGACTAAGGAGGGAATGAGTAGGGAAAGCTTTCTCACAGTATTTACATTTGTAGGGTTTCTCTCCTGTATGAAGTCTTTGATGATAATGGAGAGTGCTAACATGGCTAAAATTCAATCCACAATCCTTACACAAATACGGTTTTTCTCCAGTGTGAATCCTCTGATGTCTGGTAAGGCAAGAATTCTGTCTAAAGGCTTTTCCACATTCTTTACATTTATAGGGCTTCTCCCCGGTATGAATTCTCTGGTGTTTTGAAAGAGAAGAACTGTGAGTGAAGGATTTCCCACAGTCATTACACTTGTATGGTTTTTCTCCAGTATGAATTCGCTGGTGCTGATATAATGATGAACTGTCACTGAAGGGTCTTCCACAGTCTTTACACACATAGGGCTTTTCACCAGTATGAGTTCTTTGATGTTTAACCAGATCATGAATTATGATGAAATCTTTTCCACATTCATCACACTTAAAAGGCTTTTTTTTATTAGTTTTGTGCTGTTGTTTGAGTGACGAACTACCACTACCAGCATTTCTGCACTCATTACACGTAGAGGGTGGCTCTTCAGCCTGACTTCCATGTTTGGAGAGTGAGGCGCTATAGCCAAAGGCTTTTCCACATTTACTACACTTATGGTTTTTTTCTCCAGTTTCAGATCCCTTGTCTTTATTTGAGATTACACCCTGGCGTGAATTATTCCGGCATTTTTGACATCTAGAGCTTTTCTTAGTAAGGGATGAGCTTGGAATATAGGTTACCCCACAGACACTGCACTCCTGGGTCTTATCCTGGGTCTTATCCGCCTCGCTAACTTTCGGTTGATTCTTATCTTTAGTAACAGATGGAGAGTGACTTGGGTCTTTCTCACTTTCATTGGATTTCCACGACTTTTTTGGACTGTGTTCTTTTTGGTTCAGAAGATCTGAGTGAGAGCCAAAGGGTTTCTTGCATTCCTCAGACCTGGGAGAACTCTTTTTTAAATAGGATCTCAGACGTTTAACTGTGTTAGATGTTTGTTTGAAATTCTTTCTAGAGTGGCTCTCTTCTGAGTCAAACACTTCTGAGTCAGACTCTTCTGAGTCAGACTCTTCTGAGTCAGACTCTTCACTCTCACAGCCACTCCACTCATCATCATCATTATTATTACTATTATTATCATCATCATCATCATCGTTATCATCATCATCATCGTCATCAACTTCCCTGGATTTTTCAGAACGCTCATCATCATCACCTTTATCTTCCCTGGATTTTTCAGAACACTCATCATCATCATCATCATCATCATCATCATCTTCTTCTTCTTCCCTGGATTTTTCAGAATGCTCCTGCAATTCTGACTGCAAGCCATTACCATCATCACTGAAGCAGCTTTCTATTATTTTCTCTAAGGTGAAGTCTTCCAGAAAATCATCCAATTCATTTCCAGACTCACTTTCTAAAAAGAGATAAAAAATAAAGTTGTTTCCTATTTGCAATAAAGAAAGCTGTTATATTTGGGACCAAGGTAGGAACACAATAATGATTTTAAGGAATATGGCTTGGATCTCATAACTTTGTGAAACAACGAAGAAGCCAGGCATAGTGGTACACACCTTTAATCCCAGCAGGTGGATCTCTGTGAGATAAAGTCCAGCCTGGTCTACATAGTGAATTTCAGGCCACCTGGGGATACAGGGAAACACTATCTCAAAAAAA
>VZQC01000836.1:0-26462 GCA_009823505.1 Rhizomys pruinosus | reverse complement strand
CTTTTTGTCTTTTCGAGATAGGGTCTCCCTGTAGCGCCAGCGTCCTGGAACTCACATTGTATGTCCAGGCTGGCCTTGAACTCACAGAGTATCCTACTGCCTCTGCCTCCCAAGGCTTTTTTTTTTTTTCTTTTTTAAATGGAACTTTTCAACAGGTTAAGCAGTGGAAAGCAACAAAAATCTTACGGAAATCATACAGATCAAAGGTACTTGACAATTTTAAAGCTTTTTCCTTGAAAGTGCATGTAGTTTTTCAACATTTTTAGAAATCAGCGTTGGGTGGAGAGATAGCCTAGCGGTTAAGAGCACCGACTGCTCAGAGACCCAGGTTCGATCCCCAGCACCCACTGGCCGCTGAGAACTGTCTGTAACTCCAATTCCAGGAGAACTCCAGTTCCAGGGAAATCCGAGACCCTCTTCTGACCTCTGCAAGCATTGCACAATACCGGGAGCACAAACCTACATTGCAGACAGTACTTATCACACTACAAAAACTAAATTAAAAAAAAAAAATCGCCTTTGACAAAACAAACTGAAAACCCCATAGCTTCAAAGACAGGTCCAAGGAGCATTGCTAGGAGTAGGTCTGTTCAGATGCTCAGCCAGAGACCGCGAAGTCTCCATCCTGCTTTCAGACTGTGCATGTGGTGGGCATGTCACAGGTTTTAGTACCTGTGTTGAGTTAGAAATGCCACTCTACCAAAGAATCTTCAGAGAGGCCAATATAAACTGTGGAGTGAAAAAGCTTTAGAAAAGAAATTCACATCAAGCGAAAAAGTACAAGAATTCAAACACAGAGACCAAATGACAGAGACAGATCGACTCATCGGGCTGAGCACACTCCCATGGGACTGGAGGGCAGTGGCCCCAACGTCCAATTCCTCTCACTTTTACTCCAGTTAGGGGTTTTCCATGAGGTTACAGGTGACCCTTTCTCTGATCTGGTGGGGCTCTTGGTGGTTGCGGACCAGGCCAGATCTTTCATTGGATCATCACCTGTTCGCACCCCTTTGTTTGAAACAAGGTTGTGTTTAGCATGTGAAGCCACTTGGAGAGTAATGGGCTCCTTAGGGGGCGAGAAGCACTCTACAGGCTGGGAAGTTCATCCTGACCTTAGGTATCTGGGAACTAATAACTGCAATGGTTGGAGGGAGTAACTATGGAACCCCTGCTTCAACTAGAGAGTTGCTCCTGATCGTTAACCCTTCTCCTTTTGATTAACTCCTTTCTGACCTGGTCCTAACACCTGCTGCACAGTTCCCAGGGCATGTTCTTAGCGCGGGCTTGTACGCAGGCGCCTTATGCAGGGACTAAAACAGCAGCCGCTATGCTCAGAATATGTTGGGTGGAGGGGCCGCCCGCCCACAGCATACATAGTGCCACGCCTTGGTTTCCATGGATTCCAGCTCGCGCAAGCGCACTAATAGCGGTTCCGATGCATGCGCAGGAGCGCGTGTCCTGGCTGAACGGTGCTGGCAGAGGCGCGGTCTGGTGACTCACCATGGGGGGGGGTTTTCCCGGGCTGTCCAGCACCCCACTTGCACAGGAGGAACGCATCCCAGGGGCCGTAGCATGTCCCAGCCAACGGGTCTTGCGGCAAGCAGCTCGGGAAAAGCAGGTTCCCTCTATGCTGCACCGGTGCAAAGACTGTACAAGTGACTGCGTCACTTTGCGGCTGGGCTGGGGATGCGTGCACCGGCCTTTTGGTGGCATCACCGCAAAAGCGCAGGTGAAACGTGGAACAAATGGGTACATACACTGGAGCATCCTCGTGCGAGGCCTTGTTTCTCCAGCCCTGCCAGTGTAGTTTTTATGGTGATAGATGTATATTTTGAGTAACTACAGAGTCAGTATTGTCGGGGCCAGCCCTGGTCAGACATTGCACCCCATCCCCCTGGGTTCCCCTTTGGCCCAGGGCTCCACAAAGCTGTTTCTGCCCTGCGCCTCTCCCGTGCCTCCCACCTCTGAGCTCTTGAGGTTCCCAGCGGAATGGGCCGGACTCAATAAACTCTGTGTCTTTGAAAAAAAATAAGTAAAAGAGACTACATTTTATTATGTTTAAGCAGAAATTTAGAGTAATTCCTAAACTGTACTGTTTTGCAATTCTATAGACGTTAAAAAGAAGTCATTCATATTGGAGAACAAGAATAATTTAATTATGGAAATTATCAGTAACCTAGTATGGTATATATTTTAGAATAAATGGGGAAATGCACACGCCTTTAATCTCTAGCACTTGGGAGGCAGAGGCAGAAGGATCTCTGTGAGTTTCAAGGCCGATGGTCTCCCAAAGCAAGTTCCAGGACAGCCTAGAGTTCCAGGGAGACCTGCCTCAAAAAAAAAAAAAAAAAAAAAAAAAAAGACAAAAAATGTAGAAACAAACTGGAACAGATAACTGACAAACTTACAAAATTTAAATGGCTTTTGACTTGAAAAAAATTTGAACAAATAATGCGACATAACTTTTAAAGTTGCAAGGCTCTTTGAAATAAATCTTCAAATGCTTTTTGTTGGGGGGGGTGGGTGGCAGTGGCTCCCTATTAGGCCCCAGCTGACAAAAAAAAAAAAAAGCCGGGTGTGGTGGCGCATGCCTTTAATCCTAGCACTTGGGAGGCAGAGGCAGGGGGATCTTTGTGAGTTCAAGGCCAGCCTGGTCTACATAGCGAGTTCCAGGACAGCCAAAGCTACAGGGAGAAAAGACACCCCCCTCCCTCCAAAAAAAGGATGAAGCTGGGCATGGCAGTACAAGACCTGACTTTAATCTCAGCACTCAGCACTGGGAAGGCAGAGGAAGATGAATCTCTGTGTGTTCAAGGACAGCCTGGACAGTCTACATAGTGAGTTGACCCCTGGGACTACAGGGATACCATGGCTCAAAAACATACACACACAAAAAAAAGAGAGACATAAAATGGGATTATACCACTTACTGGGTGAATTCCCACTTATCCTTCAATATTACATTCAAATGCTAATTAAGTTATTATTTCTTTATATGGATGCTCTTTGACTTATAAATGAGTTGTCTTGATAAACTCATTGAGTTGAAAACATCCTATTATGTCACGTACTGCTTGTCAAGTAAAGTTTCTACTGAATCACCAGAAAGTCAAAAAATCCTGGTCCATGGGAGGGAAAGATCCTAATGTGGAGCAAAAGTGCAGGATTGATGGTTGTTTGGGATTGCCAAGGAGGAACCTTCCAGCACTTCCTTAAAGAAAACATGACATCTTTTAGGGAAGAAAAAAAAAATCCTCCGATTCAAGTGATTTGTGTATGTATATACATATTGTTGTATATATATACATATATATATAACTATGTATATATATGTAGATATACTGTAGCAATAAAAGTTGGAGAGAACAACACAAGAACTGAAGAAAAAAAAAACTCTGGAAAGACTCAGAAAAAGATGTAGGACATGTATGGCAGAGTGCAGGCACTTTGGTGGGGGGCATGGAAAGGGAAGCAACTCTATATTCGATTGAGAAATGATGTATGACCTATGGAAAAAGTTTAATAACAATAAAAAAATCATTAAATTAATTTTGGCCTAGGATTAGGATAGAATTTCTAAGAATTTCTGAAATGTCACCAAAGCATCTCAATTTAGTACAAATTGACACTCTCAGCGTTGATGGTTTTAAAATCAAAATAATGACCAACCTCAAAAAACATTGAGTCCTACAGTATCAAATATTCAGCCAAGACTTTATTTTTATGTANTATTTCTTGTGTAGGGTCCCCTGAGCTTTTGTCCAAAGCAGTTGGGCATAATGCATATTGGAAACAACAGCAACAACAACAGAAAGGACTGCATCAAAGAACTAACTGAAACAGTGAACTTCTGATCAAAACAGTCAACTTCCTCATGGAGAATATTGAGAAAGACTCAGAAAGAGATCAAAAGCATGTTTGGTAGAATGCATGAGCTCTGGCGGGGTGGGGGAATGGGCAGGAACACGGGTCTAGATTTGTTAAAAAAAATTTATGTAGAAAAATAAAATAAATAAAATAAAAAAATAAAGGTGTGTGCCACCACGCCCGGCTAGCCATGCTTAGCTTTTACACCAGCACTGTAGATTCTAACTCAAGTCTTCATGCTTGCACAGCAAACACTTTACCCACAGAGACATTTCCCCAGTCCCCATCCTGGTTTTCAATCACAAGGTCACATAATCATTTTCATAATTGTTTTAAATAGATAAATACAAAAAGTCAAAACTCAAAATCCTATTACCCAATGCCAGGCATGGTGGTGCATGCCTTTAATCCCAGCACTCGGGAAGTAAAAGCAGGCAGATCTCTGTGAGTTCAAGGCCAGCCTGGACTACATAACAAGTTCCAGGACAGCTGGGGCTACCTGGAGACCCTTCTCTCAAAAAGACACACACACACACAAATCCGTTTATCCAGAAGTTACAACTTTTCTAGAATTTTTCCATACAGTTTAGAGTAGGAAAAATGTGTATGTATTACCTTTTCATTTATAATTTTCAATCTCATTGGTAATTTTCAAAATCATCATTGTATAAGTATCACACATAGTTTATTCCTTTCCTTTCTGAATGCTTATCAAATAATGTTCTTACAGTTAGGGTACAGTTCAGTGATAGAATATAGACTCAGCATACATGAGATGCTGGGATTGTGATTGTGTGTGTGTGTGTGCATTCATTAGGGTTATACAACTTTACATAATGCCTGGGGAATAGAAACCCCTGACTACCTGACTATTCACCTCTGATCTTTAAGAATTTGAAGATTTGGGGCTGGAGAGATGGCTCAGCAGTTAAGAGTACCAACTGCTCTTGCAGAGGACCTGGGTTCAATTCCCCAGCACCCATCTGATGGGATACAGAACCATCCTGAAAGTGGGCATGGTGGTTACCCACCTTTAAATACCAGCAACTCAGGAGGTCTCTGTGAGTCTTTAAGGCCAGCTTGTGTCAGATCGTGAGTTCCAGGTCTAGCTGGGGCCTATAGGGAGCCCCTGCCACCCCCCACCAAAAAAAGAATTTGAAGTTTTGATTCAAAGAGCCTTGCAACTTTAAAAGTTAGTCGCATTATTTTTCAAATTTTTCAAGTTCAAAAGCCATTTAAATTTTATAAGTTTGTCAGTTATCTGTTCCAGTTGTTTCTACCATTTTTTGTTCTTTTTTTTTTTTTTTTTTTTTTTTTTTTTGAGGCAGGTCTCCCTGGACCTCTGGCTGTCCTGGAACTTTGCTTTGTAGGGACAATGCGGCCTTGAACTCACAGAGGATCCTCTCCTCTGCCTCCCAACAGTGCTAGAGATTAAAGGCGTGTGCATTTCCCCATTTTTCTAAAATATATACTCATACTAGGTTACTGATAATTTCCATAATTAAATTATTCTTGTTCTCCAATATGAATGACTTCTTTTTAACGTCTATAGAATTGCAAAACAGTACAGTTTAGGAATTACTCTAAATTTCTGCTTAAACATAATAAAACAATTAGTGTCTCTTTTACTTATTTTTTTTCACAAGACACAGGAGTTTATTGAGTCCGGGCCCATTCCGCTGGAACCTCAAGAGCTCAGAGTGGGAGGCACGGGAGAGGCGCAGGGCAGAAACAGCTTTGTGGAGCCCTGGGCCAAAGGGGAACCCAGGGGGATGGGGTGCAATGTCTGACCAGGGCTGGCCCTGGACAATACTGACTCTGTAGTTACTAAAATATACATCTATCACCATACAAAACTACACTGCAGGGGCTGGAGACAAGGCCTCGCACAGGATGCTCCAGTGTATGTACCATTTGTTCCACGTTCACCTGCGCTTTGCGGGATGCCACCAAAAGGCCGGTGCACGCATCCCCAGCCCAGCCGCAAAGTGACGCAGTCACTTGTACAGTCTTTGCACCGGTGCAGCATAGAGGGAACCTGCTTTTCCCGAGCTGCTTGCCGCAAGACCCGTTGGCTGGGACATGCTACGGCCCCTGGGATGCGTTCCTCCTGTGCAAGTGGGGTGCTGGACAGCCCGGGACATGGTGAGTCACCAGCCCGCCTCTGCAGCACCGTTCAGCCAGGACACGCGCTCCTGCGCATGCATCGGAACCGCTATTAGTGCGCTTGCGCGAGCTGGAATCCATGGAAACCAAGGCGTGGCACTATGTATGCTGTGGGCGGGCGGCCCCTCCACCCAACATATTCTGAGCATAGCGGCTGCTGTTTTAGTCCCTGCATAAGGCGCCTGCGTACAAGCCCGCGCTAAGAACATGCCCTGGGAACTGTGGCAGCAGGTGTTAGGACCGTCAGAAGGAGTTAATCAAAAGGAGAAGGGTTAACATGACAGGAGCAACTCTCTAGTTGAAGCAGTACGGTTCCCAATTACTCCCTCCACCATTAGGTTATTAGTTCCCAGATTACCTTAGGTCAGGATGAACGTTCCCTAGCCTTGTAGAGTGCTTCTCGCCCCCTAAGGAGCCCATTACTCTCCAAGGGGCTTCACATGCTAAACACAACCTTGTTTCAAACAAAAGGGGTGCCGAACAGGTGATGATCCAATGAAAGACTGGCCTGGTCCTGCAACCACCAAGATGCCCCACCATCAGAGAAAGGGTCACCTGTAACCTATGTGAAATACCCCTAACTGGGAGTAAAAGTGGAGGGAATTGGCCGTCTGGGGCCCACTGCCCTCCAGTCCCTGGAGTGTGCTCAGCCCGATGCAGTCGATCTGTCTCTGTCATTTGTTCTCTGTGTTTTTGAATTCTTTACTTTTTCCTTGAGTGTATTTTCTTTATCTGAAAGCTTTTCACTCCACATTTATTTGGCCTCTCGAGAGCATTCTTTGGTAGAGTGGCATTTCTAACTCAACACAGGTACTAAACCTGTGACATCACCCACCATGCACAGTCTGAAAGCAGGATGGAAGACTTCGCGGTCCTCTGGCTGAGCATCTGAACAGACCTACTCCTAGCAATGCTCCTTGGACCTGTCTTTGAAGCTATGGGGTTTTCAGTTTGTTTTGTCAAAGGCTGATTTTTTTTTTTTAATTTAGTTTTTGTAGTGTATCAATGTACTGTCTGCATGTAGGTTTGTGCTCCGTGTGTTTGTGCAATGCTTGCAGAGGTCAGAGAGGGTCTCGGATTTCCCTGGAACTGGAGTTCTCCTGGAATTGGAGTTACAGACAGTTCTCACGGCCATGTGGGTGCTGGGGATCGAACCTGGGTCCTCTGAGCAGTCGGTGCTCTTAACCGCTAGGCTATCTCTCCAGCCCCAAAGGCTGATTTCTAAAAATGTTGAAAAACTACATGCACTTTCGAAGGAAAAAGCTTTAAAATTGTCAAGTACCTTTGATCTGTATGATTTCCGTAAGATTTTTGTTGCTTTCCACTGCTTAACCTGTTGAAAAGTTCCATTTAAAAAAGCAGCCTTTAAACCTAGCACTTGGGAGGCAGAGGCAGGAGGATCTCTGTGAGTTCAAGGCCAGCCTGGACTACAATGTGAGTTCCAGGACGCTGGGGCTACCGGGAGGAGACCTATCTCGAAAGAACAAAAAGAAAAAAAAAAAAAAAAAAAGCCGGGTGTGGTGTCGCAGCCTTTAATCATAGCATTGGGGGGCAGAGCAGGGGGATCTTTGTGATTCCAGCCAGCCTGGTCTAAACTAGCGATTCCAGGACAGCCAACAAATACAGGGAGACCATGTCTCAAAAAAAAAAAAAAAGGATGAAGCTGGGCATGGCAGTCCAAGACCTGGACTTTAATCTCAGCACTCAGCACTGGGAAGGCAGGGGAAGATGAATCTCTGTGTGTTTCAAGGACAGCCTGGACAGTCTACATAGTGAGTTGACCCCTGGGACTACAGGGATACCATGGCTCAAAAACATACACACACAAAAAAGAGAGACATAAAATGGGATTATACCACTTACTGGGTGAATTCCCACTTATCCTTCAATATTACATTCAAATGCTAATTAAGTTATTATTTCTTTATATGGATGCTCTTTGACTTATAAATGAGTTGTCTTGATAAACTCATTGAGTTGAAAAAAATCCTATTATGTCACGTACTGCTTGTCAAGTAAAGTTTCTACTGATCACCAGGAAGTCAAAAAAAATCCTGGTCTCATGGGAGGGAAAGTAAGCCTGATGTGGAGCACATGTTCAGGATTGTATGGTTGATTCGGGATTGCCAAGGAGGAACCTTTTAAAATGTTTGTTATTATTTTTTATTTTCGACCTCTTTAAAAAACCAAAAAATCCTCCGATTCGTGATTTGCTGTATGTATTTTTCTCCCCTCTTTCTAAATATTGTTTGTATATACTTACATATAATAATATGTATTATATGTAATCTCTGTAGCAATAAAAGTTGGAGAGAAACAACAAAGACTGAAGCAAAAAAAAACCTCTGGAAGACTCAGAAAAAGATGTAGGACATGTATGGCAGAGTGCAGGCACTTTGTGTGGGGGGCACAGGAAAGGGACGCAACGCTATCAGTGGAGAAATGATGTAAGACCCTATGGAAAAAATACGAAAAACAAAAAAAAACACTATTAAAATTAATTTTGGCCCTAGGATTGGATCGATTCTAAGCATTTCTGAAATGTCACCAAAGCATCTCAATTTAGTACAAATTGGCACTCTCAGCGTTGATGGTTTTAAAATCCAAATACCACAACTGACCAAAAAAACATTGAGGCCTACAGTATCAAATAATTCGCCAAGAACTTATTTTTATGTAGAAAGAAGCCACTCCATCTCATTAATGGGAACTTATTATTAGTTCCTAATATAAAAGTATTGACTATCAAGGAAAACATCCGGTCCAGTCCGTATTTCCATGCTCCTTATGGCCCATGTTTCTAATCCATCTGTTTAAAATCATCTTTCTCCTTTTTTTTTTTTTATTTGGTCTTTTCGAGACCGGTCTCTCTGTCGCCCAGCGGTCCTGGAACTCACTCTGTAGACCAGGCTGGCCTTGAACTCAAAAAGATCCACCTGCCTCTGCTTCCAAGTGCTAGGACTAAAGGCGTGCCACACCATGCCTTGCATAATCATCTTTTTAATCTTTTTATTTATTTATTTTTGTGTATATATGTAAGTGTAACCATGTCATGCAGTGTCCACACAGGTCAGAGGAGGGTATTGGATCCTCTGTAACTAGTTACAGACTGTTGCTGTGTAGATTTTGGGAAATGAACTCGGGTACTCTCCAAGAGTACCTAGTCCTCTTAACTGCCGAGCCTTCTCTCCAGCCCCATAATCATCTTTTTAGTGTCTCCTATCTCCTGTGGGGAGACTGCCCAACAGCCCCTGCTGCTACATTCACACCAAGGCTACAGTTGTACACCTAATTTCCATCTATAGTAGCAGGAGCATATGGACACTTACAGCCATTTCTGCGAGATATTAAACTCCTGAGCTAACTGGCTCAGACTACTTTTTTGACCTTGCCTAAGCTTTCTTATGACTGTTCTTCAGCTTGTGAGTCCTCCTCGACCTTCCTTCCTTCTCTTACTAAAGGTCACACCTGCTTTGTGCTCTGAAAGCACAATGTTCCCTCTTCATTTTCTTTCCCAAGCAATTTTCTCCCAACAAATCTCCTGCATGGTGCATCACATCAGAGGATCAAAACTAATAGTATTTCCATTAAGACAAACATTCCAGGAAGTCAAGGGTTCTCTTATAATCAAATCAGCTATTTATATTTTAACATGAAGCCTCCCCAAGAATTCAAAGGTATTTTTCCCCAAAAGACTTGGTAAAGAACAGTTTTCATTTCCTTATATCCTACCTTTTACCAACTCACCTGGTCTGGGGCCTTTAGAGAGTCCTTTTTTAAGGACCCCTGGAAACTGAACCCATTTCAGCTGGGAAATCAAACTGAATTTGGAAACTGGAAAACCTGCTCAGACAAAGAATGGAAAATAGTTGTTTAGACATAGACAAAGGTGTCCCAACATTCATAGAGAGCTTCTATCTATTTCTCCAGGGAAGGTAAAGATGCCCTCAAATAGATAGATCATTGCTGGGATCCAAGGAGAAAACAGGAGAAGGCTTAACACAAATAGCAAACTAATGCTCCCCCATTTACAATGCAATGAAGCAGACTGTGTAAGAGAAAGAACTTTTTTTTTTCTTGTTCTTTTTGAGACAGAGTCTCCCTGCAGCTCCGGCAGTCCTGGAACTCACTGTGTAGACCAAGCTGGCCTTGAACTCAGAGATCCCACCTGCCTCTGCCTCCCAAGTGCTGGGATTAAAGGCGCATGCCACCATGCCCGGGGAGAAAGTACACTTTTAAGATTAATTTTTAGGAATAGTTCTATCAGGTCCTGGAAGCCTAGCAGAAACTAATTTCACATAGCACTTCAATAACAGGGCAGATCAGGAAGAGAAGATTGTCTTTACCCAAGAATTCTAGGCTCCTTAAGCTTTCCAGTAGTACTTCCTTATATAGCTCCTTTTGAGAAGGCTCCAGTGAGCGCCACTCTTTCCAGGTGAAGTCCACAGCCACATCCTCCAATGTTATAGATTCCTAAAATACCAAACACAGACCCCGTGCATTGTACTGGTTCCCAACAGATGCTAAGGATTCAGAGATGTGGTGATAAACTAATGATTTTGAAACTATTCAAAGTTGGGCTGGAGAGATGGCTCAGGGTTAAGAGCACTGTCTTCTCTTGCAGAGGACCCTGGTTCAAATCCCAGCACCCACATGACAGCTAACAACTGTCCATAACCCAAATTCTAGGTGATCTGATCCCCTCTTCTGACCTCCTCAGGCACTGTAAGACATGGGTCCACTTACATGCTAGCAATACACATAAAATAAAAATAAAATTTGGGGCTGGAGAGATGACCTAGCAGTTAAGAGCGCCGACTGCTCTTGAAGAGGACCTGGGTTTGATCCCCAGCACCCACATGGTGGCTGAGAACCATCTTTAACTCCAGGTCCAGGGGAATCCGACACCATCTTCTGACCGCGGCATTGCACGACATGGGTCCACAAACCTACATGCAGACGGTACATTCATACACATTAAAAAATAAAGCTGGGTGTGGTGGTACATTCATACACATTAAAAAATAAAGCCGGGCGTGGTGGCACATGCTTTTAATCCTACCACTTGGGAGGCAGAGGCAGGCAGATATTTGTGAGTTCTAGGCCAGCCTGGTCTACAGTTCCAGGACAGCTGGGACTACAGGGAGACCCTGTCTGGAAAAGACCAAAAAACAAAAAATAAATAAATAAATAAATAAATAGCTGGGCGGTTGTGCACGCAGGAGGATCTTTGTGATGTTCAGATTCCAGAGTGACTTCCAGGACTTTGGGCTACAGGGAGACCCGTCCAAAAAGACCAAAATAAATATAAA
Source organism: Rhizomys pruinosus (assembly GCA_009823505.1). Taxonomy (NCBI): domain Eukaryota; kingdom Metazoa; phylum Chordata; class Mammalia; order Rodentia; family Spalacidae; genus Rhizomys; species Rhizomys pruinosus. Next base: position 15,117 of record VZQC01000836.1, on the reverse strand, counting down.
ATAAATAAATAAAATGAAATTTAAAAAATAGAAAAGGATGGGGGAGAGAGGTGGCCTAGCAGTTAAGAGCACCAACTGCCTTTCAGAGGACCTGGGTTCGATCCCCAGACACCACATGGCGGCTGAAACCATCCATAACTCCAATTCCAGGAGAACTCCGTTCCAGGTGGGAATCCGACACCCTCTTCTGACCTCTGCAGCAAGGGCACACAATGGGTGGCAGCAACCTACATGCGGGACAATACATTCATACACACAAATAATAAATAAATAATAAATAAATACATAAATAAATAAATAAAAATTTAAAAATAATAAAAAATATTTAAAAAATTAAAAATAAAAAAATAGAAAAAAGTATTCAAAGTTGTATGTGTCTGTGTATGTTTTACTGGAGACTGAATATGGGTCAGTGGCATGCTATGTAAGTGTCTTACCACTGAGCTACGTCTCTAATCTTTTTACTTCTCATTTTGAGACAGGGTCTAACTAAATTGCCAAAACAGACCCTGTACTTGGAGATTCTTTTCTCTCAGCCTCTTGAGCAGCTGAGATTATAGGCCCATTCCCAGGCCTGGCAAGTTTTTAATTTATTTATTACTTTGTCGCTGTTGTTGCTTTTCAAGAGATAGAGGCTAGCCTAGTCTTCACAGCAAGATCCAGAACAGCTGGGGCTGCAGCTGACTTAGAAACTTTAACTGTTAGTTATATTCAATAGTGATTTTTTTTGTTTTTTTAAATTGTTTTATTTTTTAATGTGTATTAATGTACTGTCTGCATGCAGGTCTGTGCACTGGTGTTGTGCAATGTCGGGGAGGTCAGAAGAGGGCGTCGGATTCCCCTGGAACTGGAGTTAAAGATGGTTCACAGCCACCATGTGGTGCTGGGGATCGAACCCGGGTCCTCTGCAAAAGCAGTCAGAGCTCCTAACCGCAAGGCCATCTCTCCAGCCCCCTTTTTTTTTGGTCTTTTTGAGATAGGGTCTCCCTGTAGCTCCGGCTATCCTAGAACTTGCTCTGTAGACTAGGCTGGCCTTGAACTCAGAGATCCACCTACCTCTGCCCCTCAATTGCTAGGATTAAAAGCGTGTACCACCACACCTGGTGTGATTGTTATTTTTGAGACAAGGTCTCCTTGTACCCCCAGCTGGCCTGGAACTTACTAAGTAGACCAGGTTGGCCTCTCAGTGATCTATCTGCCTCTGCCTCTCAAGTGGTGGTATTAAAGGTGTGTGCCACCACGCCTGGTTGTAACTATCATTTTGATAGTAAGGTCTTATTCTATAATCCAAGCTGGCTTTAAACTCACCCAAGATCCTCCTCCCTCAGTGTCCCTAAGGCTGGGATTATAGATGTACACCACCACACCTAACTGCAGAATTATTTCCTCTTTTTTGGTGTTTTTGAGACAGGGTCTCCCTGTAACCCCAGATGGCCTGGAACTCACTATGTAGACCAGCCTGGCCTTGAACTCACAGAGATCCACCTGCCTCTGCCTCTGGAGTGCTGGGATTTACAGGCATGAGCCACACCTGGTTCAGATTTTTTTTTTTGTCTTTTTGAGACAGGGTCTCCCTTTAGTCCCAGCTGGCCTGGAGCTCCCTCTGTAGACCAGGCTGGCCTTGAACTCNTTTGGTATTTTTTTTAATCTTTTTTTATTTTTTTTTTTTGTTTTTTCGAGACGGGTCTCCTGGTAGCCCACCTATCTGGAACTCACTGGTAGACCAGGGCTGCTGTGAACTCACAAGATCCGCCTGCCTGCCCCGTGTCAGTGCCTAGGTATTAAAGAGGTGCTGCACGCACCGCCAGGCAATTCTTTTTTTGTTTTTGTTTTTGTATGTGTATGAATGTACTGTACGTGCATGAGCGATTTGTGCCCGTGTCGTGCCATGCCGCAGTTCAATAGCCGCGGGAGGTCAGACAGAGGTCCTCCGGGTATCCCTGCTGGCACGTGGTAATTCTCCTGGAATAGGAGGTACAGACGGTTCTCGCCCCCAGTGGTGCTGGGAGACGCACCTGGGTCCTCCAGCGAGAGCAGTCAAGAGTGCTCCATTAGCCGCTAGGCACTTCATCAGCCTAAATTTTATTTTAATGTAGTATGAGTGTACTGTCTGCATGTGCGTTGGTGCACCCATGTTATGTGGCGAAATGCCGCCAGGGTCGGGAGGGTGTCAAGATTCCCTGGAACTGGTTTCCTGGAATGGAGTTTCAGATGTTCTTCAGCCGCCATGTGGGTGGGGTGCTGGGAACCTGGGTCTTCTGCAAGAAGCAGTCAGTGCTCTTAGCCGCTAGGCAATCTCTCCGCCCTAATGTTTTTTTTTATATGTGTGATGAGGTCTGTCTGCAGTTTAGTGTGGATAGCAGACTGTAGTCCGTGCAATGCCGGAGAAGGCTCAGTAGGAGGTGTAGACTTCCCCTGGAAGATGGGTGCTCGCTGGAGATTGGCAGTCACGGTTTCGCTCCAGTGTGGGGCTGGGCATGGGAACCCCGGGCTGCTCTGCAAGAGGCGAGTCGGAGCCCTTTAACCGCTAGGGCCATCTCCCCAGCGACAATTGTATCATTTTGTACCGTTTACATTGCTCCGTACAGCCGTACGTCCACTGAAGGGAAAACAGTGAAGGAAAACTTTACATCATGGTCAGTATCTTGGATGAGTCAGCCATTATCTCATCTTTCCCCAAAATTTCGCTCTTTGCCAAAGAGCAGATCTTGGTATGCTACGCTAGACAAGAAGGAAGAAACCCAGTCTGTTTATCAGACTAAATCAAAGGTTCGCCAAATCCCTTCTCTCTATTAATTTTTGACTAAGATGGCGTACAGAAGACACCTTAACGCATTTGTATTAAGAGGATTTTACACGGAGGAGGGCTTACAAGCAGCAGATTGGAAAAGCTCATAGGAGGGAGCAGCAGGAAAATGTGCAGAAGCTTCTCAAATAGCTACACCTGGAAAAACCCAGCACGCAGACACACTCCCTCCAAGCTCTTTTCAGGTATACCACCCTCTAGGGACCCCCTCATGTCCAGCACTTTGGAAGCTCCTCCAACCGTGCCCTTTGGGGCTTTTAAAAGAATTTCATCGTCCCTAGTGATCAGCTCAACTGTCGCGTCGTGCTCTCTCTCGGGAGTGGAGGTGGCAGGTGCGAGGTGGGGGGTGGGGGTGGGTGGGAAGGGTGTGAGTGCTCTGAGTTCAAGATCTCAAATCTGAAGTTGCAGGTTGGTTTCCCAGACAATCAGCCCCAGGGGGTTGTTAATTTCCACAAATCTCCTAATTAAATTCAAGTGTGGCTGAAAGCCACCAATTATAAATAACAAAACTGTCTTTCACCTAGACAGCTCTGGAATGTTCTGGAGGTTTCAAGAACCAAGAAAAAAGGACAACTATTTTTTCTGTCTGCATGTAGGTTGGTGCACCTGTGTCATACAATGCTGTGGAAGTCAGAAGAGTCGGATTCCCCTGGAGTTGGAGTTGGAAAAAGATGGTTGTAGCTGCCTATGTTGAGTGCTGGATCGACCCAGTCTCTTGCGAAGAGCAGTCGGTGTTTAACCGCTATAGCCGATCTTCTCGCCCGCAGTGACACTATTTTAATAGAATGATTGTCATCGCTTGGGAAATTACGAAGGAAGTGGGGGCCAGGAAGCAGGTGAAACTCAGGTTTCTTTTTTTTTGAATCTTATTTTTTTTCCTTTTTTTATTATTTTTTTTTTTTTTTTTTTTTTTTTTTAATGCTTTTATTTCTTTTTAATATTTATTTATTATGTTATATGAATGTCTGTCTGTATCAGGTTTGTGGTGTCGTCGCATGCCTCAGAGGGTCAGAAAGAGGGTCTCGGAATGCCCCTGGAAGTGGAGTTTCTCCTGGAATTGCGTTACAGACGGATTCTCAGCCCGCCATGGGGGTGCTGGGGATCGGTCTCTACAACGGCAGTCGGTGCTCTTAACGCTAGGTTCTCTCTCCCGTGCCTCAGTTTCTATTTAAATTCCAAGTTTCAATGCTCTCTGGAGTATAGTAAGATCAAGTCTCTCGGTCTGCAGGTCTTCCCATTAAAAACGATTGCGGGGGCTACAGAGGACCCTGTCTCGAAGACCAAAAAATCCATTACAACAAGACAAAAAGAGTAACAGGGGCTGGAGTTTGGTAATTGGTTAAGACCCATGGGGCTCTGGCAGAGGACCCGGGTTGAATTCCCAGCACCCGAATGGCGGGTACACCATCTAACTGCCAGTTCGGGGGACAATGCCTTGTTGTTGACTCCATACGGGCATTGCCAAAGGCAGGCATGACTCGATACACATAATATTTTATTAGAAACAGACAAACAAGAGCAGACTTTTCTCTTCACTATTCAGAGTACACATTACAGTTGCGTGACGTCTGCGATGAATTCCTTCTATAAATCCACAGCATTTTTTTTTTTTTTGTGGACTTTTTAGGACAGGGTCTCCCTTTAGCCCCAGATGGCCTGGAACTCACTCTATAGACCAGGCTGGCCTTGAACTCAGAGATCCACCTGCCTCTGCCTCCAGAGTGCTAGGATTAAAGGTATGTACCAAGCCTGGCTTAAAGATGGTTCTTAGCCGCCATGTGGGTGCTGGGAATAGAACCTGGGTCCTCTGCAAGAGCAATTGGCGCTCTTAACCACTGAGCCATCTCTCCAGCCCCTCAAGCTGCTTCTTGAGCAAAGACACCAAGCTGGCCTCAAAAACTGACTATGCCTCTGGAATTGCCAGCAAATTTCTACAGACAGGAAGTAGTTAACTCCAAAGCATGTTTAAGGGAGAACAGTGCTGGGATGGGGTTCTAGTTTTAAGTGGAGTCCTGGGTGAGCTCACTGAGGTCTTACTGGGTGAGAGCAGGCCAAGAGGCTAGAAGGAACCTGACTTAGTGACTAAAGATGCAAGAGAATTTAAGAAAAAAACTTTGTCTTTTGAGACAGGGTCTACCTATATGTAGCCCCCGCTGGCCTGAAACTTGCTATGTAGACCAGGCTGGCCTCCACCTCACAGAGATCTGCCAGCCTCTACCTCCCCAATGCTGTGATTAAAGACCTACGCCACCATGCCCAGAAGAAATTCATCCTTACAGAATGCTAGGAATGGATTCCTTATTGTGGGATCCTCCACCTAAAGACCAGAATTTTTTTTTTTTTAATTTTTAAAATTTTATTTATTTATGTATGTATATGAATCTACTGTCTGCATGCAAGTTTGTGCACACGTGTCGTGCAATGCCACGGAGGTCAGAAGAGGGTGTTGGATTCCCCTGGAACTGGAGTTCTCCTGGAATTGGAGTTTCAGATGGTTCTTGGCCGCCACGTGGGTGCTGGGGATCGAACCCGGGTCCTCTGTAAGAGTGGCTGACGCTCTTAACCGCTAGGCCATCTCTCCAGCCCCGAGACCAGAATTTTAAAGCATCCTCTTGCAATGATGGATAGAACTGACTCTCCCATGAGTTCTGAGATATACGGTTAGTACTGTTTGTCTCCATAACTCGGTTTATGGTCACACAGATAACTGGTTTGTCTAAAACGTGGACTGCCTGAATCCTTTTGGATTTATTGCTGCAACATCGTGATTTTTCCAAAATGAGGGCCTCTTAAGAGAAACCTCCTACAATACAGAGTTGATTCTGTAAAGTAGAATGATTTCCTTAAATTACCCTACAACTTTGATTATATAATTCTTAAATTTCAGTCAAGATGCTTCCTTAGCAATAAACTGCTCTGTTGGAAGTTTGCTTTCCTATCTCTTTTTTTTTTATGTGTATGAGTGTACTGTCTGCACATAGGTTTGTGCACCTGTGTTCTGCAATGCCGCTCAGAGGTAAGAGGGTGTCAGATTCCCCTGGAACTGGAGTTAAAGATGGTTCTTAGGCACCATGTGGGTGCTGGGAATCAAACCTGGGTCCTCTGCAAGAGCAGTGGGTGCTCTTAACTGCTGAGCCATCTCTCCAGCCTCTGCTTTCCTATCTTGGAGGGATCCCCGAGACAGACCCATACCCCCCCAAACCCCCCCTCCCCATCTGCACCTCTCACCTTCATTTTCTGCAAGCGCTTTGTTCAGATCTTCTACCAGTGTCACTACCTGCACACTACTCTCAGGATGCTGTGACTTTACCCAGGTTCTCATCTCCCCTGGCAAAACCCTTAGGAACTGTTCAAACACTAACCGCTCTAAGATCTGCTCTTTCGTGTGGATATCTGGTCTCAGCCACTGCTTACAGAGCTCCCAGAGTTGACTCAGGGTTTTTCTGGGGCCTTCCTCCTCTGAGTAACAAAACCACCTGAACTTCTGCCTGAAAGACTCTAGATCAGCCATATCTCTTAAGTTATTTTCCTGGTCCCTAAATGTATCCACTCTAGGGACCTTGCTTTGTTCCCTTGAGGCTAGAGGAGGGTCTGGGGAGATGGCTGTCCTCATGTTAAAGGGTACTAAAGCCTGCATTGTTTATCACCAGAAGGGAATCTAGTCCTCTTTAGAAGATTGGAATAGCAGTATGGTCCACCAACAGATATGATGCACAGCAAACTATCTCAGGAATCCAGGAAACTGTCAAGAAGAAACAGACATTAAGTAAATAAATTGCTAGTTCTGAAAACACACACACACACACACACACACTTTGAGGCCCAGAACGCTTCTGCCAACCAACAACTCTTATTAAAAGGATAATCTTTTTTTGGGGGGGGGGTTCTTTTTGACACAGAGTCTCTCTATAGCTCTGACTGTCCTGGAACTTGCTATGTAGACCAGGCTGGCCTTGAACTCACAGAAATCTGCCTGCCTCTGCCTCCCAAGTTCTAGGATTAAAGGCATGCACCACCATGCCCCATCTCCTTGTAGCCCCAGCTGGCCTTGAACTCACAAAGATCCACCTGCCTCTGCCTCCTGAGTGCTGGGATTAAAGGCACACCACACCTGGCATCTTTATATTTTAAAAGTGGAGAGTTAAATAAGGCAAACAGTTTCTTCAAACTTAATAATCCTTGTAAACAAAAAAAAATTCCCTCTGTTCCAAGTGATGCAGTCACAAGCCTATTTAGCAAATTTTACCCTTTCAATTAATAACTATGCAATTTCCAGCAGAAAAATCTGATTTTGTATATCACTATCAATTTCAAATTCCTTCCTCTTTACCCTTACTTTTCACATGATAACCACCTCTCCATCTTAACGCACTGAATTTTCCTAAGTACATGTTTATTCAATCCAGGGCTGGAGAGATTGCTCAGTGGTTAAGAACACTGACTGCTCTTGCAGAGGATCTAGGTTCAATTCCCAGCACCCACATGGTAGATAAGAACCATATTTAACTCCAGTTCCAGGGGAATCTGACACCCTCTTCTGACCTCTGCAGCACTGCACAACAAGGGTGTACCTCCCTATATCATGCAGACAGTATACTCATACACATTAAAAAAAGTTTATTCAATCCATTCTCATTATAGCCAAAGGACTTCTAATACTCAAAAGTTGATCCTGTCACTCTCCTGCTTGTAAGTCCTCACTAGTCACCGAAGACCAAGTTCAATTTCAAAGCAGGGTCACACCGAACAATGCACACATACGCTAGATACCTCTCTCCTAAAGCACTGCGGTTAGATCCACACTGCAGCTATACAGAAACACGCCCCCTCCCTGCTGTTCTATCAATCAGATGCTCTAGAGCTATTCTCTCTTCTTTCCTGGGAATGTTGTCTTCTTCCTCTTAACAAACCTTTATTCAATCTTCAAAATTTGACTCTTAGGCTTGAGATACAGCTCAGTGTTAGACACTTGCTTAGCATGTGGGTAGTCAGGTTTCAATTCCTCGTCAGTCTCTCTCTCACACACACACACAAGCTCACCCTTTTTAACCGCCCCCCCCCCAATCTCTTAGATCCCCAAATTCTCCTTAGTACTCAGCTAGGTCTGTTATCTGCATACATTCCGCAAATGACTGGGCATCTGCAGAGATAGGAATGGTGCACTGTTAAAGAAAGGCGTGCACCACTAATCCGCAACAAAGAAACGCGCCCCTGCTGTTCCAGTTGGCCTAGCAACAATAATCGACCTCCTAGCACAGAAGCCAGCACAAAGCATGCATGACGTCATTTGCTGCTTTGCTAAACCCCGCGCCTCCATCGAGGCCCCGGCGCCTTTCTTTGTGGGACTCCTCGGTGACTAAAACACAGTGAGCTGCGTCTCCGGGTTGCTTCCATAGAGGCTCGGTGAAAATGTGACGCAGGTGGAGCTTCTCAACCCGGGGGGGGAGTAGCAGGGGCGATTTTGACCCACAGGTGTCATCTGGCAATGCCTGGAGACGCTCCTGCTTATCCAAACCCGGGAGGAGGGGTAGATACAGGTTTTGCAGAGATTCGGCAAGGATGCTGCTAAGCATCAGATAAGAGGCACCTCACCCCCACACACGAAGACACAGCTGGGAATTTCTCTCTCTCTAAGTACCAGCAGTGGAGAAGTGTTAAGGCGCTGAGAAGGATGGAGGAAGAAAAGAAGGCTAGGACCGCGCGCAGGTGCAGAGCGCAAGCCTCCAGCAGAAACAGCAGCAGCGCAGCTCCAGGGCGGAGGGGTACTTCGGGTCCCACCCCAAGCCCCGCGAGCCCCAAACTAAAGGCCTGGGATAACCGATACCTGCAGCAGCATCCTCAACCAGCCGCACCGCAATGAGCTTCCAGAAAGAACCCTTGTCCTGCAGCAGCTGCGCGCGCAAGCCCGGGGGAGCCACAGCGCCTGCGCACTGGCTCAGAACTACGATTCCCGGAGTCCGCTCGCCAAGCTTTCACAAAGTCCTGTGCCTTCAATAGGCTGCTGCTACCTGGCCTGTTGCGCATGGTCCCTGGAAGGGGTTGGGGGGCTCAGCTGCAGAATTATTGCTGCGCCAGAGGCCTACAGGCCTAGAACAGTCTCAGGTTTTCAGATCCGTGTGGCCCTGTTTCCATGGCAACCTCAAATCTTTCTCCCTTTCTCCCATCACTACCATTCCCTAAAATCCTAAGTGGAAAAATCCATTGAGAAAACATAGGCGATTTATTCACTACATATCAAAGTGGCAAATAAATGAATATCACCCTCTAATACACCTGCCACCATAATCCGAGGCACCATCATTCTTCGTCTGGAATGTCAAAATAACTTCTTGGTTTCACCTTTGTTATCCTGCCTCAACAGGGCAGACTCTGTTTCTCTTAAGGACATCTTTTATTTATTATTTTTATTGTATATGTATGAGTATACTGCCTGCATGTATTTAAGTTCACCTGTGTTGTGCAATGCCTCAGAAGGTCAGAAGAGGACGTCGGATTCCTCTTGGAACTGGAGTACAGACAGTTGTTACCCGCCATGTGGGTGCTGGGGATTGAACCCGATTCTTTGCAAGGGCAGCCAGAACTCAACCACTGAGCCATCCCTCCAGCCTCTTAAGGCCGTCTTAAAACCCTAGGCTGGAGAGAACGCCTAGCGATTAAGAGCGCCGACCGCTCTTACAGAGGACCCGGGGTTCCATCCCCAGCACCCACATGGAGGCTGAGAACCGTCTGAAACTCCAATTCCAGGAGAACTCCAGTTCCAGGGGAATCCGACACCCTCTTCTGACCTCCGCGGCATTGCACGACACAGGTGCACAAACTTACATGCAGACAGTACATTTATACACATACAGAAACAAATAAAATTAAAAAAACAAAACAAACAAAAAACCCTGGTATCTTAATCGCTTTTCCTGCTACTGTGATAAAAAAACAACAATAATAATACCCTGCCGGGCGTGGTGGCGCACGCCTTTAATCCTAGCACTTGGGATTAAAGAGGCAGGCGGATCTTTGTGCGTTCAAGGCCAGCCGGCTCTACACAGTGAGTTCCAGGACAGCGGGGCTACAGGAGACCCTGTCTACGGAAAAGACAAAAAAAAAAAAAAAAAAAAAAAAAAAAAATACCCTGACAAAAAGCTACTCAAGGGAAAAGGGAGTTGTTTCAGCTCACAGTTCAAAGTACAGTGCAGCAGGGCAGAATCAAGGCAATGTTGGACGTTGCATGTTGCGTCCACAATCAGGAACAGAGAGCAATGCTACATCTCTGCGCCCTTTCTCCTTTTATACAGTCCAGGATCCCCTGCGCAGAGACAGATGCCACGCACAGGGGGCAGGTCTTCCAGTCACAATGCAGACAATACCCAGAAGCCAGATTCCTACAAAAATTCTAGATTCTGCCAATTAACAGTAACTACTGTTAGGCCTGGTTCTCCGCAGGGGAAAAAAAAAATTTCGCGAACCAAGTATGGCACCATATGTTAGAAATTAAAAGGGTGCATATATGGTTGCATCTATACAGAAAAGACAGACACCAGGCTTGAGGTCACTCCGGGACATATTTATTGGAAATGGGGCTGGCAAGACACATAGCACCTAACAGCAGAGATGGTGGACAGGACAGGCTCTTTTAACCGGCTTGGGGGGCGGGGAGAGACCTCAGCTAAAGAGGAAGTGAGGTCATTGACTGGCAGCTTCTGAATGAAGTAGACATCTGTGTGTCCCCTTGGAATCCTGGGAGAGCCAGACCTAAGAACTACCATACCTAGGAAGCCTTTAGATTTCAGAGTAAAAATCTCACATCTTTACAGTCCTGATGCAACCTCCTTGATTTTTCATGTTTGGTTTTAGTTATACTGGTCCTTAGCCTATCCTCCCCGATCCTCCAAGATGTATGAGATTTCTGGCTCAACCACACTCCCTTCCTATGTAGCCTGACACCCACTCTCCCATTCCAGGTCTCAGTGAGCTTCCTCAGCACACCACTTAATCTAGAATCCCATCCCAATCCTATTTTCCCGTAAACATACCCTAGAATTTTTCTACTTGTTAATTGCTTATAGTCTGTTTCCACTACTAGAATATGAATCCTAGAAGAGTAAGCATTTATTTACCTGTTATATTTCCAGGCTCAGCCCAGTACCAACAGTAAGTGGTGCCTATAGAAGTGTTCTATAGATAGTTGCTGAACATATAATGAATGTTTGCATGGACAAACGTCCTAAGGATTCTTTGAAGGGTTCTAATAACTAGCACACTCTTGCAGGGATAGATTTGGGAAGGGCATTCTAGACTGAAGCAGAAGGCACACAGTGGGCATGGTGGTGCACACCTTTAATCCCAGCACTTGGGAGGCAGAGGCAGGCAGATCTCTTCGAGTTCAAGGCCTGCCTGGTCTATGTAAGGTAATGGCCCGTTTTAGCATAGCCAAAGGCTATGCCTGGTAGAGCAGGTTTTTGGACCTCCGGTCTTAGGTGTCTCTGCATTCCAATGGGCTTCTGGATCTCAACCTGACAGTCTACACAGTGAGTTCCAGGACAGCTGGGTCTACAGGGAGACCCTGGCTCAAAAACAACAACAACAGAACCCAAAATCTAAGCAAGGGTCCAGTGAGATGGCTCAGTGGGTGGGCGGGGCCTCCTGCTGCTAAGCCCGATGACCCCAGTTTCATCTTGTGCGCCACATGGTGGAGAGAACTGACTCCCACAAGTGTCCTCTCAACTCCGCACACGTGAATCAGATGGGAATCTTTGATTCGTATATTAAGCAAACATAGGCAAGTTGTGTATTTTTTTTTAATTTTTTTTTAATTTATTTATTTTTTATGTGTATGAATGTATTGTCTGCATGTAGGTTCTGTGCACCCGTGTCGTGGCTGCAATGCCGCGGAGCTCCGAAGAGGGTCTCGGATTCCCCTGAAACTGGAGTTCTCCTGGAATTGGAGTACAGACGGTTCGTAGCCGCCATGTGGGTGCTGTGGATCGAACCAGGTCCTCTGCAAGGCCCTTGGCCCTTCCCTCCGCACTCTAACCGCTAGTAGGCCCATCCATCAGCCCCAAGTTGTGTATTTTTTAACTGTTCTGGCTTCAGTGTGAAGAATAGATTGGAAAGTTCTAAGGCTGGAAGTAAAAAGACTCATTAAGAGGTTGTTCGCCGGGCGTGGTGGCCACCCGCCCTTTAATCCTAGCATTTGGAAGGGCCGAGGCAGGTGGATCTTGTGAGTTCAAGGCCAGCCTATGGTCTACACAGTTGGTTCCAGGAAGCTGGGGCCTACAGGGAGACCCTGTCTCGAAAAGACCAACAAAAAAAAAAATTAAAAATTTGGGGCTGGAGAGCTGGCCTAGTGGTTAAGAGCACCGGAACGCTCTTGCAGTAGGACCCGGGTTCGATCCCCAGCACCTGTCTTTGTCTCCAGTCCCAGGAAAATCGACACCCTCTTCTGAACCTCTGCAGCATGCACAACACGGGTGCACCGATCTACATGCAGCTCGTACATTCATTCACACATAAAAAATAAATAAAATCTTTTTTTAAAAAAGAAGTTGTTTCATTTGTCCATGTTGGATAATGATGATGTGAAATAAAGGTGGTTTAACTGACAGTGGAAAACAGATCAATGGCATAAGAGAATCAAGAGATGCTAGGAGTGTTAGGGTTTGGAGATACTGCATCTATTGATGGGCAGGAACAAAGAAAAGACAAAAGATAATGCATGATTGGCAATTACATTTTGTAAAGATGACCACAGGAGTATAATATATATGTGTATGCATATTATATTATTATCAAGAAGTTCTTACAGTGTACTCCTTTTTGTTTGGTATTTTTGTGAGACAGGGTTCGCCCTTATTCCCCGCTGCCCGGAAGCTCGCTCTGCCCGACCCGCCTGGCCTTGAAAATCCAGAGACATCCGCCTGCCTCTGCCTCCCAGTGCTAGGATTTTTTTTTTTTTTGGTCTTTTCGAGACAGAAGACTCCCTGTTAAGCCCCAGCTGTTCCTGGAACTCACTCTTGTAGCCAGGCTGGCCTTGAACCAAGTGCTTAGGATTAAAGTCTGTGCCACCCAACACCCAGCACAACTTTAAAACTTTTATTTGTGTGTATGAGTGTTCTGCTCTGCATGTATTTTAAATACCCCTGTATCAGGGCTGGATTAGCAGTTAAGAGCACCCACTTGCCTTCTTGCAGAGGACCAGGGTTTGAATCCCAGCCACCCACATGGCGACTAAGAGCCATCTTTAACTCCAGTTCCAGGGGAATCTGATCCCTCTTCTGACCCTCCACAGCGTTATTGCACCACATGGGTGCAACAACCTACATAGACAGTACACCATACACATAAAAAAAGAAAAAAGGGGGCTGGAGAGCGGTCCCTAGTGCGTTAGCGCGCCGACCACTCTTACAGAGGGAAACCGGGTTCGATCCCCAGAACCCACCTGGCGGCTGCGAACCGTCTGAAAACTCCCATTCCAGGAGAACTCCAGTTCCAGGGGAATCCGACGCCCCTCTTTGACCTCCGCGGCATTGCATGACATGGGTGCACAACTTGCATGCAGGGCAGTACATTCATACCATACAGAAATAATAATAAAAAAAAAAAATACTAAATAAAAATAAGTAAAATATATAAAATAAATAAAATACATCTGTATCATGCAACGCCCAGGGAGGCCAGAAAAGAGCATCAGATTCCTTGCAACTGGAATTACAGGCAGTTGTTAGCCATCATGTGGGCGCTAGGAATTGAAACTGGATCCTCTGCAAGAGTAGCTGAGCCATTTCTCCAGCAGTGAAAGGGGATTTCTGATCATAACCTTGGCTTAGCCTTTAGGGCTCATGGGCATCTTGTCTGGAGGGCCTTGAGCTTGGAAAGTCTGAGCTGCTTCAAGGATACCGAGTCCTCCTTTCCCTGGCTTCGCTGGCGCCTTAAGGTTCACGGCTACAAAGTCTTCCCTTCCCTGGCATCACGGGCACTCCAAGGATCTTAGGCCAGGTGGAAGCTATGGCTTCCTCTCTGGAGAACTGGCCATCTCCTGAATAGAATAAAAACAAAACCCCTTTCTGCCTAAGAGCCTCAGAGGGCGACATCTTTCAGAAAGGAAGGAAAGAAATAGTGAGCAATCCAGCTGTCAACAATGCTCAGTACTCACTAGAGAGAAGGAAGATGAAGATCCAGAGCAAGGAGCAAGACTCAGAGTTAGCACAGATGGAGAGAATTAGCTTCTCAAGGCAGAGGCAAGGTCCACAGAGCAGAAGGAAAGGAGGCAGGGGAGGACACAGAGGCGATTTGTAATGGCAGTGTCTGAGTCTTTCCAGAGACTGCTGCAGAAGAGGGTGGGGGATCGAGGCTGAAGCTTGATAACACATTAGGTTTCAGATAGCTGCTGGGAAGAGGAAGAGTGACCAGGAAGCACAGATTTTCCCCACGGAGTTAAGGGCCCATTCGAGGCTAGAGACCACCCATTTATGCCACATGAGTGATTTTTCTCAAGACACACAAAGTAGATTCACGGGGGCACAGAGCAGGACAGAGCACTGGTCCAGGAGAGAGACGGGATTGTATCTATGTAGGGGTGAGCTGGACCCGGGGACCGGCAGTTAAGTACATGCGTTTGAAGTAATGAATGATGGGGTCCAGTTTAGATGAGGAAGATGTGGAGGCAGCTGTCCTAAAAGGAGAAAAAGAGGGCAAAGGAGAAGGAAATCAAGCCTTAATAATCAAAGCACTTATAAACATATAATTCTGATACAACCCAGCTGTCTCATAGGTTTTACTTATGAGAAATGTAAGCACATATCCTCAAAAAGACCATGTGGAGATGTTTGGGGCTGCTTTGCTAATGACTGCTGAAGGCTAAAGACAATTTAAATGCTAGCATTGGTGTGTGGCCAGGTGGGGTGGCACACGCCCAGCACTCAGGAGGCAGAGCAGGTGGGTCTCTGTGAGACAAGGCCAACCTGGTCTACATATTTGCAGGAGTCATTTCCCTCTTTCTACCATGTGGGTCCTAGGAATTGAACTCGGGTTCTCAGGACTGGGGGCGCAGGCCTTTACCCACTGACTCATCTCACTGGCCCCTGGGTTTGACTTTTCACAATGTGACAGAGTATCAGGAAAAGCAACTTAATGGAAAACGGACTTGTTTTTGCTTCATGGTTTCAGAAGTTTTAGTCTGTGATCAGCTGGCTATGTTGCTTTAGGGTCATAGCAAGGCAACACGTATTCACTTCACTGCTGCCAGGAAGCAATGGATCCTAGGAATTTAACCTTTGTAATGCTATTTTGTTTTGGTGGGGTTTTTTTGTTGTTTGTTT
>VZQC01000833.1:0-16557 GCA_009823505.1 Rhizomys pruinosus | reverse complement strand
ACTGATAACGGTATAAAGAGCCACCTATGAAATTTATTCAAGCGCTAACACCGATTTACCAGTATCAGTGTTCAGTGATTATTCTTCTTCTTAATATTATTATTTCAACAAAGCAAAACAATGTTCCCAGTAACAATCAAAACCTTACCTGCTCAAGGATAACGATAAAGCGGGAAGCAGGTGGCAGAGTGTACGCCAGTACGACATAGGTTGGTACAAAACCTAGAATTCCAAGCTGAAAGACTACGAAAAACAAGCCATGGACGAGAGAATAGATCAGTGGATGAGAACTCTTGCTGTAGCCATTGGCCCAATGCTGGAACAGGAAATAGGGAACTGAAAGTGTGGACAGGAACATGGCCCACCATGTCCACATCACAGTAGGAAATTTGCCAAAAGCATAAGCCAGGAGATTGAATTCAAGCACCAGCCTGGGGAGACAGAGCATAGACGAGTGAACCTTTAGTCCGCACTGAATTTACAGAACAAAATGTTTACACTTTAATATGGATGCAATACTTCTGCTACACAGAGACCTGTTTCTAACCCTCTGCTTTACAATATACCTCAACAACAAGCTCACTGAATGCCCAGTCCCTCTAGACATAAGACAGTAGGGCTGTGAACTTCTGAAATACTAGATTCTCATATTAACATTTGTAAATGTTGAATTATTCCATGATGGAATATTTAACGGCAACCTATGTATAAAAGAAAAAAATTTTCAGACAGAAATAAGCATAGTTCAAAAGTCTATTAATATACTAAATTTCAACCTAAATTAATGTTAATAACATATCAATTGTATTTTTTCAAGAAAGCACACAATCTTAGTCATATTCATTTTAAATCATATCTCTTTTTTTCCCCTCCAATGGGAAAAGGAGTCTCATGTAGCCCAAACTGACCCCTGATCCTCCTGTCTCCATCTCCCACATGGTGGGGTGACAGAGTGCACCACCAAGCCAGGCTTTACAACTCATTTTTAAAAAAGATTTATTAACTTTTAATTACATTTTTGTGTGAATAATTTAGCCAATAAGTTAATTTTTTTTCTGTCTTTCTTTTTTTTTGGGGGGGGGTCTTTTTGGAGACGGGATCCCTGTAGCCCCAGCTGCCCTGGAACTCACTATACCAGGTCAGCCTTAAACTCAGAGATCAACCTGCCTCTGCCTCCCAAGTGCTGACATTAAAGGGATGCACTGGGGCTGGAGGGATGGCCTAGCTGTTAAGAGCACCTACCGCTCTTGCAGAGGACCCGGGTTTGATCCCCAGCACCCACGTGGCGGCCAAGAACCGTCTGAAACTCCAATTCCAGGAGAACTCCAGTTCCAGGGGAATCCGACACCCTCTTCTGACCTCCGTGGCATTTCACGACATGGGTGCACACACTTGCATGCAGACAGTACATTCACGCGCATACAGAAATAAATAAAAAAATAAATAAAAAAAATAAAGGGATGCACTACCACACCCAACTTAATAAATTAATCTTATGTTTTGAGATCATTTAACACTACTTTAGCTCCTTATAATGTAAAATAAGCTTACTATGACTAAGGCTTCTAAATACACAGCCTTAATCCCTCATGACCCTTCCTTGCGCTTAATCCAGAACAACATACAAATGTGTGGTCTGTGTATACAGCAGATATTTCTTCCCAGAATTATTCCATTTGTGTTGCAAGCCACAGGTGGGATTACACTGGGAGCATCTATTTGTGCTTGTATGTGCTGTTCTAGAGCAGTAGGGATCAGAAAGGGCAAATTCCCCATAAGACACTTTCCTTCTCTATATCATACTGAATATATGGTTTCAATAAAAGAAAGACAAAGGTCTTTGTTCAAGAGCCACAGCCTGTGCCTGGAGGTCAGAGGACAACCTAGGGGCATTGGTTCTAGCTTCTACCATGTGGGCTCCAGGAATTTAACTCAAGTTATAAGGCCTGGCAACAAGCATCCTCAACCATTGAGTTATCTTGCTGTCCCTTCGACTGACTTTTATATTGAAAAGAAACGTCCTGGGGCTGGAGAGATGGCTCTGCCATTAAAAGCATGGGCTGCTTTTGCAAAGGACCTGTGTAGGTCTGGTTCCCAGGACCTATGTCAGGTGACTCACAGCTGCCTGTAACTCCAGCTCCATGGAGTCATGGGACTTGAACTCAAGCTCTTAACCACAGAGCCATCTCTTCAGCTACTCTATTATACTTTTTAGGGGAGAAGAAACTCATTATCATCAAGTCAGCTGCTTTGGAATTTTTTTTTTAATGTGTCTGAATGTTTTGCCTGCATGTATGGAAGTGCGCTTGTGTGTGCAATACGTGCAGAGGCCAGAAGGGGGTATCAGATCCCTTGGAATTGGAATTATGGACACTTGTAGGCTGCCATGTGGGTGCTGGAAACCAAACCTTGTTCTTGTGCAAGTGCAGCTTTTGTTCTTAACCACTGAGCCATCTCTCTGGCTCCTGCTCAGGATTATTTAACCTTTTTGTTGAATTTTTGTGCATTTCATACAGTATGTCTTGTCATATTTAGATCTCCTCCCCTATCTGCATCCCCTCATAGGACCCCCAGCAGATTGCATTCATTCTGTCATGTATTAAGATCTTCTGAGTCAAGTTTGTATTCCCGGATGTCCCTTGCAGTCCGTCCACTGGAGCCTGGTCAACCCACGTAGTGTCACTCCCTTAGGAGGATCAACTCCCCCTCACCTAGCAGTGATCAGCTGTCAATAGCACCTCAGCTGAGGCTGGGGCTTCTTACCCATTTCCCCAGTTCTATGGTGCATTTTTGTCGAGTTTGATTTTGTATGAGTCTTGTACATGCTGTCACCATTGTTGTAAGTTCATATGAGCAAGTTCTCAGTTACCTGGAAAACTCTGTTACCCTGTAGTCATCTACCCCCTGTGGCTCTTACAGTGTTTCCATTCCTTCTTCTGCAATGGTCTTTGAGCTCTGGATGGCCCAGGTTTAATATAGGAGTCCTACCCAGGGACACATATTCTACAGTCCTTGTTCATTACATTTTGACCAGTTATGGCTTTCTGTGTTAAGTACCACTAGTTGCATGATGAATCTGGGATTTTTTAAAAATCTATTTTATTACTTTTATTTTATGTCTATGAGTGTAAGTGCATCTGTGTCTGCCATGCCTGTGGAGGTCAGAATAGGGTGTTAGATCCTGTGGAACTGGAGTTATGGACAACTATTAGCTGCCATGTGGGTCCTGGGAATGGAACCCGGGTCCTCTGCAAGAGCAGTCAGTGCTCTTAACCAATGAGCCATCTCACCAGCCCTGTTTTAGAATTGTTAAACAAATGGAAAATGTCAACTTTTCAGGCATCAATTAGCCAACTACCCCCTTGTCTTACCTGCCTTCATCAATGTAATCGACTACAAGTGTGCTGAGGATGAAGAGGATGAGAAGGGCAATGAACATGTGATAGATTGTTCGGATGTGGTCCACTTCAAACAGCTCACTGTAGATGTGATTCAAACAAATCAAATTAACTACACTGAATTTAAAAACAGACACTTCTTTAAAGCAGTTTACAAGATGCTTAATCCACCCTTCAAAAATATCTTTCAAAAAATTAAATGTATAATACTAATCTGAAGTACACAGAAATTAAATGTATAATAATACTAAATCTGAATTACACAGAAATTAAATGATACCACCAAGGTAAATAATGGATTTAAAAAAAAAATCTTTTTGAGACAGGGTCTCCCTGTAGCCCCAGCTGACCTGGAACTCACTCTGTAGACCAGACTGGACTTGAACTCACAAAGATCCACCTTCCTCTGCCTCCCAAGTTTCTAGGATTAAAGCTGTGGGCCAACACGCCTGGCTTATTTTTTTTAAATAATGGATTCTTATCTATTTTTTCCAAAAAAGAATACTTACTCCTAGAAAATAAAACAGATATTAAACACTTAGAAAAACTGTCTACATCTAGAAACCCCACCAGAAACGGTTGTTTACTATGTAAACAAAGGCCATTCACTGTAAAGAAGGAACTGAAACTATTTTAAACCCTTCCAGAGGCCTGGTTTAACTAACTGACATAAGTTTAAGTTCCTTTGTTGATGACAGTAGCCAACTACAATCCACCAAGTTAGAAACTTCAGATTAGGTTGCTTTCCTTTTAACACAGGAGTGACCTTCTAGATGATTTGTCCTAAATAAGCAGTTTTGCATCGAAAGTTAGTGTTTTAGCCTTATTTTTAAAAAGTAGTGTACAAACTTTTCTAAATGACTTTTATTTAGTCTTTTTGAACGGGATCTCCCTGTAGCCCCAGCGGGCCTTGAATTTGCTGTGTGACAGGCTGGTCCCAATCTGTAGTAGATTTACCAGCCTCTGCCTCCAAGTGCTGGGGACAAAAGGCATGCCTCAATGGAACCCAGCTGAAAGACAATCTTTTTAAACTCTTTAAATTGTTTCATAAGCACAATACTCTATTATTACACACAATGTCCTATTCCCTACTTTTCCTATGTATGTTGGCTAACCACAAACATGTATATGTATGTGACTATGTGTATATCTCTGGTCTTCTCATCAAGTTAGGAAGCATGTATTGACTTACAATCAAGTTTTGATAAATCATGTAGGACATTAAAAAAAAAAGGCACATTTAAGCACTTAACATAATTTTTCACCAACCCCACTATTTCAAAGTTCCATAAATTGGAGGTAAATTACAGCAATATTTCAATGAATACCTAAATAAGTAAATGACAAGCATCATTAAAGAAAAAATACACATCCAAAGTGCACCTTTAGCTTTCAGTTCATAATAAAGTCTCCATGGTGAATTCACACCATGTGCTTGTAAAGAGGTGAGGCAATCAAGCGTTGTTGTTTTTTGTTTGTAATTTGTGGGTTTTTTTGGTCGTTTTCGAGCCAGGGTCCCCTGTAGCCCCAGCTGCCTGGAACTCACTCGGTAACCAGGGGCCTTGAACTCACAAAGTCCGCCTGCCTCTGCCTTCCCGAGGTGCTAGGATTAAGCGTGCGCCACCACACCTGGGCTTGTTTCTAAGTAACTTTGAGGAAACTGTCAAGAATCTCACCCTCCGTGCCCTCCCCCAAAAAGTGGAAGGAAAAACATACATGTATATAAGGAAGGTAGTGATTTCAAATTTCTCTCTAATTCTCTCTGGTTTACCTAATTGAAAGACTTCTCCTCTAGCTCTTTGGTAATCAATTCTCTAAAGCACAACCTAAAAGAATTTTCAGAAGATAGCTAGCTATTTTAATCTCTAATGCTTCCTGAGATCAATAAAAAACCAGAAGAAAGACAAGAAGGAACAAGAGATCATATACATATAAAACACTGCAACAAAACTCATGATTTACACAGATTTGGAAAAACACATTCAATATATATACAGACAGAGACTAGGAAGAGATTTTATTCAGGATGGCTTTTTTCTTAAATGAAACTGAGAATTAGCCAAAGTTGAAAAATACTCACTCCTCCAACAGAGACCAAGCCTTGCAAATGAAGCTTGCCCTTGTCTGGACCCGGCCTCTCAAAAGCTGGGAAGGGTAAAAAAAATCAGAACAAATCTAAGTAGTACTAGGAGTCTAGGAAACTACATCCTACCAATAAAAGAAAGCACCCACCATCTGCAAGACCTGCCCTTCACTCCCCCTCCTCCTCCTTCCATCTTGCTGGCTGAGCCCCACGGGTTGTGTCCCCTTTAGAAGGGTCTGCTCTCGGGCTGGAGAGATGGCCCTGGCCGGTTAGGAGCGCAACCGACTCTTACAAGAGGAACCCGGTTCGATCCCAGCACCCACATGGCGGGCCGAGACCGTCTGAGACTCCAATGTCCAGGAGAAACTCCCATTCCGTGGGAATCCGACACTCCTCTCTCTGACCTCCTCGGCATTTTGCATGGCACGACACGGTGACAGACTTGGCATGCAGACAATGCATTCAATACACAACAGAACAGAACAATAAAGATTAATAAAAAAAATTTTTTTAAAAGAAGGGGTCTGCTCTCAAGCAACGCTGGGACCTCATGGCAGTAACGTGCACTACAATGTGTTTTTCTGGTTTCTTCCTTGACTTTTTTTTTTTTTTTTTTTTTTTTTTTGTATTTTTGAATTTTTAGACAGGGTCTCCCGTAGCCCCCATCTGTCCTGGAACTCAACTCTGTGACCAGGCTGGCCTTGAAGCTACAGAGATCCACCTGCCTCTGCCTCCTCAGTGCTGGATTAAAGGTGTGCGCCACAACACACGCTAGCCCGAACATGTTCTTAGCAGCCCTGTGGGTGCTCCCAGGTCAGGCTGGTTTATTCTTCAGTAACCAAATAATTTGCATGTACGTGTTCTCGAGACACATCTTTTCAATTTTTAAAAAGAAAAAATGTGTTAGAATGGCTCATTTCATTTTCTAAATCCACCTTTTAAGGTTTCCATCCCCTGTGGTTAATTCTGCATACTTATTCAGAAATAAGTATGAAAGTGGGAACACCTAGATGGGAGGAGTTCCCTATGGGGCTTGTTTTCCAAGTACTGAAAGCAAAACTCTGAGCTGCCCTAGGTCTCAGAATTCAGCAAGGCTTCTGAATGAAAATAGGGTGCCCGAGTCACTATGTGCTGCAAAAGGTAAATGCAGAGGAGATACAAAGGAAAAAGTAGAAGGGAGGAAGAGGAGGGAAGTGAAAGAGGGAGGGAGTGAAGGGAGGAGAATACACATAGCCCATACTCACTTAGCTCTGTGATTGTTCTTCATCTCTTCAAGGATGGAGAATGTGGTGAGGGCACACCCACCATTGTCCAGGGACGCAGATTTCTCTATGAGATTGGTCACAAAGTCATCAAAGTGACTACCAACGTTCCTTCAGAAAAAGTGGCTTCAATTCCTAGGGTTTAAAACAATAAAAACAGCCATAAGCTAACTTATGTACTCACTTGTGGGGCCATTAATATATTTCTCTAAAGGCCTTATATTTCTCACAGGAGTAAAAGCAGAAAAAGTAATTTTTAAACTTGACTTGTAGTTTCAGGAACGGCTACTGAAAAAGCAATGATAAATAACATTATACTTTATAAAATGTATGCTCCCTTTTTCTTCCTTTTGTTCACAACCTCTCGTCAACAGTCTATATAAGCCCCAGGCTGGCCTGACTTGCTACAAGGCTGAGGCAGATCTTGATCCTCTTGGAGTAAGGATTATAGGCATGTGCCACTCCATAAGACACCAACATAAACCTAAATGAGAACTCCTACAAGGACACAGCACGGATTCACAGTAAGAATGAGGGGGAGGCAACGAAGATTAAGAGTTGCAAGTCCGATCCTTCGTGTTAACAGCAAGTATACAGGCTATCTGGGGTACACAAGACCCTGCCCCCAAATAAACACAGACACAGACAAGAACATACACAACACACACACACAAACAGCACACACACACACAGCCCTCTACTATGTCTTCAGGTTATAATACCATGGTATTTGGGCATCTATGGATTGTTAAAAATTAATTTAGTTTTTTTTTTAAAATTAAGACAGGCCTTTAATCAAGGAAAACAGTATAGTAGCTAAGTCTTCATGGAGGTAGGGGCTGGAGAGATGGCTCAGCAATTAAGAAGACATGGCTCTCTCCAGGCATTTCCCAGCACAAAAAACTCACATGGGACTAACACTCCTCCAAACTCAGATGTCCAAAGGATTGGACAACCTTTTCTGGCCTCCATGGGCAGTGCACACACGTGGTATAATGCTCAGTTTGGCCAACTACCTTTAAGAGTAAAGTCGTATCCGGTGGTCTGTAAATATCCCAGGATTCAAGAAGGTAAGGCAGAGGGATTGTTGTGAGCTTAAGATAGCCCTGGTGACACAGTGCAGAATCCAGAACAGACTGGTCTTGACCAGTATCCAAATAAATACAAAAATAAAAGAGTGAATGAGAATAAAAATAAAGCTTAGCTAGGCCTGGCAGAGCACCCCTTTAAACCTAGCAACTTGGGGGGGAGGGCAGAGGCAGGTAGATGTCATGAGATTGAAGCCAGCCTAGGCTACTAGCAAGTTCCAGGCCAGCCAGTGAGGGATACAGGAGACCCGGCTGTCAAGAAGTAAATAAAAAAAAAAAAAAAGCTGGGCGTGGTGGCGCACGCCTTTAATCCTAGCCTTTGGAGGCAGAGGCAGGCGATCTTGTAAGTTCAAGGTCCAGCCTGGTGGTAACAGTGAGTTCCAGGACAGCTGGGGCTTCAGGGAGACCCTGTCTGCGAAAAGACCAAAAAAAAAAAAAGCCAGGTATAAAACAGAATTACATGCAGGGCAGTGAGAATATGTTAACATGCTCTCACAGCTGATGAAGTTGTAAAGACAGAAAAACATATAAAAATACACAGCATGCTACCTCATGACACATCAGTGTCACGAGGACAGAACTGCCACTAATAAAGACATAAAAAATAGGTAAGAGCTTAGCAAACACACCAGAATAAGTGGACTAGAGACAGTGGTGCTTTGGGGGTATTTCTTTTTTAAAACTATTATCTTTAATCCTGGTTTCTGTGGTGGTGTGACTGTGTTCTGGGGTTTTGTAGCTTGGGATTGCAGGTGCCCAAGAGTTCAGAAAGAGGGTTATCTCGAAGGCTGGAGTAAGGGAGTTGTGAGCCACCAGACATGGGTACTAGGATCCAGTGAGGAACGCAGGAAAGAACAAGTCCTCTTTTTTTTTTTTTTTTTTTTTTTGTCTTTGTCGGTCAAGGGTCTCTCTTAGCCCCGGCTGTCGCTGAAGTCCACATCGGTAGACCAGGCTGGCCTTGAATTCAAAAAGATCCGCCTGCCTCTGCCTCCCAAGTGCTAGGATTAAAGGCGTTCGCCACCACTGCCCTGCTAGAACAAGTCCGCTTAACCCGTTCATTGGTTTTTTGGTTGCTGCTGGGTTTGTTTGGTTTTGCTTTTGAGCTGCAACCTTGAAGTACTGGTTAAACCCACTGAGATTAAGAAAGCGGTTAAAGAAAGAAAAGAATGGAAAAAAGCAGCATGACTGAAAGTCCAAGGAGTCTCAGCCCAACAAGAAACGAATAAAGATTATGCCCGAAGAGTTCTGGTCCCTTGGATAAGAAGAGAGCGTGCTCTCATGTGTTCATTGTTTTTTCAGTATCTAATAATAAAAAGTTTATTTTAGCTTCTAGCTTCGTTCTGTTTAAGATTATATGCCTATTCTTCAGTACAAAATTTGTTTTCATAGAAACAATACAAATAATTCAATAAAAATGAACAAAGGAAAATGTTTTGCTAATTTCATCTCTAGAAGTACACCTATTAATAATAAGAGTTGGTCCAAACAGAAGAACATTACTGAAAGAGAAGGGAAAGGATCTGTTCAGGTCTGCTCAAGGTAAGGACCATTTCCAGACGTCTACTGGAGTCATGCTAGTACTGACCTTGTTTAATTTATAACAAAGCAGGGAGGGGGAAGGGGTGCCTTTGCTGAGTTCCAAACATAGCAGAAATAGTGTTCTTCACCAGTGAAACAAAAAGGTGCTAAGAGCCAAGGTCAACAGTGAAGGGGCAGAAGGGTAAAGTGTCCAGGGGTAAACAGCAGAAGGTCTCAACACCTTTGAGTTTGAATTTCAGCTCCTTTGATTTTTACTCAATAGTAAAGAAGAGGCCTGGAATCTTAAACTGTGGCAGGCTTTCAAGCAACTTCTTCGTTCTTCAGCTAGCAGCACTCTGCATGCTTCTGGCCCAGCTTGAAACAGCTAAACACATCATGTTAAGGCAGACAATGGCATGGAAAAAACTTATAACAAAGTCGTAAAAAAAAAAAAAAAACACCAAAGTCGCCAGGCGTGGTGGTCGATGCCTTTAACCTAGCACTGTGGGAGGCCAAGGCAGGCAGATCTCTGTGAGTTCAAGGCCAGCTGTTCGGTAACAGAGTGAGTTCAGGACCACTAGGGCTACAGGGAGACCCATCTGCAAAAAACAAAAATCAAACCAACAAATAAACAAAAAACCCCACTAAAGTCAAGTCGTTCATTTATTCAAACTTAACTAGGTTACCTTTTTAAAAAGAATTCATTTTACAAAAGATTAATAAACGTTTGGAGAGGTGGCTCCAGAGGTTAAGTGCAATGACTGCTCTTGTGGAAGACGTGGGTTTCAGTTCCCAGACACACAAAGGAGCTACACGTCCATAAATCCGTTTCAGGAAGGTCCAACACCCCTTCTCGGAGCTCCATGGGCACGTGCATGACATAAGCACAACCTACCGACATGTAGGCATAACACTTATGGTGTATAGCATAATAAATGAAATGAATAAATGAAGAAATANGAAACTATTTTAAACCCTTCCAGAGGCCTGGTTTAACTAACTGACATAAGTTTAAGTTCCTTTGTTGATGACAGTAGCCAACTACAATCCACCAAGTTAGAAACTTCAGATTAGGTTGCTTTCCTTTTAACACAGGAGTGACCTTCTAGATGATTTGTCCTAAATAAGCAGTTTTACATCGAAAGTTAGTGTTTTAGCCTTATTTTTAAAAAGTAGTGTACAAACTTTCTAAATGACTTTTATTTAGTCTTTTTGAGACGGGATCTCCCTGTAGCCCCAGCTGGCCTTGAATTTGCTGTGTGGACCAGGCTGGTCCCAATATGAGAGATTTACCAGCCTCTGCCTCCCAAGTGCTGGGACAAAAGGCATGCACCATGGACCCAGCTTGAAAGACCAATCTTTTTAAAACTCTTTAAATTGTTTCATAAGCACAATACTCTATATTACACACAATGTCTATTCCTACTTTCCTATGTATTTGGCTAACCACAAAACATGTATATGTATGTGAACCTATGTGTATATCTCTGGTCTTCTCATCAAGGTTAGGAAGCATGTATTGACTTACAATCAAGTTTTGATAAATATGGTACATTAAAAAAAAAAGGCACATTTAAGCACTTAACATAATTTTTCACCAACCCCACTATTTCAAAGTTCCATAAATTGGAGGTAAATTACAGCAATATTTCAATGAATACCTAAATAAGTAAATGACAAGCATCATTAAAGAAAAAATACACATCCAAAGTGCACCTTTAGCTTTCAGTTCATAATAAA
Organism: Rhizomys pruinosus; assembly: GCA_009823505.1. NCBI lineage: Eukaryota > Metazoa > Chordata > Mammalia > Rodentia > Spalacidae > Rhizomys > Rhizomys pruinosus. Next base: position 5,468 of record VZQC01000833.1, on the reverse strand, counting down.
GTCTCCATGGTGAATTCACACCATGTGCTTGTAAAGAGGTGAGGCAATCAGAGCTTTGTTGTTTTTTGTTTTTGTTTTTTTGGTCTTTTCGAGACAGGGTCTCCCTGTAGCCCCAGCTGTCCTGGAACTCACTCTGTAGACCAGGCTGGCCTTGAACTCACAAAGATCCACAAAGGTCCGCCTGCCTCTGCCTCCCGAGTGCTAGGATTAAAGGCGTGCGCCACCACACCTGGCTTTGTTTCTAAGTAACTTTGAGGAAACTGTCAAGAATCTCACCCTCCGTGCCCTCCCCCAAAAAGTGGAAGGAAAAACATACATGTATATAGGAAGGTAGTGATTTCAAATTTCTCTCTAATTCTCTCTGGTTTACCTAATTGAAAGACTTCTCCTCTAGCTCTTTGGTAATCAATTCTCTAAAGCACAACCTAAAAGAATTTTCAGAAGATAGCTAGCTATTTTAATCTCTAATGCTTCCTGAGATCAATAAAAAACCAGAAGAAAGACAAGAAGGAACAAGAGATCATATACATATAAAACACTGCAACAAAACTCATGATTTACACAGATTTGGAAAAACACATTCAATATATATACAGACAGAGACTAGGAAGAGATTTTATATCAGGATGGCTTTTTTCTTAAATGAAACTGAGAATTAGCCAAAGTTAAAAATAACTCACTCACTCCAAACAAGACCACCAGCCTTGCAATGAAGCTCCCTTGTTCTGGACCCGGCTCTCAAAAGCGTGGGAAGGGTAAAAAAAAATCAGAACAAATCTAAGTATACTAGGAGTCTAGGAAACTACATCCTACCAATAAAAGAAAGCACCCACCATCTGCAAGACCTGCCCTTCACTCCCCCTCCTCCCTTCCATCTTGCTGGCTGAGCCCCACGTTTGTGTCCCCTTTAGAAGGGTCCTGCTCTCGGCGTGGAGAGATGGCTGGCCGGTTAGGAGCGCAACCGACTCTTACATAGGACCCGGGGTTCGATACCCAGCACCCACATGGCGGGGCCGAGAAACCGTCTGAGACTCCAATGCCAGAGAAACTCCCATTCCGGGGGAATCCGACACTCCTCTCCCTCTTCTGACCTCCTCGGCATTTTGCAGCACGACACGGTGCCCAACTTGGCATGCAGACAGCAATTCATACACATACAGAAAGAAATAAAGTAATAAAAAACAATTTTTTTGAAAAAAGAAGGGGTCGGCTCTCCAAGCACGCTGGGACACCTCAGCAGTACGGCACTACAATGTGTTTTTCGGTTTCGCCTTGACTTTTTTTTTTTTTTTTTTTTTTTGTATTTTTGAATTGTTTAGACATGGTCTCCCTGTAGCCCCAGCTGTCCTGGAACTCACTCTTAGACCAGGCTGGCTTGAAAGCACAGAATCCACCTGCCTCTGCCTCCCTCGAGTGCTGGATTAAAAGGTGTGCGCCACCAACACCAGCCCTAACATGGTTTTAGCAGCCATGTGGGTGCTCCCAGGTCAGGCTGTATTCTTCAGTAAACCAAAATAATTTGCATGTACGTGTTCTCTGAGACACATCTTTTCATTTTTAAAAAAGAAAAAAAATGTGGTTAGAATGCTCAGTTCATTTTCTAGAATCCACCTTTAAGGTTTCCATCCCCTGTGGTTAATTCTGCATACTTATTCAGAAATAAGTATGAAAGTGGGAACACCTAGATGGGAGGAGTTCCCTATGGGGCTTGTTTTCCAAGTACTGAAAGCAAAACTCTGAGCTGCCCTAGGTCTCAGAATTCAGCAAGGCTTCTGAATGAAAATAGGGTGCCCGAGTCACTATGTGCTGCAAAAGGTAAATGCAGAGGAGATACAAAGGAAAAAGAAGAAGGGAGTGAGGGAGGGAGTGAAAGAGGGAGGGAAGTGAAGGGAGGAGAATACACATAGCCCATACTCACTTAGCTCTGTGATTGTTCTTCATCTCTTCAAGGATGGAGAATGTGGTGAGGGCACACCCACCATTGTCCAGGGACGCAGATTTCTCTATGAGATTGGTCACAAAGTCATCAAAGTGACTACCAACGTCCTTCAGAAAGTGGCTTCAATCCTAGGGTTTTAAAACAATAAAAACAGCCCATAAGCTAAGCTTCATGTACTCACTTGTGGGGCGCATTAATAATATTTCTCTAAAGGCCTTATATTTCGTCACAGGAGTAAAAGCAGAAAAAGTAATTTTTAAACTTGACTTGTAGTTTCAGGAACGGCTACTGAAAAAGCAATGATAAATAACATTATACTTTATAAAATGTATGCTCCCTTTTTTCCTTTTTCACACCTTCTGTCAAACAGTCTATGTAGCCCAGGCTGGCCGTGACTTGCTACATAGCTGAGGCAGATCTTGATCCTCTTGTGTAAGGATTATAGGCATGTGCCACTCCATAAGACACCAACATAAACCTAAATGAACTCCTACAAAGGACACACAGGATCAAAGTTACAGAATGAGGTGGAGGCAAGAAGATTAAGAGTTTGAAGGCCATCCTTCCGTGTTATACAGCAAGTATAAGGCTACTCTGGGGTACACAAGACCCTGCCCCCAAATTAAAACAGACACAGACAGACCATACACACACACACACACACAAACACACACACACACACACCCTCTACATATGTCTTCAGGTTATAATACCATGTATTATGCACTATGGATTGTTAAAAATTAATTTAAGTTTTTTTTTTTAAAATTAAGACAGGCCTTTAATCAAGGAAAACAGTATAGTTACTAAGTCTTCTGGGAGGTAGGGGCTGGAGAGATGCTCAGCAATTAAGAAGACTGGCTCTTCCAGCCTCCCAGCACAAAAGAAAAAACTCACATGGGACTAGCACTCTCCAGAACAGATGTCAAGGATTGGACAACGCCTTTGTCTGGCCTCCATGGGCAGTGCACACACGTGGTATAATGCCTCAGTTTGGCCAACTACCTTTAAGAGTAAAGTCGATCCGGTGTCTGTAAATAATCCCAGGATTCAAGAAGGTAAGGCAGAGGGATTGTTGTGAGCTTAAGATAGCCCTGTGTGACACAGTGCAGATCCAGAACAGACTGGTCTTGACCAGATCTCAAATAAATACAAAAATAAAAGAGTGAATGAGAATAAAAATAAAGCTTAGCTAGGCCTGGCAGAGCACCCCTTTAAACCTAGCAACTTGGGGGGGAGAGGCAGAAGGCAGGTAGATGTCTGGAGATTGAAGCAGCCTGGGCTACTGCAAGTTCCAGGCCAGCCAGTGAGGGATACAGGGAGACCCGGCTTTCAAGAAGTAAAAAAAAAAAAAAAAGCTGGGCGTGGTGGCGCACGCTTTAATCCTAGCCTTTGGGAGGCAGAGGCCAGGCGATCGGTGAGTTCAAGGCCAGCCTGGTGTCAAAGTGAGTTCCAGGACAGCGGGGGCTTCAGGGAGACCCTGTCTGCGAAAAGACAAAAAAAAAAAAAGCCAGGTATAAAACAGAATTACATGCAGGGCAGTGAGAATATGTTAACATGCTCTCACAGCTGATGAAGTTGTAAAGACAGAAAAACATATAAAAATACACAGCATGCTACCTCATGACACATCAGTGTCACGAGGACAGAACTGCCACTAATAAAGACATAAAAAATAGGTAAGAGCTTAGCAAACACACCAGAATAAGTGGACTAGAGACAGTGGTGCTTTGGGGGTATTTCTTTTTTAAAAAACTAATCTTTATCTTTAATCCTGGGTTTCTGTGGTTGGTGTGACTGTGTTATGGGGTTGTTGTAGCTTGGGATTGCAGGTGCCCAGAGAGGTCAGAAAAGGGCATCCCCACAGGCCTGGAGTAGTTGTGAGCCACCAGACATGGGGTACTAGGATCCAGTGAGGAACGCAGGAAGAACAAGTCCCATCGTTTTTTTTTTTTTTTTTTTTTTTTGTCTTTTTCGAGTCAGGGTCTCTCGGTAGCCCCGGCTGTCGCTGGAAATGTCCACATTGTAGACCAGGGCTGGCCCTTGAATTCAAAAAGATCCGCCTGCCTCTGCCTCCCAAGTGCTAGGATTAAAGGCGTGCGCCACCACTCCCTGCTAGAACAAGTCCGCTTAACCTCTGTTCATTGGTTTTTTGGTTGCTGCTGGGTTTGTTTGGTTTTGCTTTTGAGCTGCAACCTTGAAGTACTGGTTAAACCCACTGAGATTAAGAAAGCGGTGAAAGGAAAGAAAAGAATGAAAAAAGCAGAGACTGAAAGTCCAAGGAGTCTCAGCCCAACAGGAGGAAACTAATAGGATATGCCAGAAGAGGGTCCTGGGTCCCCTGGATAGAGAGAGCGTGTCTAGTTTCAATTGTTTTTTCGTATCTAATAATATTTTATTTTAGCTTCTTTGTTCTGTTTAAAGTATATGCCTATATTTCATACAAAATTTGTTTTTCATAGAAACAAATACAAATAATTCAAATAAAAATGACACAAAGGAAAATGTTTTCTAATTTCATCTCTAGAAGTACACCTATTAATAATAAGAGTATTGTCCAACAGAGAACATTACTGAAAGAGAAGGGAAAGGATCTGTTCAGTCTGCTCAAGGTAAGGACCATTTCCAGACAGTCTCTGAGTCATGCTAGTCACTGACCTTGTTTAATTTATAACAAAGCAGGGAGGGGGAAGGGGTGCCTTTGCTGAGTTCCAAACATAGCAGAAATAGTGTTCTTCACCAGTGAAACAAAAAGGTGCTAAGAGCCAAGGTCAACAGTGAAGGGGCAGAAGGGTAAAGTGTCCAGGGGTAAACAGCAGAAGGTCTCAACACCTTTGAGTTTGAATTTCAGCTCCTTTGATTTTTACTCAATAGTAAAGAAGAGGCCTGGAATCTTAAACTGTGGCAGGCTTTCAAGCAACTTCTTCCAGCTAGCAAGCACTCTGCATGCTTCTGGCACCAGCTTGAAACAGCTAAACATCATCATGTTAAGGACAACAATGGCATGGAAAAAACTTATAACAAAGTCGTAAAAAAAAAAAAAAAAAACACCAAAGTCAGCCAGGCGTGGTGGCAGCATGCCTTTAATCCTAGCACTTGGGAGGCCAAGGCAGGCAATCTCTGTGAGTTCAAGGCCAGCCTGTTCTAACAGAGTGAGTTCCAGGACCACTAGGGCTACAGGTAGCCCATCTGCAAAACCAACAACAAATAAACAAAAAACCCCACTAAAAGTCAAGTCGGTTCATTTATTTCAAACTAACTAGGTACCTTTTTAAAAAGAATTCCATTTTACAAAAGATTAATAAACTGGAGAGGTGGCTCAGAGGTTAACGGCACTGACTGCTCTTGTGGAAGACGTGGGTTTTCAGTTTCCCAGACCCAACAACACCGTCCATAAATCCGTTTTCAGGAAGTCCAACCCCCTTCTGAGCTCCATGGGCACAGGCATGACATAAGCACAACCTACCTACATGTAGGCATAACACTTATGAGGTATAGCATATAAATGAAATGAATAAATGAAGAAATA
>VZQC01000825.1:0-10618 GCA_009823505.1 Rhizomys pruinosus | reverse complement strand
CTAAATTTGATAAAAAAATATATATAAATAAATAAATTAAAAAAAAAAAAGGATTTGAGGTCAGAGGACAGAATGACTACCCGTGATGCTCAGGTTTTGCACAAACTTGCATGCAGACAGTACATTCATACACATACAGAAATAAATAAAATAAAATAAAAGAAAGAAAGAAAGAAAGAAAGAAAAACAAACAAACTGCAACTCCCACACATGCTATCATTTTTGCTTAATGGTCTGGCTTCCTTTCAATTTGCACCTTAACGTAGAGATCTCATCTTGTGTGTGAGGGTTGCCAAAGCTCCATTTTGGTAGACTTTCCTGAAGGCCGTGGCAAAGTTGATTCCATTTCTGCACTAGTTTTTCTTTGCATACACCACCGCCACTGAGGCAGCGAATCCACTTCCACGTCACCCCTCATATGACAGTGCACTCAGATGATCTCTCATTTGATTACTTTCCTTGATTTAATCTTTCTACTTCCTCTAATTTTGGATGATGTACTGATACTTCTTGCTTATGAAGATGCATATTAATATTTTCTGCTGCCTGAAAATAATGGCTATACATTGGTATCGGAGTGCAAAGACCCATGCAAGCTCAGCCAGACAAAAACCCAGCTCAGAACTGAAGAAATGAGTAGCAGAGTCCAACCTTGGCTGAAGAAATATTGGCAGCTGACTGGTTTGAGTGAGGAAGACCTTGCCTTCTTTAGATTTTTATTTTATGTGTATATTAGAGTTTTGCCTACATGTATGTAAGTGTACTATGTGCATGCAATGCCCAAAGAGGCCAGAAGAGAGAAGCAGATCCCCTGGGACCAGAGTTATGGATAGTTGTTTGCTACCACGTGGGTGCTGGGAACTGAATCCAGGACCTCTGGAAGAGCACCCACTGCTCTTAACCACTGAGCCATCTCTCCAACCCAGAAATTTAATTTCTAGTAGTCCCAATGATCTTGGGAGGACATTTTTCAAGAGAAATTGAAACTTCAGAGATGTCAAGTTAGTCATTCCAGTTGATGCAATTAATGTCATTAGGAAGCTGGCCTCTGACCTGGGCATGCCCAACCTCTTGCTCGTTTGTTTCTATGTGGTAAACAGAGGGAACGGCTAATTAAATGAGCAGGAAATTTGGATGATATTCCTGGTTGATGATTTGTATCTGGATAACTGTTTAATGTCCCTTGGTGAAATTAACAGCCCTTTATCAACTCAAGGGGGTCACTACTGATAAGGCACCTGGAGAGGTAATCTAAAGAAATACTTGGGTTCAGAGCGTAATGACTTTATCAACACCACTAACTTTCTTGTATAACATATAACATGCATATTGCAATAAATATGAGATCCTGTTGTATCATTTAAGCATTTGAGATGTTCCCATTTAGTAAGTCAATAGATAAGCATGCTCTGTAAGTTTCCCTAGTGTGTTAGCTTAAAATATAATGTGAAAAAAAAGGAAAACCTGACACAGTATGCTTCCAGAAATACCTTCAGAAGAATATAGTAATTCCAGACAGATAGACGGACAGACAGACAGACAAGTCTGCTCTTTTGCCAGATATAGTCTTATGATATGTGTTTTCATTTTGGTATTAAATTACATTTTCTTTCTTTTAAAATTTATTTTTTTAAAAATTGAAAAATTATTTTCTTCCCAATGTGCCTGATCACTTTGTTTCCTCAGAATCCCGCCGCTTCTGTTGGATGGCAGTCACCAGCTGCAACCCTCTCCGTCTTCACTGTGTCCCTCACACACCTCCAAGATGGTCCTTTCTTCCCCAGCCTTCACTTTCCACATTTTGGCCCCAGCCCCCTGTCTCCCTCCCTCTCGTTCCTCGTGCCCCCTTCACCGTCCCCCATCCCTGCTCCTTGTATAAGTGGTCTCGGGTAATCTGCTGTGCCATCACATGGACAGTAGTTAACTTTGGCAGGAAAACGAACACACTCATTTATTATTCTTAGAAGAGGTTCAGAAGCAGAGGTCAAAACAGAAACAGACATCTTACATGATTCAATGGCTCATGAAGGATGAACTGGCCCTAATAAGAAAGCTGTCTTCTTACACGTGAGGCTGACGGCACACATGGACACAATGGGACAAAGCTACTGCAAAAATCTGTGAGGCCCAGATGTCAGTAACCCCGCCTGGCCAGTGCATTCTCAGGAGCCTTGTTCTCCGTCATGATGAACACTAACAGGACTGTGTGCTGCCCATGTGCCCTTACTTCCTTAACTGTTAGAGTGAATTGTCTTGCTGTAGTCTCTTCATATGCGCATGGCTTGTGTATGTGTGGACTCAGGCAAGGTAGAGAAGTCACAGGTAGAGGTGATCATTATTTCCATTTTTCAGACGCCAAAAAATTGGGCCCGGAACTCGACATTAGACCATTCTTGCTGGGCCTGGTGGTGCTTTAGTCCTAGCACACAGATGGCAGAGGCAGGTGGACCTCTATTAATTCAAGAGAGCCTGGTCTACATAGCAAGTTCCAGGCCCACCAGAGCTACCTAATGAGACTGGACTTCCTACTATCAGAAGGACCGGGATGAGGACAAGTGTGCTGAGCCCAGAGGAGCAGGAAATACACATTTTGAGAATGCTTAGCCTCAGTAGCAAGCCTGACCCTCAGAGATGAAACAGTAGGTAAGGTAGGGTGAAGAGGTTATCCCAGACAGAGTGCAACCTAGAATTCCCTCTAGAGATCCTTCTGAGTCTCTAGATGTCTGTACACAGCTCCAACCACTGCTGAGCAAAGGAAATGCCTTTAATTCTAGGAAAAGCATTGGTTCTGGAACCTGGGACGTGCCATCTACGACGGCGGGAGCTGTGTAAGCAGGAAGCCACCCTGCAGGTACAACTTCGAGTGAGATTGTCCTATCAGCCAATATTTGTCCCAAAGCTATCTCAAATTCTTTTGGAATGAGGTGGGGTATAAACCTAAAAAATGTACATGCCTGAATAATGGATTCCTTTCCCCAGGCAGCCTTAAAAAGTGAGTGTGAGGCTGGGCGTGGTGGTGCATGCCTTTAATCCTAGCACTTGGGAGGCAGAGACAGGCAAATCTTTGAGTTTAAGGCCAGCCTGATCTACAGAGTGAGTTCCAGGACAGCTGGGGCTACAGGGAGACCCTTTCTCAAAAAGACAAAAAAAAAAAACAAAAGTGAGTGTGTCCTCTCAAGTCTTTTTCCAATAATTGGATGTTTTGTTTATGTGCTATAACCAAACTATCAATGCGCCTTCAGTGGATCAACACGAAGCCTGTCTCAAAGCTCCTCCCTGTTTTGGTCTCCAGTGTTTGGAGGCTCCATATAATTTTCGAAATGTGCTTTTCACTCCTCAAAATGACTCCTTGAAGAAAATGGAAGAAACAGACAGTGGTGAGGTGCTGGCACACAGAGAGCCTGCAGTGGAAACAAAATGCCACTCACAGATGCCAGGGGAAAGTTTCCAGCCTGAGTTTCCAAGCAGCGAGGAGGAAAATAGCCACAGAACGAAGTGAAATCAGTGTAACTCTACCAGACAGGTACTGAAATTCTTCGTAGAACTCTTTGCACTTGGCACCAATTGAGGAGAAAAAGAGATGAAGACAGAGGGAATGTGGCAGAAAAGTCGGGCGTCAAGCAAATGATGGGGCTGTGTGGGGTGTTGTGAAGTGAAGGCCTTGGCGGCCCCCAGGCATCTTCTTGAAGCTGCTCCATTGTCAACTTCAGTTGGGACACAGCAGCAGAGGTGGCTGCTTTGGTTCAGAGGGGAAGCTCCCATCAGCCAGAAGTGGGGCGATTCGGGGGTCACTCAGGTCAGAAGCTCCTCTGAGCATGGGGAGACATAAAGATCTCTCAAGGGCTGAGGTTCACAGAAGAGGGCACTCAAATACACTGGACTAATTTTGCACAGACCATGATCAAACTTGGCGGATTTCTTTTTCACGTTCCTTTCCCTCTTTACTTTTCTGAAAATTCCATTCTCTAGCATCCTATACAGCCTCTGACCAACGTGAAATTATGAAGAACAAGTTTTAATGCCAGAGATCTTACTTTTAGTTTGCTGGTACTTCAGGGAAAGTGACCGAGATTTCTGGCACCTGAGTCCTTCTGTCCAAGGGGCCACCGTTTCAAGATGAGCAGCACGAGGCAAGGGCCAGGCCCTTCCTTGTCATTTGGGGAGGGGACTGCTGCACGTGGACTTTAGAACTCTTGTTTTTCTTCTATCCTCCATGTGTGTCCTACTGCTGACAAATCCTTTCCACTGTGAAATGTCACAGAGCAGATGAGACTGACAGTTTTCTGCTGCTGTTGTTTACAATGCAAAGAGCTACTTCGAAATAGGAAGGAATGGGTATTTGTACCCGTACAGCATCATGAAGTGTATTTATCATTGTCATCAAAAACTTTACAAATCCTATGCAAATCCTACTACATTAATGATCTCACCAACGTCTGCTGTTAACGTACTTATGAATGATAACGCCTGTAAGCACGGAAGCAAGCTAATAGCACCAAACCGAGTACCCGATGTGCTTCCCTGTAGTTACTCTTCTAGATTTTTTTTTTTTTTTTTTGAGACAGGGTCTCCTTGTAGCCCTAGCTGTCCTGGAACTCACTATGTAGATCAGGCTGGCCTTGAACTCAGAGACCTGTCTGCCTCTGCCTCCTGAGTGCTGGGATTAGTGTTGGGGGGGGGTGTGATTCATTTCTGCTTAACCAGTAGTTAGTTTCATGCCTGAAGCTGAGAGTCTGTTACAGTTTCAAGGCCAAATGTCTCCCCCAGGCTCCTATGTTTGAACACTTGGTCTCAGATGGGTGCTGCTGTTTTGGGAAGTTCTAGAACTTTTAGAAGGCAGGGCCTAGATGGAGAAAGTATGTGTGGGGACAGACCTGGAGGGTGATAGTCCAGGCCTGCTTCCTGGTCCGGTCTCTGCTTCCTGGTGGGGTTATTCATAAAAGACACATGGACAGATAGCACTCCAGTGCCAAGCCTTTCCTGGCAGTGGGCTGTCTCCTCTCCAACCCTGAGCCAAAGTAAACCCTCCTTCCTTGTTACTTCTTGTCGGGTGTTTGAGCACAAGGATGAGAAAACTAGTCCATAATCCAAAAGCCTCAGTCAGATCTCTTTCCCACTGTTTGGTTGAAAGCAGCTATTGATGCACTTGTTGTTTGTGGACCTAACACCTCTCAACCCCATCTCCATGGAAAAGTGCAAGGCAAGAGTGGGGAAGGAGAAAGGAGAGGGAAAGGGACTGTAAGTCTTCAGCCACTGGACGGGTGTTTGTAAGTGGACCAGTGCGGAATGCCGTGTGCCTTCTATTGCCTTCTCCCCGTGGGCTCTGGGCTGCCCACCCCCTCCTGGCGTGCAGTCATCAGTGCTTATGGTAGTGAATGCATTTAGCTGGGCTCTTTCTCAATGCCAGATCTAGTCAGAGGGACACTGTGTGCAAACAGCATTAAACCATTGACTACATCTTGGGACTATCTTTTGAGTCATTTTTGTCCCTAGTCAAGGCCAGCCTGGTCTACAGAGTGAGCTCTAGGACAGCTGGGACTAAAGGGAGACCCTATCTCAAAAATACCAAAAAAGAAAAAAAAAGAAGAGGAGTAAGGCACAAACAAAAGCTCAGGTTGATGGTAGAGGCATTAATTACTATATTTGCATCCCAAGTCACATCAGAACCAGACTTACTTGAAATCTTACATGCTGAGGGAGACAGAGGGACCCACAGGGTCATGATGATATTCCAAGCCTCTCTAAGCTTGGCTGGAACAAGGACTTGGAGCTATAATATGCAGCTGATTACAGAGTAGTGATAAGCGCCTCCCAATGGAGTGGATGCCCTGTGCATCACTGGGACTACTCCCCTTGACTTGTATGTTGTGCATACTGAAACATACATTTAAAATGCTATTTCGTGTTTCAACTTTCAAGACATGCCAGTCTCTGCATCCTGGCATCCAACAGGGTTCAATGGGTGCTGCTGTTTTGGGAAGTTCTAGAACCCAGAGCCAGGGTTCCCCCCCCCTTCCTTACCGAGAAACAGAAAGGAAGATGCTTGCTGACTTTAGGGCCCAGCAGTTATAGGGTTTATGGGTTTGAGGTGAGACAAGGAAGAACAGAGTGAAACATTAGCTAGTTAAGCCACCACATTTCAGAAAGGCAGAACTATGAATTATTTATGATTGTCCCGACCTCCATAGCAGTGCATGTGTGGTTCTTGCCAAGAACAAATTAGGCTGTCTACGGCTATTTCTCCTCCCCAATCAAGAAACATCTTTGTGTGAGGAAGGAGCAAGGTCAGCAGCTGGAGCAGAGGGTCAGTGGAGAGAGGAAGCAGGCCAGGCTGCATTCTAGGCCTCTACTGGAAGTGTCTCGCTGAAGTCCAGCCAACCTCTCAAGACCACTGCAAGCTTAAGATGCTCACAGTGGCAATGCTGCTGGACAGTTTTCAGATGTCAGACTTTCATCTTGCCTTGGGGATGTGGATAACTTTATACAAGATCCAGACTAGGTTTGTCCCAGAGATCCTGATATACCTCTCCCAAACTCAGGGTCCCTTTCTGAGCTACAGGCTGGAAAGCCTCAGGACTGTATGTCTCAGGACCCTCCTGCTAGACTCCTGCCTGTATGGAGTGAGTTGTTGTTCTTGGCTCCACATGTGGCTTTTGAAGGGTGCTTGGGGCTGCTTTCCTCCCCCTCAGCCTTCCAAAGAGAGGCCCTCTAGAGTGGATCGAGAGCTCTTGGGTAACACGGAGGGGCAGGAGCCACTGGAGCTTTCCATGGTAGGAATAAGAAGGCAAAAGGCCGCAGAGGGTGTTCTGTTCTCTCATCTTCCCTACCAGCAGGTGCAAAGCGACGAGTCTCCTGCGTATGGGGGCGGCTCACTCTGAAGTAGAACCAGGTGGTGAGATCTGCCGCAGATGTGGCCGGTAAGCACTAGCTTTGCTTTCAGAGGCTCTTAGATGGCTTGTCATTTGCCTGTGAACCTTCGGAATACAAAATATCAATAAGGCCACCCCTTCGGGGTGTGGTGGCGGATGCCTTCAATTCTGGCACTTAGAGGCTGAGGCAGGAAGACTGGGAGTCAAGACCAGGTTGGGTTACCAGTGAGATCTTATCTTAAAAAAAAAAACCAAAAACAACAAAGAAAAAAATCAGAAGGCCAGCTCAAGGGTTTGGGCCTGAAGAAAAGAGGTTCTCTTTTGTCTTTCTGGGAAAAGGCCTCAAGCAATAAGAGCCTACAAGGCACCTGTGTGGCATAATCCAGTCCACAGTAAAGACAGTCAAGTCAGATTAGGGACTGGGGCTTCCACCCACATTGTGGGTGCTATGACCCATTCCAAACCCAAAGTCACAATACGATGACAGAGAAGGGTGACAGGAGGACAGATCCTCATCTAAGGCATAGGTCAACTCACCTCTGTAATTCCAACCAAATACCACTTTCTGCAAATTTGAGAGCAGCTTCAATTAGCCATAAGAATATAGAGAATTGATTTTTAAAGAACTGAGACATTATTACTTTCTAGAGCATAAGATGACCCTTTGAGTGTGAAGGTGAATAGAATCCTTGGGGATTTTCCTCAATGAAATGAGTGGGACGACAGAATCACTGTCCCAACTGCCTGTACCCTAAAAGCTTGCTTACCTCGTTCCAGTATTATGACTCTTCATTCAGAGTTGGGCCAAAAGAGAATATAGCTCAACACTAGTAGGAATCCCCATCATTTCGAAACTCATAAAGGATGAATTAATGCTTAGATTCATTCTCTAGCTCTCATAGGACTGCAGGATGAAACCTATTCATTTCGCATAGCTGAAATGGCAGGGAAGGAGGGCGTCAGTCTGAAGGAAGTACGGATGATAACTACATAATGGGGACAGTATTTTGTTTTCTTGCTTGATGAAAGATTTGTGAAAACAAATAGGACAGCGATGGCTCACATTAAACTGCGGATTGTGTCTGACAGTAGGAAAGTGGTGTGCTCTCTAGATTCTGGTATGAGTGGGTGGGAGTATCAAGTTGTAAGTACAAAGGGCTGTGTTTCCCTGTCACCAGCCAGAAGTGCAGGGCTGTGCTCTGTCCACAAGATAGATAGGTCGCCTGTGGCAAGGCCAAGTGCCCTACAGTCCTGCACTATCTGTGTCTTGCCACACATCCAGCTTTGCCTCCCTGTCTCTCTCCTGTTAAGACAGTGCAGCCACTTCTGACTTTTCTTCTGCCAGAGACCTTTGCACATGTGACTTCCACTAGTCAGAATATTCTTTTCTCTATCCTCTTCTTCTTAACTCCTTCTTACCTATCAGGCTCAACTGTGGATGTCACTTCCTCTAAGAAGCCAGGAATAATTGGTTTTAGTTTAAAACTTTTTTTTTTTTTTGGTCTTTTCAAGACAGGGTCTCCCTGTAGCCCTAGCTGTCCTGGAACTCACTCTGTAGACCAGGCTGGCCTTGAACTCACAAAGATCCACCTGCCTCTGCCTCCCAAGTGCTAGGATTAAAGGCATGTACCACCATGCCCAGCATAGTTTAAAACTTTTTAAATTTATTTTTATTTTATGTGTATGAGTGTTCTGCCTGCAAGTATGTCAAGTGCAAAACTGTCTTGTGTAATGCCTGTGGAGGCCAGAAGAGGGCACTGGATCCCCTGGAACTGGGTTACTGGCAGTTGTTAGCTGTTGATGGGAGTGCTAGAAACCAAACCCAGGTTGTCTGCGAGAGCAGCCAGTGTTCTTAACCCCAGCCACTGTATGCTCCCAGAAACTATATTTGTAACAGTGAGCCATCTCCACCACACGTCTGGTCCCAATAGAGAAGGCCTGAGAGGTGCCAGGACTGCCTTCAGAACTGTGCACAAAGATGCTCTTCAGTGAGTGCACAGCAACACAATGTAAAAGGCTTATTTTTAGTTTGGCACAATTGAATGGCAGCAAAGTAAAATGCCTGCATCTCTGCACAGCATGCCTGTTTGTGGATGGTTCTGGCTAAGAAAGCTAGTTCCATGCTTCACCAGGGGCCCTAGGCTTTATGAGGCTGCAGCCTGCCACTGATCTAGCTGGTATCCACCTGTGCAAATCAAAGACTTCAGAAGAAATAATGGTATGAGGAGCCTGACATTTAAGAGATCAGAGAAGTCTTGAGGTAATACCACAGTGGTGTTTTTCCCAAGCACAGGGAACTCCAATTTATGTCCTGGGTCTCCATGTTCTCAGAACAAGGCACCAAGATCGCAGCAACCAGAGTCTTGACCCATCTTCCACACAGCCTCCTGCACATGGTTCGGACCATCTACAACCATTGAGGCAGTGTTGGAAGATTGCTGCTAGCAAAGTGCCCAGGCTGTCTCATGGAATGAAAACTCATAGCCACAGAGCTGTTAGGCAGCTTGGTAGCCACTCTACTTCTGCTTGTTCAGCTCGACATGGTGCTGTACACTTGGAACTCCAACACTCAGCTAGCAGAAGCAGGCAGTTATCCTGGCTACATAGTGAGATCCTGTTTCAACAACACCACAAAAAAACCCCAAAACCAAACCAAACCAACCAAAAAAAAAAGGGGGGGGGAATGGGGGGTATTCAACTGGGAAGGGAGACGGATCTACAAGGAGCCCTCTCAATGGGGATGGGGGACTTATGGGTAGCATTATAAATACAGCCAAATACACATGGCTGGAGGGGTCACAGAGCCTAGAGAAAACTCTGTATCTGGCATATCGCTAGACAAACAAAGTTTCTTACTGTTTGTTAAATATGGATGCTTATATTTCTAGACATGTATACTGTACACCACTCATCAAAGAAGCTTCTTTTTGCAACAGATGGGGGCTACTACAGAGTTCCAAAACTGGTCACACATAGAGAATATGTATCTGAGAAATGCCATCCCTAAGTGACACATCTACAGTGGAACCTCTACACTTAAGGCTTATGGAACCTAGTGGAACAGGGGTAGAAAGAATTCTGATAGATCCCCCAGCTCTCCTCAGTGAAGCTTCCTCACACAACAAAGAGCAACACACACAGAAGGCCACAACTGGCTAAGTGTTAGAGAACAGGAGGCTGCAGAGTGCATGTCCCTGGATAGGACTCCTATGTTAAACCTCACCTAGCCAAGGCTCAGGGACCATTGTGGAAGAGGGGGTAGAAAGATTGTCAGACCTAGTGTCAGTACATGAACATAAGGAAACAGGTTTTCAGGCCACTGGGAGCCTGCTCATGTGAACTTGCAACAATAGTGACAGCATACACAAGATTCATGCCAACTCAATCAGACAAAAACCCAATATCGAACTAGGGAAAGGGGCGGCAGGCCCCGACCCTAACCAAACAACTATTGGCAACTGATTACTGCTGGGTGAGGAACAGTAATCTTTAAGGAAGTAACTCTAGATAGGTTGACTAGACTCTGATAGATGAACTTGTACCAAGGGGCATCTGGGTACAAATGCTTAACTGGATAAGACTTCACATATAGGACAGAGTGCATGCAATGCAGTGGGGGCAATGGAGGGTGTGGATGGCAGGAGGTCTAAATGTGATTCAGATCTATTACATGAAATGCACAAAACAACACAAACATCTCTTAAAAAGTTGACATGGCTTTACCTACATCAAAGTAAAAAAAAAAAAAA
>VZQC01000818.1:192070-254754 GCA_009823505.1 Rhizomys pruinosus | reverse complement strand
AATGGCCAGAGGTTCGATTATATACTGATTCATGGGCTGTAGCCAATGGTTTGGCTGGATGGTCAGGGACTTGCAAGGAGCATGACTGGAAAATTGGTGAGAAAGACATTTGGGGAAGAAGTATGTGGATAGAGCTCTCTGAATGGTCAAAGGATGTGCAGATACTTGTGTCTCATGTAAATGCTCATCAAAAGTTGATCTCAGCAGAGGATGAGTTTAATAATCAAGTAGATTGGGGCTGGAGAGGTGGCCTAGCGGTTAAGAGCACCAACTGCTCTTGCAGAGGATCCAGGTTCGATCCCCAGCACCCACATGGTGGCTGAGAACCGTCTGAAACTCCAATTCCAGGAGAACTCCAGTTCCAGAGGAATCCGAGACCCTCTTCTGACCTCCGCGGCATTGCATGACACGGGTGCACAAACCTACATGCAGACAGTACATTCATACACATAAAAAATAAATAAATAAAATATCATTAAAAAATAATCAAGTAGATTGGATGGCTTGTTCTGTGGATAGTCAGCCTCCTTCTCCAGCTATCCGTGTTGTTGCTCAATGGGCCCATGAACAAAGTGGTCATGGTGTCAGAAATGGAGATTATGCATGGGCTCGACAGAATGGACTTCCACTCACCAGGGCTGATCTGGCTATATCTGCTGCCGAGTGCCAGATTTGCCAACAGCAGAGACCAACATTGAGCCCCCGATATAATGCTATTCTCCAGGGTGACCAGCCAGCAGCCTGGTGACAGGTTGACTACATTGGACCACTTCCATCATGGAGGGGACAGCGTTTTGTCCTTACAGGAATTGATACTTAGTCTGGTTATGGATTTGCCTTTCCTGCACATAATGCTTCTGCCAAAGCTACCATCCAGGGACTTACAAAATGCCTTATCCACCATCAATGTATTCCTCACAGCATCGCTTCTGACCAAGGAACTCACTTCGCAGCCAAAGAAGTGCGACAGTGGGCCCATGGTCATGGTATCCACTGGTCTTACCATGTTACCTACCATCCAGAAGCAGCTGGCTTGATAGATCAATGGAATGGCCTCTTGAAGACACAGTTACAGGGCCAATTAGGTAGTAATACCCTGGAGGGCTGGGGCAAGGTTCTCCAGCAAGCAGTATATGCTTTGAATCAGTGGCCACTATATGGTACTTTTTCTCCTATAGCCGGAATTCATGGGTCCAGGAACCAAAGGGTGGAAGTGGGAGTGATTCTACCCACTCTCACCCCTAGTGACCCAGTAGGAAAATTTTTGCTTCCTGTACCCATGACCTTGCATTCTGCTATTCTTGAAGTTTTGGCTCCAAAGGGGGGAGTGCTTTTGCCAGGAGATACAGCAAAGTTTCCATTGAACTGGAAGATAAGACTTCCCCCTGGCCACTTTGAGTTTCTACTGCCCTTGAGCCAACAGGCTAATGAAGGAATAACAGTAGGAGGAGGAGTGATTGATCCAGACTACCAGGAGGAAATTGGACTTTTTCTCCACAATGGGGGCAAGCAAGATTATGTCTGGAAGGCAGGAGATGCTGTAGGGCGCCTTCTGGTGCTACCATTCCCTACCATGGGAAACTCCAACAACCCAAACCAGACAGGACAACAAATGGCCCAGACCCTTTAGGGATGAAGGTATGGGTCACTCCTCCAGGGAAAGAGCCAAGACCTGCAGAGGTGCTTGCTGATGGTGGAGGAAATACAGAATGGGTAGTAGAAGAAGGTAGTCATAAATATCAGCTGAGGCCACGGGACCAGTTGCAGAAACGTGGATTATAATAGATATTAACGTTTGTCCTATTTGGTTAAGAATGTCTTTTCATACATATATATTATATATATATATATATATAATATATATATGCTCTAATAGTATATGCATATTAAGCAGATACTTGTGTTGTTCCCCTTTTGAATGTGCAACTGAAGTAAGGGTTATTTTTTAAGTGTTGTGACATTTTAGGTTATTAGATACTGAAGGACTAATTGTTCCGCAAGGACATTACCACCTACTCTAGATATAATGCTTCGCTATTGCACATGAGACACTTAATAACATGTTAGGTGGAATGTGCCTTTGCCATTGTTTGTAATTGACATTTAAGCATAACTAAGGAGAGCTATTTATTTGGGTGTCAAGTTGACAAGAGGGTGGACGTGTGATGGATAATGCTGGGTGGGGTGCACTTGACTGGGACTAAATTAACAAACAGAGCAAAGTATCTTTCGGATTTGGAAAACCACCTCAACCCCCCAGTATGTCGCCACCCCAAATGTGTGCATTACCTTCTGCCGGCAGCAGTATAAAGGGCCAGGCAGAGGGAGCGGGTCCCTTTTTCCCGTCAGTTTGCCTCTCTCTCATGGTGAGCTTGTCCTTCCTGCTGTTATCATCGAACCCTACGATCCCAGAAGAGTACTGAGACTGATACTGGGCAGACTCCTGGGAAGCCATCGGGCCTTCACACCAGATTGGAACTACTGAGACGTCATGATCCAGTCTCCGGAAATGAGCAGTTCCCCCCCCCCATGGATTCTCCGCAACCTCTCCAGTGCAGTGTGTCTATTCTGGACTCCTTGAATCTGTCACGTGAGCAAATCAAAAAATTGTATATAGCTAGTGTATTCATCCGGGTAAAACTTCTGTTTCTTAGAGAACCCTGACTAAGACAGCATCCATAGTCCCTTTAACACGGAGAAATCTTTGCCTCCATGTGCTTCTTTCTTGCTTTCTGTTTGGCTGATACAAGTGTTGTAATCTCTGAGGTTTCCTTTGTATATGACTTGTTTTTCTTTGTGTAGCCTCAGAATTTTGTCTTTTTTGGGCAGTCTGGCATTTTTTAACTTGATATGGCGTGGGGGTTTCCTTTCCGATCTGTCTATTTGGGGTCCTATTGCTTCTTGCTATTTGTATGGGTTTGTCATTTTTATTTGGGGAGGAATTTTCATCTATATTTCTGTGAAGGATCTGTCTCAATAACTAGTCTCTTGAGATCTATCTCCTTCCTCTATTCCTATGAGGCAGGTTTTTTGATCTTTGTCCATGTGTCCCATATTCCTGAGTTGTGCCACCTTTTGGTGTATTTTAAATTCATTTCTATATCTTTTTTGAGTTTTTTTCGTTGCTCTGTGTTATCTTCCAATTCTGAATTCTTTGTTCAGCTTCTTCATTCTACCTCTGAGGCTTTTTTCTTTACTTTCTTCTTTTTATGATTTTTCTAATCCTTTTTTTTTTTGATTCTTGGTTTTTTTTTTTTCTTTAGTACTTCCATTTCCTTTTTGTCCGCTGGGCTTCTCAGTCTCTTCTTGGTGCCCCTTACTCGTCGATTGGTTCTTTCAGTGGTTCTACTTCTTTCGAGTTGTTTTGCGTCCTACTTTTTCTGGTCTCTTCTTTATTTGTTTGTCATGAACCTAGGAGCGTTTATCTTTCTAGTTTCTTTTGTATTTTTCTCCTCTGTTCTTTCTGGAGTTTGTGTTGTAATGTTCCTTAGTTCTTTCACTTCGAAGTTGCCATTTGTATCCTCTAGTCCTTTTGAGGTTTTTCATTTCTCTCATCTTGAGTTCTCTGACATTCGTCTTATTTTCTTTAATTTCTCTGATAGGTCTGCATTATTCCTCTAAAATCTGTTCTTGGGTCTCCTCCAAGGGGGTCCCATTTGTAGCTATCTCCTACAGGTTTGGTAGAGCCTGGTGTGGGATTATCCTCGTGCCTTTCCCATGTTGTTCCCTTCTGTGTCCCGTGGCATTTGGGTTTCCCTTTTTGGTTCAATCACAAATGTCATTTCCTATGTTGAGATGGATGTTTTGCTTGCCTCTTTCCGATGCTTTTTTTTTTTTCCACCTTTCCTCCTCCTTTTTTTTTTTTATGGGATTATTGCACTTCTCGAGGTTTCACGGCTTTCAATTTTGTTAATATATTGATTTGACCTTTAGTTTTTTTTTTTTTTCTTCTTTTCTGTTCTGAAGGTTCTCCCAAAAAAGTCCACTTGGATTTCTCACAAATTCCCCGAAGATCAGAGATACTGTAATTTCTTAGTCACCTTGTTTTCTTTGTTCCCATAATTTCATGGCTGTGTCTGACCATGTCAATCTTATTGTCAGAAGGGAGTACCATTGAGTGTGACCACTTGACTTAGGAATTGGCAGAATTCCCTCATTGGTTCCCTGACCTGTGGAGTGAGGGCTATTCTGGTTGGAAAGGCCAAGTGGAAACCACTGAGTGAACCAAAACCAGTATCACATCCCTGGAGGGACTGCAGAAATTATTGCCACCATCAAGGATTTGAAAGATGCAGGGGTGGTGATTCACCACTACATCTCCATTTAACTCTCCTATTTGACCTGTGCAAAAGACAGATGGATCATGGAGAATGGCAGTTGACTAGTACAGATTGTGGTTGCTTACTTCCTTTTCTACTGGGTTCAGTGCTTTGAGAGGTCTTTTGGACACCATTTTTTTTGTATTTTTGAGACAGGGTCTCCCTTTAGTCCCAGCTGGCCTGGAGCTCTTTATGTAGACCAGGCAGTCCTTGAACTCACAGAGATCCACCTGCCTCTGTCTCCCAAGTGCTAGGACTAAAGTCATGCACCACCACACCTGCCCTGGACACCATCTTTATCTCTTGCCCCTTCAGTCAACTGTGGTCAGATTTATTCTGAGAACAGGAATCCAGTCATTCAAACTAAATCCTTTAGGGCTCAAAGTATGGCTCAGTAGTGGAACATTTGCATGAATGAGGCTCTGGGTCTCATCTCCAGCACCAAAAAAAGAAAGGAAAAAAAGAAAAAACAAACTGAAAGACTACCGTGGCATCTGAGCAGAGTTTCAGGATTCAACTAAAAGTGTCTCTTAGAATTCTAAGCATGGGGCATGAACATGAGCTAAAAAACAATCAGCTGCCACTTTTTAGTATCCTCTCTTTCGGGGAGTCCAGTCAGTAAATATGGCCTCTGCCCGTGCGACACCCACCAGTCACTGTTATTTCAGGTTAGATCGTTCCCACCTCTGGCCATCACCATTGTTTCTGCCATCCACTGCACAAGCCCTAATCTCGCGTTACTTCTGAAGTGATGAATGGAGTTCTGATAGAGGACTGCTGTCCTCTGCTCCAATATTTCTGACCTTTAGTAGCTGGAGCTACTGGGCAGTGCGGTCTCTGGCCCCCAGCCTGGTTCAGGAATGCCTTCACAGACACTGGACAGACCGCAGGAGCAATCCAAGGAGCAGGTTCACGCAGCGCTCCACCTTAGGCCACTTCCTTGGTGGTCTTCGGTCTCTGCTTGGTTGGTGCTTAGTCTGAACACATCTTTTAATGGTTCTTTCCCATGAAACAGGCACAGTCGTTACTATGGGACCACATTAAAACATGGTCCTGAGAATTAAAAATCTATAATATTTTTTTCTGTTGCTTTTTTTTAATTTGGTTACCGCTTCCTGTACGTTTAAATTTACAAATTAAACTAAAAGCATGTCAGCAGAAACTGAAGTGAAGCCTTCATCAGACGAAGAAAAGCAGCACAACTGGGCCAGATTACTGACCTTATCCCTTTGAGGGGGTCACAGAGTAGGGACTGTTTCAGCAGTGTGTGCTACAGTGTGTGTGTGTGTGTGTGTGTGTGTGTGTGTGTGTGTGTGATATAAAGGGAGTGCAATTAAATAACTGCACCTTTAGTCAGGTGTGGTGGCACACGCCTTTGATCCCAGCACTTGGGAGGCAGAGGCGTGTGGATCTCTGTGAGTTCAAGGCCACCCTGGTCTACATAGTGAGTTCCAGGACAGCTGGAGCTACAGGGAGACCCTGTCTCAAAAAGACCTAAAACAAGAACAAAACAAAACAAAATAAATGCATCTTAAAGGCTTTCTTTCTACTTAGTAGCATGCTAGGAAGGAAGGGAAAGGATAGGCTTGGCAAACTAGAATAACTGTTCATCTTTCACTCTTCAGCCCTGTAGCCTTGGGAAAATCACTATTGCCTCTAAGCTTCTGCTTCCTCACAAGTAGTACTTTGTGCAAATGGTACTTACAGTAATGATGATGATAGTAATAACAATAAGGGCCCAATAACGCAAATAATTGGACACCAGCTCTCTTCTGATCCCATGTGGGTAATCCGGGCTGCACCTCTGAGGCCACCTCAGCCAGTCTGCATGCTCCTTCACACCTACATATGCTCAGATGTACATTGAGCTGTACCTTCACCTGGGATTTATCAACTCTAATTCCAGAAGCCTAGAATAGCTGTCTCTCCTCTTCTTTCTCCCCCTCCCCCTCCCCTGCTTCCTCCTCCTCTTTTACCTGTTTTTAGTTTTTCTTTTATTTTTGAGATAGGGCTCTTGCTGTGTAGCCCAGGGCTTAGGGCCTCAGCTTCTAGCTGAAAGGAACAGGATGTTTTGAGTCAGGAGTTCTTAACTCATGAGCTCCTCTATGAAAATAGCTGAGGTGTGTGCTGATGCTACAGATGGTTCTCAAGCTTCCACAAGCTTACTGCACCTCTAAGTGGTTGATTCTGTGAGCTTAAGGACCCCGAAGCCACCCAGGAGGAAAACACAGCCTTCCATCTGTATGTAGAAAGAATCTGCCAGCCCGTGCTGCCTACTGGAATATATCTCATAGAGTAGCCCCTGTACACCACTCACTGGTCAAAGCTGTATACTTCTGTGCTTGTTCAGACCTTCATATCCACTTGTTTATGTCCTCCTTCCTCAAGCCTCTGGGCTGATCACTCCATCACAAGCACTACCAATATTGCCAGTTGGTTGTGAGTCCATCTGACTTGGAGCCCCTTCAGGCCTGCCCCTCCCATCATGCTTGGTCTGTGTGGTGCTTGGACTGGCTCTGCTTGCAGTACTGGCTGTGTTGTGGGGAGAGCAGGAAGGAAAGTTGAAATATATTTCTAGAGAAATTTGATTTTAGATTTCTATATGATAATTTGCTTATTCCTTTTTAGTTTTGTTTTTCTTGTTATTTTAAAAATAATTTGCTTAGCCAGGCATGGTGATGCATGCCTTTAATCCTAGCACTTAGGAGGCAGAGGCAGGTGGATCTTACAATGAAGGTAAGAGCCAGGTGTGGGAGCTCATCCCTGTAATCCCAGAACTTGGGAGGCTAACAAAGACCCTGTTTCAAAATAAAAGCAAATACATAAAAAAGATAAAGAGGACTGGAGAGATGGCTCAGTGGTTAAGAGCACCGACTGCGGCAGGCAGGATGCCATAACTCACTCGGGCAGGGCAGGTACAGCTGGGGGTGGTTGTCACAGGGGCGGCTGGAAGAGGGTCTCGACTCTGAACCCTCTTTCTGGGGTCCCCATCTTGGAGGGACCACACTTTGCCTTTGCAGAGTGAACAGAGGGCCGTGTTTACGTCTGCCCTGGTCCCGGCAGGCAGCCTTGTGGGCGGGCTCCTGAGGCGCAGGCAGGATGCCATAACTCACTTGGGCAGGGCAGGTACAACTGGGGGTGGTTGTCACAGGGGCGGCTGGAAGAGGGTCTCAACTCTGAACCCTCTTTCAGGGTCCCCGTCTTGGAGGTACTGGGGTGTGGGCCAGATCAGGCGCGCATTCCAACCCCGCCCCCCCGCCCGCCAATGAGAATTGGTGAGAATCCAAGTGGACTTCCTTTTGGAGAACCTTCAGAACAGAAAGAGAAGACTGACTTAGGCTTCCAATATCCAATATATAAACAAAATTGAAAACCTGAAACCTAGACAAGTCAATACTCGATAAAAAAAGAGGAGGAAAGGAAAGAAAAAAAAGCATCGGAAGGAGGCAAGAAAAACCATCTGCTAACATAGTGAAAAGACTTGTGAGTGTGGAATTGAAACCACAAAATGGAAACCCACATGCCCGGGACACGATGAAGGGACAGACATGGGAAATGCACAGGATAATCCCACACCAGGTCTCCAAACCTGGAGGAGATAGCTACAAATGGGATCACCCCCTGGATAGGACCCAAGAAACAGATTTAAAGGAATAATTGCAGACCTCTCCAGAGAAATTAAAGAAAAATAAGAGAAGTCCAGAGACACTAACAGAGATGAGCAAATGAAACCTCAAAAAGGACCGAGGGATACAATGACAATCGTGGAAAGAACTAAGGGGAAAATTACGACAAACTCCAAAAGAACAGAGGAGAAAAAAAATAAACAAGAATTCCGAGTAACTAAAGAAGAGAATGAAAAACCAAAAGGACCTAGAGGGATACAAGTGACAAACTTCGGACAGAAATAAAGGAAAACAGAATGACCAAACTCCAAAATAAGTTAGAGGGACCGAAAAAACAAAACTCCGAAAGGAAGTAGAGAACACTGAAAAAGGAAAGCAACCAACAAGAGTAAGGGCACCAAGAAGAGACTGAGAAGCACCAAGAAGAGACTGAGAACTCAAAAAGTATGGAAGTACTAAAGAAAAACACCAGGATGGATCGAAATGAAAAAAGTTAGAACACGTCATTAATCAAGAAGGAAAAAAAAAAACCTCAGAGCTAGAAATAGGAGGAAGATGAACAAAGAATATAAGATCTGGAAGATAACACAGAGCAACTAAAAAGCTCAAAATAAGATTTAAGAAAAATTTTTAAATACACAAAAGGGAAAAAAAAAAAAAAAACAATAGAAATATGGGACACAGAAAAGAAAAAAATCACATCAAGAAATAGAGGAAGGAGAAGAATCTCAAGAGAATAGTATGTGACAGATCTTCACAAAATAATAGATGAAAATTTCCCCTCCCCAAATTAAAAATGACAAACCCATACAAATACAAGAAGCAATAAATAGGACAAACAAAAAACCCAAATGACAGAAAAGAAACACCCCACGCCATATCATAGTTAAAAATGCCAGATTCCCAAAACAAAGAATCAAAATTCTGAGGCTAACAAAGAAAAACCAAGTCACATACAAAGGAAACCCATCAGAATTACAAACTGACTTGTCATCAAACGAACGAAAAGCAAGAAGAACTGCGAGGCAAAGCATTCCCATGTGAAAGGACTATGGATTGCCAACGCCAGAATATGTTAACCCAGCAAAAAGTCGTTATAATTGAAGGAGAGAGAAAAAATCTCCATGTCATGAAACAAGATGATGGAATACATGTCTGGAAAACCAACCTTGCAAAATAATTTGAAGCAATTTCAAAGGAGGCAGAAGAGAGGAGCAACCAGTCCCTCAAACACCTATGGAAAAGAAATAAAAAAACCATATAGTCAAAACATGGCATAAGTCCAAATGTGATAATAAATGAAAGAAGCAAACATCCATCTTTCAATTACAAACCTTAAATATTAATGGCTAAACTCCCCAATCAAAAGGCATAGACTGGGGAAGATGGATTAGGAACACAAAACCCATCTATATTATCGTGTCTACAAGAAACCCATCTCAATTTCAAGGAATAGGCACCAACTTAAGGTGAAGGGGTTGAAGAAAATATTCCAAGCAAAAATGGTACCAAAATGAAAGCAGGCATGGCTATCCTAATATCAGAACAAATAGACTTCAAAGCAAAAGAAATCAAAGAGACAAAGAGGGCCATTACAGCTTTATTAAAGGAACAATTGCCGATGAAAATCTCACAATTATGAATATATACGACCAAACATCATTGCACCAAACTTTGTACAGAGAGTTCTTCAGGATATCAAGGCACAGATTAACCCCAGCATACTAATAGTAGGGGACTGTCAATAACCCANTTTTACTCTTGTGGCTTTAAGGATTTTGTCTTTGTTTTGGGTGTCTAGCATTTTAACTATGATGTGGCATGGAGAATTTCTTTTCTGATCTTGTCTGTTTCGAGTTTTATGTGCTTTTTGTATTTGTATTGGTTTATCTTATTTTAGTTTGGGGAAGTTTTCATCTATTATTCTGTTGAAGATCTGATCAATACTATTCTCTTGAGATTCTTCTCCTTCCTCTATTCCTATGATGCGGAGGTTTGATCTTTTCATAGTGTCCCACAGTTCCTGGTTGTTCCACTTTTGGGTATTTTTAAGTTTTTCATAATTTTTACTTGAGTTTTTTAGTTCTGTGTTATCTTCTAGGCCTGATATTCTTTGTTCTGTTTCCTCCATTCTGCTTCTGAGGCTTTTTCCATTCCTTTCCTCTTGATTGGATGAGTGTTTGATTTCCTTTTTCATTTCTTCTTCTGATTTTCTTAGTGTTTCTACTTCTTTTTGGAGCTTCTCAATCTCTTCATGTAGCTCTTTTCTTCAATGGTTGGTTTCCTTATCCTTTTCAGCATGGGATCTTTTCAGTGTTTCTACTTCCTTCTGGAGTTTGTCATTCTCTCTAGGTCCTTCTTGAGTTCTTCATTCTCTTTTCTTAGTTCTTTGATTTGCTCTTTATAATCTTGTAGTTCTTTAAATATGTTCCCAATTGTGTTTCTGATATCTGTGTCCTGGCCCATCCCCAGGGGGATCCCATTGTAGGAATCTTCCATAGGGTTGGTAGAGCTTGGTTCGGAATTATCCTGCCCCTTTCCTGTGTTGTCTCTTCTTCGTGTTCCTGGCATGTGGGCTTCTGCTTGCCTGTCTTCCAATGTGAGCCCTAAATGCCTCTTCACTGTGTTGAAGGCTCTCTTTGCTTGCCTCTTTCAGATGCCTTCCTAATCCCTGTTGGGGGGGGGCGGTGCTCTACACTTCAGCTGGTCTCAGGAGATCTCAGATCTCAAGACTCACACAACCCTGCCTTTTATACCAGCTGGGAGGATAATTCTGCCCCCACAGCCACAAAAGCCAATTAAGCCAAAGACAACTGGATTAACGGATTAACTAGATTAAGTCAATCAACAATCCACCTTGTTGAAGCACCCAGCTCCTACCTACCTTCCTCCACTTCAGCTAGTCTCAGGAGATCTCTGTTTGTGATTTTATAAAAACATTAAAAGGATTTAAAAAAGAAAAAAAAGAAATATGACTTGCAAAACATGCACAGTCCCCTCACCCCCTCTTTAAAAAATAGTAACGTGCTGAGAATTCAGATTTAGTTCCTTAAAGGTGGCAAATATCATAATGCTGGCAGGCATTCTGGGAGAAAGCAGAACTATTCAACTTCTGTTTTAAACCCATTTTTGAAAAAGGAACAGATTTTCAGAATGCACAGGAAAGAGTGAAAGAAAAGGAAAAATCAAAACACAACAAAACCTCCAAATGATCAAGAATCCTATGTCCCAGAGCACACAGAGAATGCACGACTACCCCTATAAAGTAAAGGACCATGTGTTGGTGTTTGAAGCCATGTACCAGAAGGCCACACAGTTAATAATGGGGAGAGAGTACAGAGCACACCACAGGGAGAAAATGGAAACCCAGGACTGAAGGAGGATTCTGGGCTGGAGAGATGGTGCAGATGTTAAAGGTGTAGACAGCCAAAGTTTGCAAGAAGGCGTCTAGAAGTGCAGGTGCTTAATGTCAGCTGATTACCCAGTGGCCAGCATGGTGTCTCATTTAGGAAGAATCTTGAGAAATATTTATCAATTGGAGGGATTACCTGGTTCTGGAGAGAACTTATGGGCTTTTTGTTATTTTTTGTCACACCAACTCCGGAGTTGTCTGTGTAACAATGGACAAGGAGATAAGAACCTTTTGAGGTTAAGCTCCCTGGTGGTCAGTGACAGAGTACCCGATCTCAGCTTCTAAGATCACGATGCATTACAAAGATGTTAAGCTTCATGAGTGTTGGACTTTGTACATTGTCTTTTGACTCTATTCCTAAAGCTCAGCACAACCTCAGTCCCAGATAAGGGACAGTTAAACATGCTTAAAAACAATTCAGGCAAACAGAAGCCTCATGAACCTAAGTAAAATCATACAGAGATACAACATCTAAAAGCTCTTTTGTCCTAAAAGTCCCCACAAAGATATTGTAGACATTACACTGAGTGAGATCATAGGTTAGTTACTAAGAACAAAAGTGTCCTTCCAAACTTAATAAAAATAAGACTTAGTCCTTTAAGTAGAAAGCTACATCTAATAAAGTTAGAGTTATACATGTTAAAGTGTAACACTTAGTTAAAGGCACATGGCGGAGATTTCTCCTTTAAGAAAAACTCTGTGTAATTTGTAAAAGAGCTAAAAGCTCCTCTTCTCCGGGCTTGTAGTTAAAACACAACCTAGAGATAGCAAACAAAGAGATAGCAAACAACCCCAGGAAGGATGAAAAACATCTAATTGAAACTTCAAAAGAGACAATGACTTTTTATGGTTTGTGAGTTTAAGGCTGCTGTTTTATTGACACAGTGTAAGCTGTAAACCCTCTAAATCCCTTTGTTCCCGAGGAATGCAAATCTCCTGCCTGTGTTACCTGCCTGTCAGTTTAACCCTTCCCCCTCTCTGCTGCCTGCGTTACCTGCCTGTGTTATTTATAAAAACTTCACTTGAATTCAGTAAAAACGCACTAGATCCAAAATTCTCTCTGGTGTCAAGTCCAGTTATTTTTCTCACCTGAATCTGTGCCCTCCTGTACAGAACTTGATTTCCTACAGGTGAAAGATATCCAGCTGGGAGAAAGAAATTCTGACTGAGTTGGCCTGCAGCAATTTTTTGTTTATTTTCACTAAAGTTCTGTTGGAAGAATAGTTGGAGAGAAAAACCTTTACATTTTCAAACCAGTTACACATGACTTACATCACAGAGCAGCTTGGACCTGTGAGGAATGCGTAGTGATGGTAGTGGTCAAAAGACATCGTTGGTTAAGGGAGTTACTGTCATTAGATCTATGCTGACTGACTCTCCTCACCCTGGGACCTGAGACACAGAGGCTAACTTGAGAAAATGCTACAGTTGCTCTCGAGACAGAATAATTTTCATAGTTGGTGATGGTATCTTCCTGAACATCTGTTTTAGCTCATCTTTGTGGCATCTGCACAGTGAAGTTTGCATATGTGCCTGTAATCTATATTTTACAGATTATACTTAGTATTCCCAGGCAGTTTTCTGATACAGAAATGTAGGGAAACTTTGTGTTGATGATGGTGTTGATAGCATATTATTATTATTATTATTATTATTATTATTATTGTTATTATTATTTTCATTGCTGGGGATTGTGGGTTGACATGCTAGGCAAGTACTCTACCACTGAGCTATATCTCCAGCCTTTTCTTTATGGAGATAGGGTCTCAGTTTGTAGCACAGGCTAACCTAAAGCTCATTAGGTAGCTCAGGCTGGGTTGGAGCTCAAGAGCCTCATGCCTCAGTCTCCCGAGTGCTGCAATTCCAGGCGTGTGGCACCATGCCCTGTATTTAGAGTTCTTCAGTCACACATGATCAGCTTTGTGTAGTAACTGATGACATTGTTTCATATACCATATGGAACATGTCAACTGAGAGGTGGTTTGATTGGCTTAAATGTAGAGATTTAGTGTAATGGATCAGTGGCCTTACAGAGTGCTGTTTTTGTTTCTTATGGGATTACTGCCTTTTCTCAACTCTAACTTGTGATTTAGATGAATACATAGGGGGCACTCTGATCTTGTTCTGGGTATTGGAAAGCTAGGATGTAGTAAATGTATATGACAGTGTCTGTTACAGAGTTCCTGTAAACTTAGGCTGGGAGGACTACGTGAAGAAAGAATGTAAGGATCTGCCTACAGCCTTCAAAGACAAATGGGTAAGAAAGGAAAGGGGGAGCTATGGCTAAAGTCAGTAAAAACTGAGCAGTAACAGTATTCACATCCACACCCAGGTTGCACCTGGAAACTGTTTTGTTCCTTAAAGAGAAATATGGGCAAATGGGAATAGGCCAGAGGAAAATGAACAGAGATTAATTAATTCAGAAACCATGTTATGTAAGGAATGATTCAAACACAGAATAGCTTGAAAATGAAAGGGATTTAAGAAGGCATCATGGTCTTTAATTTCATCTGGAAAAAACAGACCTTGGTTTCAATCTAGAGAGTAGAATTAGAACCAACAGGTCAAAGAGGCCAAAGAGGCCAGAGTTTGTTTCTACCTTGTAGGTACATTATAATAATTTAAAAAAGCCAGACTCCCAGCATTCTCCTCTATCAACAATGCTGGTGTTTGATGATTGACATTGGACCCAACCTCCAGCAGGTTGCTGTTTGTTGGGGAGTCTCCCCGGTTGGGCACTGCTGAAGTTGAGGTGAAGTTTATCACTGTCACCTTTTCTTCCAAACCAAACATTGCAATCTTTTTATGTGATTTCTCTTTCCTAATTTCCTCCTTTTTTAAAAAAAAGTTAACAAATAATTCAGCAGTCCCTCTGTATCTGGAGGTTTGTTAACCATGGGTTTCATTAGCTGTGGATACAAAATATTTGGAAAAAAATACTGTATCTGTATTGACCATTATAGACATTTGCCCTCAGCTGCCCTTATTTCTTAATGTAGTATAATGGTTATGTACATTGATTTACAGTGTGTTAGATGGTATAGGTAATTTAGAGGTGATTTATAGTACATCGAAGGGTTTGTATGGATGGCATGCAAATACACCATTGTATAGAAGGGACTGAGGAGCTCTAGGTTTTGGTGTCTGAGGGAATCTGGAACCATTTTGAGGGGAAACTCTGGCACACAGAAGTATTTAGGACTCTGATAAAGATAACAGGTTTTATTTTAGGTGCAGTGGTCTGGTACTTGACTCAGTAGCATGACAGCAATATGGCTGCTTGGCAGACTTTTTAAGAGGGAAGGCAATAGGGAGTATGGGGGAAGTGGGCAATAGGGCATGGGTGGGTGCTTTGTGGTTGGTATCAGGACAAAGAGCTCCAGGAAACAGGGCCTTCTCTTTCTTGTAGCAACCAAGCAAGGTTACAGTGACTCCCCCCCAGTGTAGGATGATGGTCAAGGGTGAGCACTTCTGGAGTTTCCAGGTCCAAGTTGACTGTGGTCTTACACAGGTCTCTATGGATTCTTCCCAGGGTGGCTGCATAAACCAGATTCTGGCCTTATCTTGAAGCAGCTAACTTGGATATTTGTTCTCTTGCTGCCTACTGGGCTTGCTTCTACCCTTGCCATCCTAGGTCATCTGCAAACAGTTGGTCAGTTCCATAGTATTGGCATGAAATCACCTTTGGCATACTTCTATCCTCTGCGCTTGTTAGTAACCAGGGTATTGATTCCTTTTTTGCAAGTAGTCAAGACCTTGCATTGAAGCTTTGAATTTGTAGAAATGGGAGAAGCAGATAGTGCCTGCTGCTTCCCCTCCAGTACCTGCTTGACTGGACTTTTCGATAGGACTGGTTTGTATGAAATGTGATTCATTCTCCTGAGGGAACTCATTTGTGAGGCACTCATTCTGTATATGCAAAAGTCATTTCTTAGGACCCAGTTTGGGTCTAGCAGTGTGCTAGGCTCCTGGGGCTCAGAGAAGAGTCAGAAGGTCCTGCTCTCTGGAAAGCCACACTCAGTGGAGTAGACAGACAAGGAGACTGTGGGAGAGGTGCTGTACCTGTGTAGGCACACAGGACAGGGGCTCCTCACTTAGACTATGGATCAGAGTGTGTGGCTCTTAACCCGAATTATCTCATAGTCTACAAACTTTATGACTTTATGTATGACCCTCTGGTTCTTTCCATTCTTTGAGTCTAAAGTCACATCAACTCCTCTTTTTGGGTGGTGGATACAGATCTTTCAGTTTTTTCACTCCAGGGATAATCTCTGCCATCTTCCCAGGACTTGTGGATATCTGTCATCTGTTTTACTGGAAGCATGAGTCACTCAGCTGATGGCCTTATCCTGTGTTGGACAGGAGTGTCAGATGCCCTGGAGATACTGTAATTTCTTTTTTTTTTAATTACTTCTTTATTTTTTTATTTTTAACAATAAGTAATAATTTATGAGTACAAACATCCTTCATGTAAAACCAATTTGTAAGTAGTTGTGCCCAAACCCACACAGCCCATGGTTCCCACCATCCAGCTGGGGGGGCTTGTATGTTCAATCAAGTTGATCAGATGAGTGTCCAGACTATATTGCTGTAGTTTTGCCATTCACCCCAATCACAGCCCTTACATTCTATCATGCCCCCTCTTCTGCAGATTGTTCCCTAGGCTTAGAAAAGGGGCACAGGTGGATGAGAAGCAAAACAGTCCACTCTCTGGAGCTGTTGTCTNTGGATCTCTGGTCAGTTCTGGCTGTTTCCTTTCATGGGCTGACGTTTGTCCAGGAATAACCTTTCTGATCTTACTAATGAAGCACAAGCATTAGATATTAGTATTTAAACAGCACTAATAGTTAGGTATGGTTACTTTGGATAGACACAGTATGTTTGGGTGATATGTTAATCCATGAATTACATTTTTCTGTTAAATATGACAGGGTCTTACTGTGGCTTATAACATCTCCTAACCTTACGCAGAGGATGTAAGCTTGTGGATCAGCCATGGGTTATTCCTCCAAGAGGAGAGAAGCCAAATAGCCAATTAGATTTGGGGATAATAACAGGCATATGTGCCTTCTGCTGCGACCAGTTTTCCAGGCAGGTGAGTGTAGTGGTGCTGTTGGATGGAGTCTTGCTTGACTCAAGGAGACCCAATTTGCTTTTATTGGTTTAGTGCCTTTGTAACACTCTCTGGTATTCAGTTTTTTTTTTGAGACAGGGTCTAGCCCCAGCTGTCCTGGAACTCACTATATTGAGCAGGCTGGCTTTGAATTTACAGAGATCTGCCTGCCTCTGCTAGTTTTGAGTCCACATTGTAGGTTTGGGTCCATCACAAATTACATTGTGAGGTGAAAAAAAAATCTTTGAACAAAGTCTTACTTTAGGTAGAATTTCCCAGAAAGAGAGTGTACTTGCAGTACTCATTAGTGTCCAGCACATGTAGAGTATCAGTGCATAATGTTAGCATGTAGGTACCATGCATTGATAATGACTTCCCCACAGATGGCTTTCAAAATGGCCAGTTTCATGTGTTTATGCTTAGCAGCACAGATTGAAGACATGAGAGACAGTAAAAAGTCATTCCTGAGGCAATGCAAGAAAGAACATGCCCTCCCGATGTCTGTCCTCTTCTTCACATCTGGGTTGAGGAGTGTCTCCAGGAATCTTCCCAGGATCATCCAGATTGGGCACTGGCCCCTCCAGATGTAATCTACCCTGCAGCTGTGGTTTTACTCCTCCTTGCCACTCTCCTTGTGCAGGCAGAGATGCTCAGGGAGTGCTGTAATAGGTAATGAGTTACTGGTTGGGTAAAAACAGGGAACTTGCAGATATCTGCTTGTGTGATAATGACAGTGGATTGGGACAGGGAGGTGAGTGCTCTGTAAGTGGCATGATCTGCTCAGGCTGTGGAAAAGTGAGTGAGCGCAGTCACTGTGCCTGGAAATGCCAAGGCCTTCCCTGCACGCGTGTGCGTGCACACACACACACAGAGACACGGCCTTGTCCTCTGTGGTGCACTGTTATTCCCTTATCCCAGCACACTTAAAACCCTAAGCAGTCTCTCTCTCTCTCTCTCTCTCTCTCTCTCTCTCTCTCTCTCTCTCGTCTGATTTCACCAAGCTCTCTCCATGCCATTTACCCTTGCTTGAGGTTTGGGGTGAAGGATGTGCTGGGTATGTGTCTGTTTTCTGGATTCTGGGCATTTCAAAAGCAGGTAGGACTGTTTCCTTCTTCGACCCTCATGTTCTGGGTTACATGACGGTCTGGTTTGTCTTGCATGCAGTCCTGGCCTGGGTAGAATGGGCATGTGATGGTTAATTTTGATGATCAAATTGGCAGGATGAAGAAACACTTGGGATGAGCGAAGCACAGCATGAGGGCTCTCACCTAATCCATGAGTTCATCCTTTGGGAGATGTTAATCCTTTGATAGATTCATAACATGATGCCAGTGCTGGGCTGTGGTGAGAGGTAGAGAGGTAGGCAGAGCCTAGTTGGAGGAAGTAGATTCGGGGGGGGGCGGTATCCTTGGGGCTATATCTTGTCATAGCCCCTTCTGGTATTCCCTTTCTATCTGTTTTCTGTCTGCTAGAAAGGAACGACAGCGTCTATTGGGCCTGCCTGAGGCATGGGCCCACAAGTAATCTCTTGAGCCTACCCTAAAGTTTGGCGACCTGTCTATAAGTTTTGAAAGTAAGTCAATTCTGCATAGGAATGACTCAGCATAGCCTGACCTGAAAAAACAGCTTTGCCTGGGCACGCTGAGAAGCGTACCTAGACGTGGCCCAGACACGCTGCCAGTTGTTTAAGACATGGCTGCAAAGCCCGGTTACCATTGGCCCAGGATCTCTGTCACTTCTCCCGCCCTGCTTGCCAAAGAGATATAAATTGCTACTGGATACATTAAAATGAGCTTTGCCTAGATGCACTCCCAGTCTCGTGTGGTTTTTGTTCGGGATCGCTGGCACTTACTCCCTCGCTCAGCCCATCCCAATCAGGGGCCCGTCCGCACTTCTCTCCCAAGCCCTCTCCATGGAGCATCAGTGGTGGCTGGGTAATTAGCCCTGGCAGGTGGTGTTTCTGCCCAGTTTTTCAGTAGTCGCTGATGAGCCAGTTGTTCAACAGATGAGTGTCCCCCCTTTAGATATGGGAAGTCTAACTCCAAGCCTGACCCTGCTTTGGAGGCTTTAAGAATTTTGCTTAAGAGTAGAGGTCTGGACCTCTCAGATACTCAGGCCCTGCGAGCCTGGGGATGTTTATTAAAGCTTGCTCCCTGGCTTCCAGAGAGTGATTTGTTTGAATGGGACACCTGGGACAGGGTTGAAAAAATGATTAGGAAAGCCCAATTGGAGAAGGGAGAAATACCTCCCTGGGAGCACTCCCTACAGTATCAGCTTTAAAGGGTTGTTTCCCTCCTGGTCCCCCTAAGAAGGCAATGGAGACTCAGGTCCCAAAAGAAATAGACAAGGAAAATTCGAAAGTGAAGCAGGGCTCCCATCAGGACCCCAGGTCTCTGGGCTCTGTCAGCTTGTTGAGTCAATCTAAATCCCTCTACCCCTCCCTTGACCCATTTAAAAATGCCCCTTGAGCCCACGGGAGCCCACCTCAATCAGATCCTCCCACCAACCCCTTCTGGCATAGAGGGGCCAGCCTTAGACTGGTATCCATGGGAGGCCAAAAATCTCAAGGAACTCTGTAAGGCTGTGGCCACCACTGCTGCCACCACCACAGCCACCACCACCACTGCTGCTGTGGCTTCAGCCACCCGGCTCCACCCCCATCTTTACCTTAAGGCCTTTTTTTCTCAATCCCCCTGCACCCTGAGGACTGCAGTAAATTTGCCTTTTCAGTGCCATCCCTTAACTACTCTTGGCCAGATCGCTGATATGAATGGGTGTTACTACCCCAGGGCATGGCCAACAGCCCTGCATTTTGCCAACAATACCTCGCCATCCTCCTGGCTCCTATGCTATCACAGAGAGATTCCCTGTTGTACCTTTATATGGATGATCTCATTATTGGCCACTGGGACCCCCATGAGTTACAGGAATTCTTAAGGATAATATCACAAACATTGACACAGGGGGGATTCACGGTGGTGCCTGAAAAGATCCAACAATTCCCCCCTTTTAAAGTATTAGGCACCCATCTCTCCCTCACAAAGGTTAGTCCTGTAAAGCCTAACATAGAAGTGCCAGAGCGACTCACTCTGGCACAGTTCCAAAGTTTGCTCCATGTAACCTCTTTTCTGACAGCCTATATGTTACTAATCTCCTACCTCACTTCCCACAGGCCCATATGAGGCTTGACAGCAACCCAATTTCCCCTCTCGTGGTAGAGTTTAAAGCCCTCTTGGAAGGAAGAAATGCCCCAATATACCTCCAGCACCTTAGAGGACACTCGGGCCTCCCTGGTTTCTTATCTATGGGAAATACCTTAGCAGACCAGCTGGCCTCAAGGCCTAATATCCCTAACAGCTACTGGAGCAGCAAATTTCCATGAGCTGACCCATGTAAACTGGAGAGAGCTACACCAAAGGTTCCCCCAGGTACCTATAAAAAAATTGAAAAAACTTGTCTAAACGTGTAAATCTTGCCAACCCTTCCTCAGAGTAACCCCTGCTTCAACCCCCAGGAGTCAATCCTTGGGGCCTAAAACCTATTGCCCTCTGGCAAACAGATGTCACCCATTTTGCTGCCTTTGGCAAACTTAAATATGTTTTTGTATCTGTTGATACTTTCTCCAGGGCCTGCTGGGCCACTGCCCACTCTGGAGAAAAGGCCAAACGTGCCCAATCTCATCTCCTCCAATGCTTTGCCACACTGGGACTGCCACACCAAATCAAAATGGACAACGGACCTTGCTTTACCTCCAAGGCCCTTACAGAAATTTTTGAGAGATGGGGTATTAAACATACCACGGGAATCCCTTACAATCCCCAGGGACAGGCTATTGTCGAAAGACACCACCAGTACCTTAAGGAACAATTACAAAAACAAAAAGGGGGAGTAAGCCCCCACTTGCAGCTAGCAGAGGCCCTCTTTACTATAAATATTTTGAATTTTTCTAAAGAAATGACTGAATCAAGATTCCAAAAACACTGGGGACATATGAACCTCAACCCCCAGGTGAAAGTCAAATGGAAGGATCCATTAATACACCAATGGAAGGGCCCAGATCCCCTGCTCACAATGGGGAGAGGCTTCAGGCATGTGTTCCCCATAGGAGAGGAAGCACCCATATGGGTGCTGGCAAGAAACCTCAAGTACTTGCCCCAACAAGAGAACAATGAAAACCATCTGCCTCACCTCTTCAAGCCATTGCCCCCTTCTTCCTAACCCTTTACTGACCAAGGGCCAAGGCTCCATTTATATTTTTTCAGAAATCTCGAAGAAAAGCTACCATGAGCCCCTTCAAGAGATCTTCACCTTCACCTGGACCTATGTTCTGGAGCTCCCTGATGATGACACTGTATCTCCTCTCTTCTTGCTCCCACTTGCACCCACGACCTCTGGGCCTTTATCCCTTTGCTGCCCATACTCTTCTCAGAATGCCTCTGCCTTCCCAGCCTTCAACTCCCACTTTATGGAAGAGATTGACCTCCTGGGCAGGGAAATTCAAGCACTCCACACTATGGTTCAGATGTCCTCTGACCCCAGGTTCTCCTCCTTTAGCTTGACCCCCTTTCCAGTCATTAATATCTCTCAGAGACATCAGGAACTTGCTGACTACATCAAGGGTCCCTGGTCCCAACAATTCATGAACTATACTTTGACTCTCGGTTCCTAAATTGTATTCCTTAACTCCACTCGCCCCGAGGATGTAGCCTTTGATACCAGTTTCATTTCACAACTGTGGTCTAAACTAAAATCTCTCTTTGATCCCACAATGGTAGCCACGTGGGGAATCCTCTGCCTTCTGGCATTAGTCTGTCTCCTGTTCTTCAGATGTCTGCTCCAGTTTAACCGTAGCCAATGTAAAGCCAACACAGTGACAGCCCAGGTCCTCTCAGCAATGGTCGACAGGGGGGCCACATACACCCCCGTCGATGAAATAATTTGCATCTGGGTCCTGTCCACAACTCACATGAATAAGCCTGATGACCCTGCCAGAATATTCTCCACCCCATGCTTCCTATCCTGTCCCCAACCTGCACGGCTCCTCGTCCTTGGGCCAAGTTATCCAATCTTGCTATATTATACACCAGACCAAGATTACCTATTACAGGCTTATCCGCCAGGAGCCAGGGCCCTATAAAATGGCCATCTTACCCAGCCCCCCGCTCTCCATGTTACCAATGATGGGTAAGACCCCAGAGAGACCGAGGCAACCTAAGACAGGGCATGGAGAGGCTCTTTGGCAGACTGGAGTCATAGCACCCCATGACGGGTAAGATCTTTTTACAGTCAGTCAACCTAAGACAGGGGCCAAACCTAAGCTGTTTGTACCCCGAAGATGGGTAAGACTGAATCTGTAAGAATAGACAACCTAAGACAGGGGCTATGTTCCTCCTCCTGCATTACAAAAACAGAAGGGGGAGCTATTGGTCATGCCTGAGGCATGGGCCCACAAGTAATCTCTTGAGCCTACCCTAAAGTTTGGTGACCTGTCTATAAGTTTTGAAAGTAAGTCAACTCCGCATAGGAATGACTCAGCATAGCCCGACCTGAAAAAATGGCTTTGCCTGGGCATGCTGAGAAGGCCAGTCGCCTAGATGCAGACCAGACATGCTGCCGGTTGCCTAAGATGAGGCTAAGAACCCCAGTTGCCAGGACTCGGCTGCGAAGCCCGGTTACCATTGGCCCAGGATCCCTGTCACTTCTCCTGCCCTGCTTGCCAAAGAGATATAAACCGCTACTGGATACATTAAAATGAGCTTTGCCTAGATGCACTCCCTGTCTCATGTGGCTTTTGTTCGGGCTTGCTGGCACTCACTCCCTTGCTCAGCCCCATCCCAATCAGTGGCCGGTCCGCACTTCTCTCCCAAGCCCTCTCCACGGAGCATCAGTGGTGGCTGGGTAATTAGCCCCGGCAAGCATCTGCCTCAAGGTTTTGCTCCCCCTTTCTGACCAAGAGCATGGTGCCCAGGGACTCCCTTGAGTTGTTTAGGTCAGGTATTCAGTCACAGCAAAGAGAAATGTAACTAATTCAGGATCTACCGTGTGTGTGTGTGTGTGTGTGTGTGTGTGTGTGTGTGTAGATGCTTATACATTCTAGAACTATTTATGAAGTCTTTCTTCTCCCCACTGCATTCTGTTGGCACACTGTAAAAAAATTAAATGAACATGTGTGTGAGGTCTGATTTCTGGACTCTGTTCTTTCATTAATCCAGGGGTCTGTTCTTATCCAGTAACAGACTATTTTGGTTATGGTAGTTTAATGGGGACTCTGGTAAAGTCTGTTCACTGTGTCTTTGTAAGATTGATAATATATATATGTATTTTTTCTTATAAAGTTTAGAATTAGCTTATGAATTTCTGCAAAATAGTTGCAGAGTTTGATTAAGAGTTCATTGAAGTACTAGGTCAAATACATTGATCAAAGTATTAGACTTTTCTAGAGAAACAGAACCAGTAGTGTGGCATGCACACACACACACACACACACACACACACACACACACAGGAATTGGTTTATGTCTGTATTAGTCACTTTTCTGTTGCTGTGATAGAACCACCATGACCAACAGAGCTTATAAAAGGAAGAGTTTGAGTTTACAATTGACGGTTCCAGGGAATTAGAGTCCATCAGGGAGCGGAGGGATGGTGGCCAGCTGGAGCAGAACGTCCTTCAAGCAGGCACAGGAAGCAGAGACAGCAACCAGAGACTGGCAGGGCTTGTGGAACTCTCTAAACCCACCCTCAGTGAAGTACTTCCTCCAGCATGGCCACCTCCCAAACAGTGCCACCAACTGGGGACAAAAATGTCTGAATCCTTGGAGCCTATGAGGGACATTCTCATTCACACCACACAATGTCATTGACAAGTCCCCAAGGAAGCCAGAACTTCAACTTTTTTGGGAGGGGTATTTTTGAGACAGGGTCTCCCTTTAGTCCCAGCTGGCCTGGAGCTTGTTCTGTAGACCAGGCAGGCCTTGAACTCATAGAGATCCACCTGCCCCTGCCTCCCCAGTGCTGAGATTAAAGGCATGCACCACCACATCTGAAAGATGGCTCATAGCTGCCACGTGGGTGCTGGGAATTGAACCTGGGTCCTCTGCAAGAGCAGTCAGTGCTTTCAACTGCTGAGCTATCTCTCCAGCCCCCAGAACTTCAACTTTTATTATGTGTTAGGTCTGAGAATTGGGAAGGCTGATGATGGAGCTCTGGTCCAAATGCTGGTAGGAAGAAGACCCAGACGGAGCTGATATTCCAGTTGGAGCATGAAGGCAGGACAAACCTTCAGTGCTGCAGCTCAGGAGGTTGTCAGGGGGAATTGTATTTTGCTTACAGGGAAGCCAGCCTTTCTGTACTGTTCAGGTTGTTGAATGACTGGGTGAATGTGGGGTGAGGAGAGAGTGCTTGGTGTGCTCAGGCTACTGATTTACATGGTAATCTCATCTAACACACCCACAGACATACCCAGACTAATGTTTGACTGGCTATCTGGACACATATAGAATCATTAATCTGACATAAAATCATGCCTCACGATCATTTGTGGGTGGGGTAAAATGAATGTTTTAACAAATTTGAACCTTCTAAAGTCATGAAGGTGGTATAGCTTTCCATTTATTTAAGTCTCCTATAACTTCTCTCAGTACTGTTTTTTAGTTTTCTGTAATGTCTTGCCTGTCTTTCATTAAACTGCTTTTTCAGGTTTGATTTTTTAGTTTGATATGCAATAATTATACAAGGCTTTGGTCTTTCCCATTTGAAAATGGATATATAAAATATATTTCCCAAATACTTGTGAACTTACACTTTGAAAGAAGTAAAATGTAGGATTTTTAGCAGGATGTTTACTGACCTTTCAGATACTAGAGTTTAGGAATTCCCTCTCTGGATATAACCATAAATCATTTCTGGGATACCTTTTACATCTATTTGCTGCTTTGTTGTCAAAACATTTTCTCCATCTGGTCCTACAAGGCCTCTGAGAAGGAGACCAAGGAGCTGCTCTCAGATAAGAGAATTTGGCTAAAGCATGTTATCTAGACTCCTATGAACAGCAAATGGCAGAGCCAGCCTCAGAACCAGGGCTTTTCCCAAGAGAGGGCCTGCTCCCCATACCTGTGTCACTCTCTGTAATGATGGTCTCTTAATGACTGTTACGGAGAACATGTCTCCAAGATGCCCAGCTTTGTGTAGAATTTCCGGTTTGGACCTTCACTGGAGGAAGGGAAGAAGACTTTGGAGGGAGAAAAAGCAGACCAAAATGACTCTGTATTAAGATTCTAGAGTAGAGAGGGAAGACAGGTGCACTGGTAGCGCATATGACATTTTTGTGTCAGGTAGGGCTGAATGCTTTTATGCAGTGAGCAATGCCTCACACACAGTCAAATGTAGCATCCCAGAGGAAAGAATCCTTAGTGATTGAGGAGGTAACTTCCGATGAGAATGTCAACTAGTACAGACTCTGTTTCTCTGCCTTTTTCTACTCCTTAATGGGCTTTCTACCATCTTTCTATTAGGTTATAAAAAGGCCTCGCACCCCCAGCCCTCAGCCCCCAGATAAAAAGGCACATGAGGCTTAAGTCACTCCAGGAACATGATTTACTTCCATGTGGGACTGCCTGTGCAGGCCGCCTACAGACACATGGTGGAACAGAGCAGCATGGCAGGGGCAAGATGGTGCCTGGGGCCCACCCATTTATAGCCATGGGGTGGGGCCTCAGGTACAGAGGAAGCAGTCTGAAGATTGACAGCCTCTGGAGGAAGTGGGCAGCTGTGTGCCCCTTGGGATTCTGGGAAGCCTAGACCTAACACTTTCTTTCCTTCCTCCTCTTTTCCCTTCTATCTGTCACTGGGTGACCTGAGAACAGAGAGACAGATGAACTGGTGCCTCTCCCTAGGAGCCTATAAGTCCTACACATTTTTTATTTTTACTACACAGACAGTAACTATTGTAGCTGCTTTTAAAGAAGTTTTTATTGGCCGGGTGTGGTGGTACACACCTTTAATCCAAGCACTGACATTTTCAGATACTAGAGTTTTGGAATTTCCTCTCTGGATATAACCATAAATCATTTCTAGAATACAGGTGGATCTCTGTGAATTCAAGGGCAGCCTGGTCTTGAAGAGTTCCAGGCCAACTGGAGCTACAGGGAGACCCTGTCTCAAAAAAGACCAAAAAATTAAAGTTTTTAGTTTGAAAGATATGCATAATAAATGAAGTGACATGTGAAATTTGTTTTTAAAATGATCTAGAAGATTGAAGAGCAGATAGTACTATAAATAAGAGTGGGTGTGGGCTAATTATTGACTCTGGGTCCATGGGAGTTTGCTATCTGCCATCTATTTATGTTTACTTTTGTCACTATTTATTGAAGACAAATTTTCATGAAACATTACTTGGTCTTGTGTACAATGAGTTCTGATATTTTAAAATACAGCTTGTTTTCTTTTAATAAAGCTGGTCATTATACTCTAACGACTTTGATAAGATCAGATGTGTTCAGGGTGAAACGTTGGTGAACTAACTTGAATTTGAAAGCAATAAGAACAGTACCTGTTCTGGAAATGCTGGTATAGCTAGAAAGACAGACACTCAGAAAATAGGTGATCACCTCCCGCTATAAAGTGAGAGTAGGTTGTCTACAGAGGGCTGTGGAAGTATAGGAAGAGAGTGGTCACTTCCTCTGGGAAGGTTTCAGAAAAGTCTTTGCCTGGGAGGAAGACCCGTGCAAATTTGACAAGATGACGGGGAGACATTTGACCTCAATAATGAGGGGAGTGGGGTGTGTATACGTTAGTCTGGAGAGTGAGGGCTGTTAGGGAGGGACCTTCTGGAACAAAATAAAAGTCGCAGGCCTTATGGGACAGCCTAAAGATTTAGATTTTCTTCTCTGTTTCAGGTTACAGGGTAAACTGAGAAGTGACCAAATTCCTCCTGACTTTTGTGACAAGGTGGCATTCAGCGTGGGTCTCAAAAACAGGGCAGGTGCTGTCTAATCAGAAGGAGAACCTCTCACCCAATGAGAGCAATTCGTGGACCAGGATATTTTTTTTTTTTTTTTTAATTTTTTTTAATTGTTAAGGGATTCTACAACATAAAAGCACAGTTGTTTGCGAGTACATTGTGAAGGCTGACTCAGTATGTCTACAATTAGGTAATTGTCTTTGCAAAGTAGCGAGTGCCGAAATTTTGAACACCCAAGGGTCCCATAAAAAAATCATTGGAGAGCGCGTATGCACAGGCATTTTGATCAATCAGGTGTCCAGACGATATTCCTGTAGTCTCAATGATTCACCCCTATCTCGCTGCAGCCCGTACAGATCTACCACGCCCCTCTTCCACGGGTTGTTCCCTGGGCTTTGGAAAGGGGCACAAGTGAGTGAGAAGAAAATCAGTCTAATTTCTTTGGGGTTGTTATTTTGGACTCCAGTCTGTTCAGGTTGTTTACCTTCATGGATTGACAGCTTTCCCAGTGATACCCTGTTTAGTCATACTAACAAAGAACAAGTTCTATTGGAATGTACAAGGCATTAACGTACCAATAGATGTCAAGCTAGCTGTGAGCATAGACACAGATGCGTGGATGGTAGGCTAATGCCACAAACGGTGTTCTCTATAAGGGTGAGCAGTCTTAGTCCGGCTTATAACAGCTTCCTACCCGCCCCTAGAGGACGATAAGGCTGTGGCATCCATAGTGATTTCCTCCAAGAGAGATGCTAATAGCCAAGATAGGATTGGGATATGGATAGACCGCTGGCTGCCGAGCCTGGTGTAGCAGCAGTATCTTCTCCAGCTGTTGAGGTGTAGCTGGTTTTGATGGAGGAGTCTTGCTTTCCTCAGGGAGACCAATATTTTTGCTGTATTGCTTTAGTGGCTTTTGGTAACGCTCTCTAGCATTTCAGAGGCCAGTTTGTACAAGAATTTAAGTGTAGATTATTTTTTTTTGTAAATTTGCTAAAAAAAAGCCGAGTGACTGTCTCCCATACATTTTTTCATGCGCACAGCCAGGTCTTGACAACCAGGGACTTAGCTGCCTTTCCCTTGCATATTACCACGTATGAGGCAATACGCTAAGAGCCGTTAATAAAAACTTTTGCAAAAAGCCCCCTCCCACACATCTCCTTACCAGAATAGAGGTCCATTGCGGATGTTCAGAGATTTCCTGTAGTAAATTATTGTGCTTAAGTTACACAACTTATCAACACTGTCCGATTGAAGTGGGGCATCTAAATAGAGGGAATATCCGTTTCACAGTTCCTAGCCTATTAATCAATTAATAGGTTTACCTTGGTTTTACAGAATATGACCCGACTGTACAATGGCTCTAGTTATATAGTTAGTAGTGGTTTTCCAGTCGCAATCATTTGTTTCTGATGTTCCAACCATCACGAAATTAAAGGGTGATGTTAAGGAAGGGTTTCGAGAGCTGCCCCAGCTGGCAATGGTCTAGCCACGAACTCTCATAGGGCCCAGTGATATAACACTTTCCTCGAACACCCCTCGCAATATTTATTTCAGAGAGGGGGCTCAGTGTCCCCTGACTTCGGTGAAGATCTGAGTTCCCATTCCTAATGTTTCAGTGTGTCAACCTCTCTACTGGCATTCCCCAGTTCATCCTGGACAGCCATAAGTTGTATGTTTCAGGCATTTAGATTAGTTGATTTTTAACACTGTGGGAACATAAAATTCCCCTCCCATTGTTAGGTTCAAGATCAGAAAAATGAGAGAATTTATCACAAGGAAAACAGGACTGTCCATTGGTATCCCTAAAAGGGGTACCCACCTCCCCACCTCCCTCTTTATTTTTTTTTATGTTTTTTGACCTATAGATGCCTAAGTTGTAATGAAATATCCATAAACAAGAGCCAAGGCAGAAGTTTTCAATTAAATTTACCCAAACTGGGTTTTCTCATGCCTTATGCTACGTATTGGGAGGAAAGTTAAGACGTAGTTTGTCCGTTAATTTGTCCTACAAGTAAAGAAAGTGTAATAATGTGACGTTGTGTAATTCAGAAAACTTATAGGCCGGTGTATACCTTAACCACAAAAAAATAATAAACCTTAAACAGTGTATAATGCCCCATTAGTTCCTTGTATTACCATGTTACCCATAGATTCCACCCACCGCTACACCTGTAAATTTAACTAAGCATAAACAATTCACTAGAGCCGTAAATAGCCTATACGTGGGGATAAAAGCTTTGGGCAGAGTTAGTCGCCGCTAAATAAAGTGTGACCCAGAAACACTTTGCTCTTAATGCGAGGTGAATGGACTAAGACTTCGACTTATTTGGGAAGTAAAAGTTAAGCTTAATTCCTTTAATGGTCCTACAAGTAAGAGAAAGTGTTATAATTTGATGTTGTATAATTCAGAA
Organism: Rhizomys pruinosus; assembly: GCA_009823505.1. Taxonomy (NCBI): domain Eukaryota; kingdom Metazoa; phylum Chordata; class Mammalia; order Rodentia; family Spalacidae; genus Rhizomys; species Rhizomys pruinosus. The sequence continues at coordinate 225,912 of VZQC01000818.1, read as the reverse complement.
AGATATATAGAGACAAACCCATACAACTAGAATAAAAACACTAGGCATTTTATATTCCCAGTTAGTTCAAATGGCAGTATCTAGCTCCTTTTTTTTAAAGCCACAGAAGCCTTCCATAATAAAACCAATTTGCAAGCAGGTGGGCCCAAACCCACACAGCACAAGTGTCCCACCAAGCGCAGCTGGAGGGGGGCGTGAATGTTCAATCAAATTGAGCAATAAGTGTCCAGACTATAGTGTCGTAGTTTTAGAACCGTATCCACGACCCAAATGCGCAGCCCTACAATATACCAACTCTCCGCACCCCCGCCCCTCTTCCGATTATTGTTCCTTAGGCTTAGAGGATGGGGCACAGGTGGACAAGAAAGCACAGCATCCGCTTTGTTCGGAGAATGTGGTTTTGAGACGCTGATCAAGTTCTGGTTGTTTTCCCTTTCGGGTGGGCTGACAGATTGGCCGCAGGGATAGGCCCTTTTGATCATACTAATGAAGCACAGTGATTAGATATATACGTTTTAGACGCGTTGCTGAGGTACATGGTAGGTTACTTTTGGTATAGACGCAGATGTATGGATGGTGTTATAATTCCCTTGTTACTTTTTTTTTTTTTATCCCCCCGAGAAAGTGACAGGCCTTACGTGGCCAATATAAATCTCCTACACTAAGAGGTATAAGCGATGTGGCAAGCTGTCCGTGAAAGTTATTACCGTCCTCCAAGAGAGAGAGCTTAATAATCAATACAAGTTTGGGATATACATGCATATGTCTGCCACTGCTGCCCAGTATCTCCAAGCAAGTGAGGTGTAGCTGATGTTGGTGGCGAAGTCTTGCTTGACTCAAGTGAGAACCACCTTTGCTGTAATTGGTTCCATGGCCTTGGTAACACTCTCTGGTATTCCAAGACCAACTGTATACCTTGTGAATGCGATCTCAATACAATCCTACCATGTTTACCTCAGGTCATTGACAGCAAGGAGGGCCTTACTGCCTCTCTTATTGCAGGTATCCCGTTGTATCAGGCATACGCCGTAAACCTTTTGGGGGGTGGGCTTGGGTCCCCTAGGCTAGCATCTCCTTGGCAGAATAACCCATTTCTGATATCAGAGCTTTCCTGTTTTAATATATTTTGCCTGAGTTCATAGCCCAAGGACTTTATTTTTATATTTGGTTCTGAATAGTTTTTTTTCACAGTTCCTATGTCAATAAAGAAAGCAGTTTTTGCCAGTTTTGTAAGAGATTACTTATATAACAGTACTAGTTACAGTTTAAAGGATGATTGCATTAACCACCCTGTTTTTTCTTTGATTCATATCTATGAAAAAGAGGTAAGGAGGTCTCTCATATTGAAACTGTGCTGCACCTAGAAGGTAAAGTTCATTAGGACTCACTGTAAACAGATGTTACACCTATGGTCCTCAGAGATGTTTGATGCCTGTAGCAGTCTGAGGCTTTTCTTCCTTTTAGTGTTAAGATGGGTGAACTTCTCTACTGGTATTTCTTGGTACAACCTACACGATGGAAGGCTGTATCCTTTCTTTCTCAGCCTTTGAGTTGGTGACGTTTTGACCTGTGGGAACATACAAATCTGCCTAGAGCCGTGTCGGACGGTTCCAAGTGTTCCTATCAGGTCCAGAACTGGAGTCCAAACACACGACCCTACTATGGCCTGAGTCAGGCACCAGAGCCAGGCTGATGGCCTGTATTCTAATTGCAAACTTGATTGGACTGTATCCTCATCCACAACTTGATGCACTGTATCCCCATGTAAAGTTCAGGGACTGTATCCTCATCCCAACTTGATGGACTGTATCCTCATCCCCAACATGATGGACTGTATCCTCATCCTAAATTGATGGACTATATGCTGATCCTCAAATTGATTGACTGTATTCTCATCTCAAACTTGGTGGACTTTATCCTCATCTGACCTTGATGGACTGTATCCACATGCCCAACTTGATGGATTTTTATCCTTGTCCCCAGGTTGATTGACTGTATTCTCATAACCAAATTGATGGACTGTATCTCCATCCACACATCGATTTACTGTATCCTCATCCCGAACTTGATGGACTGTATCCTCATCCACAACTTGGTGGACTATATCCTCATGCCAACTTGATGGACTATATGCTCATCCCCAACTATATGGACTGTATTCTTATACCCAACTTTATGGACTATATCCTCATCCCACCCTGATGGATTGTAACCTCATCCCAACTTGATTTACTGTATCCACATACCAACTTTATGTACTGTATCCTCATTCCCAACTTGATGGACTATATACTCATCCTAACATGATGGACTGTATGCTCATCCCCAACTTGATGGACTGTATCCTCATCCCAAACTAGAAGAACTGTATCCTCTTCTGCAACTTGATGGGCTGTGTCCTCATCCCCAACGTGTTAGACTGTATCCTTATTCCCATCTTGATGAACTGTATGGTCATCCCAAGTTGATGGTCTGTATCCTCATCCCTAACTTGATCGACTGTATTCTCAACCTAACTTAATGGACTGTATCCTTATCCCAAAGTTAATGGACTGTATCCTCATCCCCTACTTCATGGACTGTTTCCTCATCTCCAACTTGATATACTGTATCCTCATCCCCAACTTAATGGACTGTATCCGCATCCCCAACTTGATTTACTGTATCCTCATCTCCAACTTGATGGACTGTATCCTCATCCACAACTTGGTGGACTATTTCCTCATGCCATCTTGATGGACTGTATGCTCATCTCCAACTATATAGACTGTATTCTCAACCCCAACTTGATGGACTGTATCCTCATCCCCCAACTTAATGGACTGTATCCTCATCTCCATCTTGATGGACTGTATCCTCATCTCCATGAAGATGGACTGGATACTCATCTCCACCTTGATGTACGGTATCCTCACCCCCAACTTAATGGACTGTATCCTCATCTCCAACTTTATGTATTGTATCCTCAACCCCTAACTTAATGGAGTGTATCCTCATCTCCATCTTGATGGACTGTGTGCTCATTTCCACCTTGATGGACTGTATCCTCATCCCCAACTTGATGGACTGTATCCTCATCTCCAACTTGATGGACTGTATACTCATTGCCACTTTAATGTACAGTATCCTCATCCCCAATTTAATGGACTGTATCCTCATCTCCACCTTGATGGACTGTATCCTCATCTCCACCTTGATGGACTGTATCCTCATTCCCAACTTGATTGACTGTATCCTCATCCCCAACTTGTTAGACTGTATACTTGTCCTTAACTTAATAGACTGTATTCTCAAATCCAACTTGATGGACTGTATACTTATCTCCACCTTGATGGACTGTATCTTCATCCCAACTTGATGAAATGTATCCTCATCCCCAACTTGATGGACTGTATATTCATGTCCACATTGATGGACAGTACCCTCATCCCCACTTTGATGGGCTGTACCCTCATCCTAAAACTGTTGGACTGTTTCATTATCCCAAACTTGATGGACTGTATCCTCATCCCCAACTTGGTATACTGTACCCTCATCCCAACTTGATGCACTGTTTCCTCATCCCCAACTTATTAGACTGTATCCTCATTTACAACTTAATAGACTCTATCCTCATCTAGAACTTGATGGACTGTATGCTCATCTCCACCTTTATGGACTTGTATCCTCATCCGAACTTGATCGACTGTAACCTCATCCCCAACTTAATGGACGGTATCCTCATTTCAATCTTGATAGACTGAATAATCATTCCCAACTTCTTGGACTGTATCTTCATCCCCAGCTTAATGGACTGTATCCTCATCTCCAACTTTATGGACTGTGTCCTCATCCCCAACTTGTTGTACTGTATCCTTATCCCCAACATAATGGATTGTATCCTCATCTCCAACTTGATCAACTATGCTCATCTCCAACTTGATGGCCTGTATCCTCCTCCGCAACTTGATGGACTGTATCCTCATCCACAACTTGATGGACTGTATCCTCATCTCCAATTTGATGGACTATATCCACATCCCAACTTGATACACTGTATCCTCATCCCCAATGTGATGAACTGTATCCTTATCCCCAGGTTGATGGACTGTATCCTCATCCCCAGGTTGATGGACTGTATCCTCATCCCCAACTTAATGTACAGTATCCTCATCACCAACTTGATGGACTGTATCCTAATCCACAACTTGGTGGACTATATCATCATCCCCAAATTGATGGAATGTATCCTCATCCCCAACGTGATGGACTGTGTCTTCATTCCCAACTTGATCAACTGTATCCTCATCACAAATTGATGGACTGTATGCTCATCCACAACTTGATGGACTGTATTCTCATCCCAAATTATGGACTGTATCCTCATCCCAACTTCATGAACTGTATCTTCCTCCCAACTTGATGGACTGTATTCTAATTGCCAACTTGATTGGACTGTATCCTCATCCCGAATTGATGCACTGTATGCTCATCCTCAAGTTGACGGACGGTATTTGTGGTGGTTTGAATGAGTGTCCCCCATAGACTTTAAGTATTCAGACATTTTGTCTCCAGTTTGTGGCACTGTTCTTGGAGGTCTTAGAAGGTGTAGCCATGCTAGAGGAAGTATGTTATTGGGGGTAGGCTTAGTGAGTTTAACAAGACTTGCGGTCTCCAGTCTCTCTCTGCTTCCTGTGCTCATTTCAAGATGTGACCCTTGGCTTGATGCTCCAGCCCCAGCCACCATGCTTCCCGACACAATGGACTCTGATTCCCTGGAACCATCAATTGTAAGCTCAAGTAAACTCTTCCTTTTATAAGTTCCTTTGGTCATGGTGCTTTATCACAGCAACAGAAAAGTGACTAATACAGTATTCTCATCACAAACTTGATTGACTTCATCCTCATCCGACCTTGATGAACTGTATCCTCATGCCCAACTTGATGGATTTTATCCTCATCCCCCAAGTTGATGGACTGTATCCTCATAACGAAATTGATGGACTCTATCCCCATGCCCACATTGATTTACTGTATCCTTATCCCCAACTTGATGGACTGTATCCTCATCCACAACTTGGTGGACTATATCCTCATGCCAACTTGATGGACTGTATGCTCATCCCCAACTATATGGACTGTATTCTCATCCCCAACTTGATGGACTGTATCCTCATCCCACCCTGATGAATTGTATCCTCATTCCAACTTGATGGACTGTGTCCTCATACCAACTTGATGGACTGTATCCTCATCCCCAACTTGATGGACTGTATACTCATCCTAACATGATGGACTGTATGCTCATCCCCAACTTGATGGACTGTATCCTCATCCCCAACTTGAAGAACTGTATCCTCTAACCCATCTTAATGGACCATATCCTCATCCCAAAATTACTGTACTGTATCCTCTTCTGCAACTTGATGGACTGTGTCCCCATCCCCAACTTGTTAGACTGTATCCTTATCCCCAACTTGATGAACTGTATCATCATCCCAACTTGATGGAGTGTATCCTTATCCCCAACTTAATGGTCTGTATCTTCATCTCTAACTTGATCGATTGTATTCTCATCCTAACTTAATGGACTGTAACCTTATCCCAAAATTAATGGACTGTATGCTCATCTCCAACTTGATATACTGTATCCTCATCCCCAATTTAATGGACTGTATCCTCATCTCCATAGTGATGGACTTTATCCTCATCTCCACCAAGATGGACTGGATACTCATCTCCACCTTGATGTACGGTATCCTCATCCCCAACTTAATGGATTGTATCCTCATCTCCATCTTGATGGACTGTTTGCTTATTTCCACCTTGATGGACTGTATTCTCATCCTCAACTTGATGGTCTGTATCCTCATCCCCATCTTGTTGGACCGTATCCTCATCCCCAAATTAATGGACTGTATCCTCATCTCCAACTTGATGGATTGTATCCTCATCCCCAACGTGTTGGACTGGATCCTCATCCCAAAATTAATGGACTGTATCCTCATTTTCAACGTGATGGACTGTATGCTCACCTCAGCCATATAGGTGTGTATCCCCATCCCCAACTTGATGGACTCTATCCTCATCCTCACTTTGATGGACTGTATCCTTATCCCCTTTTTGATGGACTGTATCATCATCCCCAGTTTGATGGACTGTATCATCATCCCCAGTTTGATGGACTGTATCATCATCCCCACTTTGATGGACTGTATCCTCATCCCCACTTTGATGGACTGTATCTTCATACCCAACTCTTTGGACTATATCCTCATCCCCAACTTGATGAACTGTATCCTCATCCCTAAGTGTTGGACTGTACCCTCACCCCCACCTTGGTGGACTGTATCCTCATCCCCAACTTGATGGACTGTATCCTCTTCCCCAACTTGTTGGACTGTATCCTCATCCCCAACTTGTTGGACTGTATCCTCATCCCCAAATTAATGGACTGTATCCTCATCTCCAACTTGATGTACTGTATGCTCACCTCCACCATATTGGAGTGTATCATCATCCCCAACTTTATGGAGTGTATCCTCATCCCCACTTTGATGGACTGTATGCTCATCCCCACTTTGATGGACTGTATCCTCATCCTCAACTTGTTGGACTGTATCATCATCCCCAACTTGATGGACTGTATCCATTTCCCCTCCTTGATGGACTATATCATCATCTACACTTTGATGGACTGTATCCTCATCCTCAATTTGATTGACTCTATCATCATCCCCACTTAGATGGACTGGATACTCATCCCCAACCTAATGGACTGTATCCTCATTTACAACTTAATGGACTGTATACTAATCTACAAATTGATGGACTGTATGCTCATCTCCACCTTGGTGGACTGTATCCTCATCCGAAATTGGTGGACTGTATTCTCATCCCCAACTTAATGGACTGTATCCTCAGCTCCATCTTGATGGACTTAATACTCATCCCCAACTTCTTGGACTGTATCTTCATCTCGAGCTTAATGGACTGTATCCTCATCTCCAACTTGATGGACTGTGTCCTCCTCCCCAACTTGTTTGACTGTATACTCTTTCACAACTTAATGGACTATATCCTCAACTCCATCTTGATCGACTATATGCTCATCTCCACCTTGATGGCCAGTATCCTCATTCCCAACTTGATGGACTGTATCCTTATCCCACCTTGATGGACTGTATACTCTTCCCCAAATTAATGGACTGTATCCTCATCCCCAACTTAGTGGACTGTATCTTCTTCTCCAACTTGATGGACTGTATCCTCATGCCCAACTTGTTCAACTGTTTCCTCATCCCTACTTAATTGACTGTATCCTCATCCCCAACTTGATGGACTGTATCCTCATGCCTACTTTGATGGACAGTATCCGCATCTCCACATTGATGGACTGTACCCTCATACCCAAATTGTTGGACTGTATCCTCATCCCCAACTTGGTGGACTGTATCCACAACCCAACTTCATGCACTCTTGCCTCATCCCCAACTTAATGGACTGTATCCTCATGCCCAACTTGATGTACTGTATCCTCATCCCCAACTTACTGGATTATATCCTCATCCCCAACTTGATTGTATGCTCATCCCAACTTGATGGAATGTATCCTCATCCCTACTTGATGGACTGAATCCTCATCCCCAACTTTGGGACTGTATCCTCATCCCCAACTTACTGGACTGTATCATCATTTCCACATTAATGGACTGTAGGCTCATCTCCACCTTGATGGACTGAATCCTCATCCCCTAATTAATGGACTGTATCCTCATCCCCAACTTAATGTGATGTATCCTCATCTCCAACTTGATGGACTGCATATTCTTCCCAAAATTGTTAGAGTGTATCCTCATTCCTAACTTAATTGACTGTATCCTGATCTCCAACTTGATGGACTGTGTCCTCATCCCCAAATTGTTGTACTGTATCCTCCTCCCCAACTTAGTGGACTGTATCCTCATTTCCAAACTGATGGAGTGTATGCTCATCTCCACCTTGATGGACTGTATCCTCATCCCCAACTTGATGGACTGTGTCCTGATTCCCAAATTTTTGGACTGTATCCTCATCAGCAACTTGTTGGACTGTATCCTCATCCACAACTTAATGGACTGTATCATCATCTCTAACTTGAAGGGCTGTATGCTCATCTCCACCTTGATGGACTGTGTCCTCATCTTCAACTTGATGGACTGAATCCTCATGCCCAATTTGATGGGTGGTATCCTCATCCCCAACTTGATTGACTGTATCCTCATCCCAACTTGATGGAATGTATCCTCATCCCCTACTTAATGGACTGTATCTTCATCCCCAACTTAATGTGATGTATCCTCATCTCCAACTTGATGGATTGTATACTCTTCCCCAAATTGTTGGACTGTATACTCATTCCCAACTTAATTGACTGTATCCTGATCTCCAACTTGATGGACTGTGTCCTCATCCCCAAATTGTTGTACTGTATTCTCCTCCCAACTTAATGGACTTTATCCTCATTTCCAACTTGATGGACTGTATCCTCATCCCCAGCTTGATGGAATATGTATAAATTCCCAACTTTTTGGACTGTATCCTCATCTGAAACTTGTTGTACTGTATCCTCATCCAAACTTAATAGACTGTATCATCATCTCTAAATTGACGGGCTGTATGCTCATCTCCACCTTGATGGACTGTGTCCTCATCCCCAACTTGATGGACTGTATCCTCACCACAAACTTTATGGACTGTTTCCTCATCCCCATCTTGGTGGACTGTATCCTCATCCCCAACTTGGTGTACTGTATCTTCATCCCCAACTTGATTGACTGTATCCTTTTCTCCAACTTGATGGACTATATCCTCATCCCCAGTTTGTTGGACTGTATCCTCATCCCCACTTTGATGGACAGGATACTCATCCCTAACCTAATGGACTGTATCATCATTTACAACTTAATGGACTGTATGCTAATCTACAAATTGATGGACTATATGCTCATCTCCACCTTGATGGACTGTATCTTCATCCCCAGCTTAAGGGACTGTATCCTTCTCTCCAACTTGATGGACTGTATACTGCTCCCCAACTTGTTTGATTGTATACTCATCCACAAATTAATGGACTGTATCCTCAACTCCATCTTGATACAATGTATGCTCATCCCCACCTTGATGGCCTGTATCCTCATCCCCACCATGATGGACTCTATCCTTATCCCAACTTGATGGACTGTATACTCTTCCCCAACTTGATGGACTGTATCCTCATCCCCAACTTAGTGGACTGTATCCTCTTCTCCAACTTGATGTACTGTATCCTCATGCCCAGCTTGTTGAACTGTTTCCTCATCCCTAATTAATTGACTGAATCCTCATCTCCAACTTGATGGACTGTATCCTCATGCCCACGTTGATGGATGGTTTCCTCATATCCACATTCATGGACTGAACCCTCATACCCAAATTGTTGGACTGTATCCTCATCCCCAACTTGATTGACTGTATCCTCATCTCAACTTAATGGAATGTATACTCATCCCCTACTTAATGGACTGTATCCTCATCCCCAACTTAATGGGATGTATCCTCATCTCCAATTTGATGGACTTTATCCTCATACCCAACTTATTGGCCTGTATCCTCATCCCCAAAATAATGGACTGTATCCTCATCTCGAATTTGATGTACTGTATCCTCATCTTCAACTTGATGGACCGTGTCCTCATCCCCAAATTGTTGTACTGTATCCTCCTTCCCAAATTAATGGATGGTATCCTCATCTCCAACTTGATGGAGTGTATGCTCACCTCCACCTTGATAGACTGTATCCTCATCCCCAACTAGATGGACTGTGTCCACATTTCCAAATTGTTGGATGGTATCCTCATCAGCAACTTGTTGGACTGTATCCTCATCCACAACTTAATGGACTGTATCATCATCTCTAACTTGACGGACTATATGCTCATCTCCAATTTCATGGACTGTATCCTCATCCACAACTTAATGGACTGTATCTTCATCCCAACTTGATGTACTGTATACTCATTCCCAACTTGATGGACTGTATCCTCATCCCCACTTGGATGGACTATATCCTCAACCCCAACTTGTTGAACTGTATCCTCATCCCAACTTCATGGACTGTTTCCTCATCCAGACCTTACTGGACTATATCCTCATCCCCAACTTGACAGAGTGTATCTTCATCTCCAACTTGATGGACTGTATAGTCATCCCCAAATTATTGGACTGTATCCTCATCCCCTACTTAATGGACTGTATCCTCATCCCAACATGATGGACTTTATTTTCATCTCCAACTTGATGGACTGTATTCTCATCCCCAACTTGGTGGACTGTATCTTCATCCCCAAATTATTGGACTGTATCCTCATCTCCAACTTGATGGACTGTATCCTCACCCCCAACCTGTTGGACTGTATGCTCATCCCCAAATTAATGGACTATATCCTCATCTCCAACTTTCTGGGCTGTATGCTCACCTCCAACACATTTTAGTGTATCCTCATCCCCAAATTTTTGGACTGTATCCTCATCCCCACATTGATGGACTGTATGCTCATCCCCACTTTGATGGACTGTACCCTCATCCTCAACTTGTTAGACTGTATCCTCATCCCCAACGTGATGGACTGTATCCTCATCCCCAACTTGGTGGACTGTATCCTCATCCCCAACTTGGTGGACTGTATCCTCATCCCCAACTTGACGGACTCTATCCTCTTCCCCAACTTGATGGACTATATCTTCATCCCCACTTTGATGGAATTTATACTCTTCCCCACTTTAATTGACTCTATCCTCATCCCCACTTTGATGGACTGGATACTCATCCCCAACCTAATGGACTGTATCCTCTTTTAAAACTTAATGGGCTGTATACTAATCTACATATTGATGGACTGTATACTCATCTCCACCTTGATGTACTGTATCCTCATCCCCAACTTAATGGACTGTATCCTCAGCTCCATCTCAGTTGGACTGAATACTCTTCCCCAACTTCTTGGACTGTGTCTTCATCACAAGCTTAATGGACTGTATCCTCAGCTCCAACTTGATGGATTGTGTCCTCCTCCCCAACTTGTTTGACTGTATACTCATTCACAACTTAATGGACTGTATCCTCAACTCCATCTTGATTGACTGTATGCTCATCTCCACCTTGATGGCCTGTATCCTCATCCCCACCATGATGGCCTCTATCCTTATCCCAACTTGATGGACCATATACTCTTCCCCAACTTAATGGACTGTATCCTCATCCCCAACTTAGTGGACTGTATTATATTCTCCAACTTGATGTACTGTATCCTCATGCCCAACTTCTTGGGCTGTTTCCTCATCCCTACTTAATTGACTGTATACTCATCCCCAACTTGATAGACTGTATCCTCATGCCCAATTTGATGGGTGGTATCCTCATCCCCAACTTGATTGACTGTATCCTCATCCCAACTTGATGGAATGTATCCTCATCCCCTACTTAATGGACTGTATCTTCATCCCCAACTTAATATGATGTATCCTCATCTCCAACTTGATGGATTGCATACTCTTCCCAAAATTGTTGGACTGTATACTCATTCCCAACTTAATTGACTGTATTCTGATCTCCAACTTGATGGACTGTGTCCTCATCCCCAACTTGATGGACTGTATCCTCATGCCCAATTTGATGGACGGTATCCTCATCCCCAACTTGATGGGCTGTATCCTCATCCCCAACTTGATGGACTGTTTCCTCATCCCCAACTTGATGGACTTTATCCTCTTCCTCAAATTGATGGAGTGTATCCTCATGCCCAAATTAATGGACTGTATCCTCATCCCCACATTGATGGACTGTATCCTCATCCCTAAATTGATGGACTATATTCTCATCCCCAAATTGATGGACTGTGTTCTCATCCCCAAACTGATTGACTGTATCCTCATCCCATATTGATGGACTGTATCCTCATCTCCACTTTATTTGACTGTATCCTCATCCACAATTTGATGGCCTGTTTCCTCATCCCAACTTGATGGACTTTATCCTCATCTCCAACTTGATGGACTGTATCCTCATCCCCACAATGATGGACTGTATCCCCATCCTCAAATAGATGGACTCTATCCTCATTCCCAACTTGATGGACTGGACTCTCATCCCCAAGTAAATTGACTGTATCCTCATCCCAACTTGATGGACTGTATCCTCATCCCCAAATTCATGGACTGTATCCTCATCCCCAATTTGATTTATGGTATCCTCAACCCAACTAGATGGAATGTATACTCATCCCAAATTGATGGACTGTATCCTCATTCCCACTTTGATGGACTGTATCCTCATTCCCAACTTGATGGAGAGTATCCTTATCCCCACATTGATGGACTGAATCCTCATACCACTATGATGGACTTTATAGTCATGTCCAACGTAAAGGATTTTATACTCATCCCCACTTTGATGGACTGTAACCTCATTCCCAAATTTATGGACTGTATCCTCATCCCACCTTGATGGGCTGTATCCTCATCTCTAACTTGATGGTCTGTGTCCTCATCCCCAACTTGTTGAACTGTATCCTCATCTCCAAATTGATGGACTGTATCCTCATCCCCAACTTGATGGACTGTATCCTCATCTTCAACGTGATGGAGTGTATCCTCATCTTCAACATGATGGACTGTATCCTCATCCCCAACTTGTTGGACTGAATCATCATCCCCAACTTAATGGACTGTATCCTCATCTCAAGCTTGATGTACTGTATCCTGATCTCCTACTTGATGGACTGTATCCTCTTCCCCAGCTTGATGGACTGTTTCCTCTTCCCCAAATTAATAGATTACAACCTCATTGCAAATTGATGGATTGTATGCTCATCCCCAACTTGTTGGACTATATTCTCAGCCCCACTTTGATCGACTGTATCCTCATCCCACCTTGATGGACTATACCCTCCTCCAAAATTGATGGACTTTATCCTCATACCAACTTGATTGACTGTACCCTCATTTCAACTTGATGGACTGTTTGCTCATCCACAACATGATCGACTCTATCCTCATCCCAAATTGATCGACTGTATGCTCATCCCCAACATGACGGACTGCATTCTCATCTCCAACTTGAAGGACTTTATTTACATGCCACCTTAATGGACTGTATCCTCATCCCCAAATTGATGGACTGTGTTCTCATCCCCAAACTGATGGACTGTATCCTCATCCCACCTTGATGGACTGTATCCTCCTGTCCAAATTGATGGACTGTATCCTCATCCCCACATTGATTGACTGTATCCTCATCTCCAACTCGATGGACTGTATCCTCATCCCCACGTTGATGGACTGTATGCTCATCCCCAAATTGATGGACCATATCCTCATTCCAAAACTGATGGACTGTATTCTAATCCCCAACTTTATGGACTGTATCCTCATCCCAACTTGATGGAATGTATTCTCATCTCCATCATGATGGACTGTATCCTCATCCCGTTTGATGGATTGTATCCTCATACCCAGATTGATGGAATGTATCCTCATCCCCAATTTGATGGACACAGTATCCTCAACCCAATTTGATGGAATGTATCCTCATCCCCAAATTGATGGATGGCATCTTCATCCCAACTTTGATGGACTCTTCCCCAACTTGATGGACTGTATCTTCATCCTCACATTTATTCACTGTATCCTCATGCTTAATTTGATTGACTGTATCTTCATCTCCAACTTGTTGGACTGTATCCTCATCCCTGACGTTATGGACTGTATCCTCATCTTGAACTTGATGTACTGTGTCCTCATCCCCAACTTATTGCACTGTATCTTCATCCCCAACTTAAAGGAATGTATCCTCACCTCCAACTTGGTGGTCTGTGTCCTCATCCCCAACTTGTTGGACTGTATCCTCATCCCCAAATTGATGGACTGTATACTCATCTCCAACTTGTTGGACTATATCCTCATCCCAAATTGATGGACTGTATCTTCATCTTCACCTTGATGGACTGTCTCCTCATCCCAACTGTTGTACTGTTTCCTTATCCCAAACATGATGGACTGTATCCTCATCTCCGACTTAATGGACTGTATCCTCATCCCACCTTGTTGCACTCTATCCTCATCTCCAACTTGATGGACTGTATCTTCATCCCACCTTGATGGACTGTATCCTCATCCCCAACTTAACGGACTGTATCCTCATCCCCACCTTGATGGGCTATATCCTCATCCCCAACTTGATGGACTGTATACTCATCCCCAACTTGATGGCCTATATCCTCATCTCCAATTTCATGGACCATATGCTCATAACCATCTTGTTGGACTGTGTCCTCATCCCAACTTGATGGACTCTATCCTCATCCCAACTTGATGGACTGTATTCTTATCCCCAAATTAATGGACTGTGTCCTCATCCCCAACTTGATGGACTGTATCCTCATCTCCATCTTAATGGACTGTATCCTCGTCCCAAATTGTTGGACTCTATCCTCATCCCAACTTGATGGACTGTATCCTTATCCCCAAATTAATGGACTGTTTCCTCATCCCCAACTTGATGGACTGTATCCTCATCTCCATCTTAATGGACTGTATCCTCATCCCAAACTGTTGGACTGTATCCTCATACACAACTTGTTGGACTGTATCCTCATCCACAACTTGATGGACTGTATCTACATCCCCAACATGATGGATTGTATACTCATCACAACTTGATGCACTGTAACCTCATCCCCAACTTAATGGACTGTATCCTCACCCCCAACTTTATGGACTGTATCCTCATCCCCAACGTAATGGACTGTATCCTCATCCTTAACTAATGGGCTCTATTATCTCCAGGTTGATGGTCTGTATCCTCATCCCCAACATAATGGTCTGTATCCTAACCTCCAACTTGATGGAATGTATGCTCAACTCCACCTTTATGGAATGTATTCTCATCCATAATTTGATGGACTGTCCTCATCCCAACTTGAGGGAATGAATCCTCATCCTGAAATTAATGATTTCTATACTCATCCCCAACTTGATGGACTGTATCGTCATCTCCACCTTTCTGTACTGTATCCGCATCCCAACTTGTTGGTCTCTATCCACATCTGCAATTGGAGGGACTGTATCCTCATCCACAACTTATTGGATGGTATCATCATCCCCAACTTGATTGACTGTATCCTCATCTCCAAC
The DNA here is from genome assembly GCA_009823505.1 of Rhizomys pruinosus. NCBI lineage: Eukaryota > Metazoa > Chordata > Mammalia > Rodentia > Spalacidae > Rhizomys > Rhizomys pruinosus. The sequence goes on along the minus strand of VZQC01000818.1, from coordinate 210,723 downwards.
ATGATAAACTGTATCCTCCTCTCCAATTTCATGGACTGTATACTCATCTCCAACTTGATGGACTGTATCCTCATCCCAACTTGATGGACTGTATCCTCATCCCCATCTTGACGGACTGTAGCCTCATCCCCATTTTTATTGACTGTATCCTCATCCCCACTTTGATGGACTGTATATTCATCCCCAACTTGGTAGACTGTACCCTGTTCACCAGCTTTATGGACTGTATCCTCATTCCCAATTTGGTGGACTGTATCCTCATCCCAACCTGTGTACTGTTCCTTATCCCCAACCTGATGGACTGTATCCTCATCCCCTACTTAATGGACTGTATCCTCATCCAACCTTGATGCACTGTATCCTCATCTCCAACTTGATAGATTGTATCCTCATCTCCAACTTGATGGACTGTATCTTCATCTCCAACTTGATGGGCTGTATCCTCATCCCCTACTTAATGGACTGAATCCTCATTCCCACCTTGATGAACTATATGCTCAACCCCAACTTGATGGAGTGTAACCTCATCTCCAACTTGATGGACTGTATCCTCATCCCACCTTGATGGACTTTATCCTCATTCCCAACTTAATGAAATGTATCCTCATGTCCACCTTGATGGGCTATATCCTCATCCCCAACTTGATGGACTGTATCCTCATCTACAATTTCATGGACCGTATGCTCATATCCACCTTCTTGGACCGTATCCTCATCCCAACTTGATGGAATGTATCCCTATCCCCAACTTAATGGACTGTATCCTCACCCCCAACTTGATGGACTGTATCCTCATCTCCAACTTAATGGACTGTATCCTCATCCCAAATTGTTGGACTGTAATCTCATCCCCAACTTGATGGGCTCTATCCTCATCTCTAATTTCATGGACTGTATTTTCATCTCCACCTTGGTGGACTGTATCCTCATCCCAACTTGGTGGTCTCTATCCTCATCCCAACTTGATGGTCTTTATACATATACCCAACTTAATAGACTGTATCCTCATCCCCTACTTGATGGAATGTATCCTCATCTCCAACTTAATGGACTATATCCTCATCCCAAATTGTTAGACTGTCTCCTCATCTCCAACTTGATGGACTGGATCCTCAACCCCAATGTGATGGACTGGATCCTCAACCCAGCTTGATTTACTGTTTCCTCATCCCCTACTTAATGGACTGTATCCTCATCCCCACCTTAATGGTCTGTATCCTCATCTCCAACTTGATTGACTGTATCCTCATCCCAACTTGATGTACTGTATCTTCATCCCAAACTTGATGGACTGTATCCTCAACCCCAACTTGATGTACTGTATCCTCATCTCAACTTGATGGACTGTATCCTCATCCCCAACTTGATGGACTGTATCCTCATCCTCACTTTGATGGACTGTATCCACATCTCCATCTTGATCTACTGTATCCTAATCCCCAAATTTTGCACTGTATCTTCATTCCCAACTTAATGGACAGTATCCTCATCTCCAACTTGATGGGCTGTATGCTCATCTCCAACTTGATGGACTGTATCCCCATCACAACTCAATGGACTGTATCATCATCCCCAAATTGATGGACTGTATACTCATCCTCAACTTGATGGACTGTATCCTCTTCCCTAACTTGGTGGACAGTATCCTCATCCCCAACTTGATGGACTGAATTTTCATCCCCAACTTGATGTACGGTATCCTCATTCCCAACTTGATGGACTGTATTCTCATCTCCAACTTGATGGAGTGTATCCTCATCACCAAGTTAATGGACTGTATCCTCATCGACATCTTGATGGACTGTATCTTAATCCCAATCTTAATCAACTGTATCCTCATCTACAACTTGTTGGACTGTATCCTCATCACAAATTGATGGACTGTATCCTCACCCTCAAATTAAGGGACTGTATCCTCATCCCCACCATGATCGAGACTATACTAATCCCCAAATTAATGGACTGTATCATCATCTCCAATTTTATGGACTGTATCCTCATCTCCAACTTGATGGATTGTATCCTCACCCCCAACTTAATGGACTGTATACTGAACCCCAACTTGATGGACTGTATTCTCATCCCCAACTTGCTGGGCTGTATCCTCATCCCCAAATTGCTGGACTGTATCCTCATCTCCAACTTGATAGACTGTATGCTCATATCCAACCTGATGAACTGTATCCTCATCCCCAACTATATGGACTGTCTTCTCATCCTCAACTTGATGGACTGTATCCTCATCCCCAACTTGATGGACGGTATCCTCATCCCCAACTTGATTGATGGAATACATACTCATCCCCAACTTGATGTACTGTATCCTCATTCCCAGCATGATGGACTGTATCCTCATCTCCAACTTGATGAACTGTATCCGCATCCCGAACTTAATGGACTGTATCTTCATCCCCATCTTGATGGACTGTATCTTCATCCCAATCTTAATGGACTGTATCCTCATCTCCAACTTAATGGACTGTATCCTCATTCCAAATTGTTGGACTCTATCCTCATCCTCAACTTGCTGAACTGTATCCTCAACCCCAACTTGATGGACAATATCCTCATCCCAACTTGATTTACTGTATCATCAGCCCCAACTTAATGGACTGTATCCTCATCCCCAAATTGATGGACTGTATCCTCATCTCCAACTTGATGGACTATATCCTCATTCCCAACTTTATGGACTGTATCCTCATCTCCAACTTAATGGGATGTATCCTCATCTCAAACTTGATGGACTATATACTCATCAACAACTCGTTGGACTGAATCCTCATCCCCAACTTAATGGACTGTATCTTTATCTACAAATTGATGGACTGTATTCTCATCTCTGCCTTGATGGGCTGTATCCTCATCCCCAAATTAATGGACCGTATCCTCATCTCCAACTTGATTGAATGTATCCTCATCACAACCTGTTGGAATGTATCCTCATCCCCAACTTGACACACTGTATCTTGATCTCCAAGTTGATGGACTGTATCCTCATTCCCAACTTGATGGACTGTATCCTCATCTCCAACTTTATGGACTGTATGCTCATCTCCACCTTGATGGACTGTATCCTCATCCATAAATTGATAGATTGTCCTCATCCCAATTTGATGGAATGAATCCTCATCCCGAACGTAATGGTTTGTATCCTCATCCCCAACTTAATGGACAGTATCATCATCCCCAACTTGATTGGCTGTATCCTCATCTCCAACTTGATGGACTATATCCTCGTCTCCAACTTCATGGACTGTATCTTCATCTCCAACTTGATGGACTTTATCCTCATCCCCAACTTAGGGGACTGTATACTGATCCCCAACTTGATGGACTGTATCCTCATGCCCAACTTGATGGACTATATCATTATCCCTAACTTGATAGACTTTATCCTCATCTCCAACATGATGGACTGTATCCTCACCCCAACTTGATGGACTGAATCCTCATCCCCAACTATATGTACTGTATCCTCATCCTTAAATTGATGGACTGTATCCTCATCCCCAACAAATTGGACTGTATTCTCATCCCCAACTTGATGTACAGTATCCTCATCCCCAACTTGATAGACTGTATCCTCATCCCAATGTGATGGACTGTATTCTCATCCCCAAATTAATGGCTTCTGTCCTCATCCCCAACTTAATGGGATGTATCCTCATCTCCAAATTGATGGACTCTATCCTTACCTCCATCTTGTTGGACTTTATCCGCATCCCCAACCTAATAGACTGTACCCAAGTCTCCTACTCGATTGACTATATTCTCATCTCCACTTTGATGGACTATATCCTCATCCCCAACTTAATGGGCTTTACCCTCATTCCAACTTGATGGACTGTATCCTCATCTCCAACTTGATGGACTGTATCCTCATCCCAACCTGTTGGATTCTATCCTCATAACAACTTGATGGACTGTATCGTCATCCCCTACTTAATGGACTGTTTCCTCATCCCCAACTTTATGGACTGTATCCTCATCTCCAACTTGATGGAATGTATCCTCATCTCCAACTTGATGGACTGTATCTTCATCCCTAACTTAATGGACTGTATACTCATCATCAATTAATGGACTGTATTCTCATCCCCAACTTGATGGACTCTATCCTCATCCAAAACTTGATGGACTGTATCCTCATCTCCAATTTGATGGATTCTATACTCATCTCCTACTTGTTGGACTGTATCCTCATCCCAAATTGATGGACTGTATCCTCATCCCCAACTTGATGGGCTGTATTCTCATCTCCAAATTAATAGACTGCATCCTCATCTCCAACTTGATGGACCGTATCCTCATCCCCACCTTAATGGACTGTATCCTCATCCTCAACTTAATGGACTGTATCCTCATCTCCAACTTGATGCAATGTATCCTCATCCCCAACTTGTTGGACTTTATCCTCATCTCCAACTTAATGGACTGTATCCTCATCTCCAACTTGATGGACTGTAGGCTCATCTCCACCTTGATAGACTGTATCCTCATCCCCAACTTGGCAGACTTTATCCTTATACCCAACTTCATGTACTGTATCCTCATTCCCAACTTGATGGACTGTATCCTCCTCCCCACATAGATGGACTATAATCTCATCCCCACTTTGATGGACTGTATCGTCATCCCCACCTTGATTGACTGTATCCTCATCCCCAACTTGATGGACTGTACCCTCATCAACAACTTGATGGACTGTATCCTCATCCCCAACTTAATATACTGTAACCTCATCGAATCCTGATGGACTGTATCCTCATCCCCATCTTAATTTACTGTATCCTCATCTCCAACTTGATGGACTGTACCCTCATCCCCAACTTGTTGGACTCTATCATCATCCCCAACTTAATGGACTGTATCCTCATCTCCAACTTGATGGACTCTATCCTCATCTCCAACTTGTTGAACTGTATCCTCATCCCCAACTTGATGGACTGTATCCTCACCCCTACTTGATGGATGGTATCCTCATCCACAATTTAATGGACTTAATCTTCATCTCCATCTTTTTTTTTAATTTTTATTTATTTCTGTATGTGTATGAATGTACTGTCATGCAATGCCACGGAGGTCAGAAGAAGGTGTTGGATTCCCCTGGAACTGAAGTTCTCCTGGAATTGGAGTTTCAGATGGTTCTCGGCCACCATGTGGGTGCTGGGGATCGAACCTGGGTCCTCTGTAAGAGCGGTCAGTGCTCTTAACCGCTAGGCCATCTCTCCAGCCCCTTTCATCTCCATCTTGTTGGACTGTATCCTTATCCCCAAATTAATGTACTGTATCCATCTCCAACTTGATGGACTGTATGCTCAACTCCACCATGACAGTGTGTATCCTCATCCCCAACTTGATGGACTGTATACTCATCCTCACTTTGATGTACTGTATCATCATCCCCATTTTGATGGACTGGATCCTCATCCCCAACTTAATGGACTGTATCCTCTTCTCCAAATTGATGGAATGTATGCTCAGCTCCAAGTTGATGGACTGTATACTCATCCCCAACTTAATGGACTGTATACTGATCCCCAACTTGATGGACTGTATCCGATCCCCAACTTGATAGACTGTATCTTCATCCCCAATTTGATGGAATGCATACTCATCCTCAACTTGATGTACTGTATCCTCATTCCCAACATGATGGACTGTATCCTCATCTCCAACTTGATGAACTGTATCCGCATCCTAAACTTAATGGACTGTATCCTCAACCCCATCTTGATGGACTGTATCTTCACCCCAATCTTAATGGACTGTATCCTCATCTCCAATTTGATGGACTGTATCCTCATCCCAAACTTATGGACGGTATCCTCATCCCCAACTTGATGGACTGTATATTCATCCCCACCTTTATGGGCTATATCGTCATCCCCAACTTGATGGAATGTGTCTTCATCCCCAACTTGATGTACTGTATCCTCATCTCCAATTTCATGGACCATATGCTCATATCCATCTTCTTGTACTGTATCCTTATCCCAAATGATGGACTCTATCCTGATCCCAACTTGATGGCCTGTTTCCTTATCCACAACTTAATGGACTGTATCCTCATTCACAACTTGATGGACTGTATCCTCATCTCCAACTTGATGGACTGTATCCTCACCCCTACTTGATGGATGGTATCCTCATCCACAACTTAATGGACTTTATCTTCATCTCCATCTTGATGGACTGTATCCTTATCCCCAAATTAATGTACTGTATCCATCTCCAACTTGATGGACTGTATGCTCAACTCCACCATGACAGTGTGTATCCTCATCCCCAACTTGATGGACTGTATCCTCATCCTCACTTTGATGTACTGTATCATCATCCCCATTTTGATGGTCTGGATCCTCATCCCCAACTTAATGGATTGTATCCTCTTCTCCAAATTGATGGAATGTATGCTCAGCTCCAAGTTGATGGACTGTATACTCATCCCCAACTTAATGGACTGTATACTGATCCCCAACTTAATGGACTGTATCCCCATCCCCAACTTGATAGACTGTATCATCATCCCCAACCTGATGTACTGTATCCTCATGCCTAATTATATGGACTGTATCCTCATCCTCAACTTGATGTACTGTATCCTCATCCCCAACTTGATATACGGTATCCACCTTCCCAACTTTACTGACTGTATTCTCATCTCCAACTTGATGGACTGTATCCTCATCCTCATCTTGATGGACTGTATCCTCATCCCCAATTTGTTATATGGTATCCTCATTCCCTACTTGACGGACTGTATTCTCATCTCCAACTTGATGGACTGTATCCTCATCCCACCTTGATGGACTGAATCCTCATCCCCAATTTGATGTACGGTATCCTTGTTCCCAACTTGATGGACTGTATTCTCACCTTCAACTTGATGGTCTGTATCCTCATCCCCAACTTAATGGACTGTATCCTCATCCACATCTTGATGGACTGTATCTTCATCCAATCTTAATGGACTGTATCCTCATCTCCAACTTGATGGACTGTATCTTCATCCCAAATTGATGGACTGTATCTTCATCCTCAACTTAATGGACTGTATCCTCATCCCCATCATGATGGACTGTATACTCATCCCCAACTTAATGCACTGTACACTCATCTCCAATTTTATGGACTGTATGCTCCTCTCCAACTTGATGGACTGTATTCTCATCCCCAATTTGATGCACTGTATCCTCATCCCCACTTTGATGGACTATATAATCATCCCCACTCTGATGGCCTGGATACTCATCCCCAAATTAATGTACTGTATCCTCTTCCCCAATGTAATGGACTGTATCCTCATCTCCACATTGATGGACTGTATACTCATTTCCACCTTGATGGACTGACTGTATCCTCATCCCAACTTGATGGACTGTATAATCATCCCCAACTTAATGGACTGTATCCTCATCACCATCTTTATTGACTGTATCCTCTTCCCCAACATGTTGGACTGTATCTTCATCCCCAAATTAATGGACTGTACCCTCATCGCCAACTTGATGGACTGTGTCCTGATCACCAACTTGTTGGACTGTATCCTCATCCCCAACTTTATGAACTCTATCCTCATCTCCAATTTGATGGACTGTATGCTCATCTCCACCTTGATTGCCTGTATAATCATCCCCAACTTGATGGACTGTATCCTCATCCCAACTTGATGGACTTTATCCTCATCCCCAACTTAATGGACTGTATCCACTTCTCCATCTTGATGGACTGTATCCTCATCCCCAACTTGTTGGACTGTATCCTCATCCCCACTCTGATGGATTGTGTCCTCATCCCCACCTTGATTGACTGTATCCTCATCCCCAACTTGATGGACTGTATCCTCACCAACAACTTGATGGACTGTAGCCTCATCCCCAACTTAATATACTGTATCCTCATTGAATCCTGATGAACTGTATCCTCATCCCCATTTTAATGGACTGTATCCTCATCTCCAACTTGATGGACTGTACCCTCATCCCCAACTTGTCAGAGTCTATCATCATCATCAACTTAATGGACTGTATCCTCATCTCCAACTTGATGGACTGTACCCTCATCCCCAACTTGTTGGAGTCTATCATCAACATCAACTTAATGGACTGTATCCTCATCTCCAACTTGATGGACTCTATCCCCATCTCCAACTTGTCAGACTGTATCCTCATCCCCAACTTGATGGACTGTATCCTCATCCCTACTTGATGGACAGTATCCTCATGCGCAACTTAATGGACTTTCTCCTCATCCCCATCTTGATGGACTGTATCCTCATCCCCAACATAATGGACTATATTCTCTTCTCCAACTTGATCGACTGTATCACCCAGCAACCTGTATTGCACCTTCTCATACTATGAAAGCTGGATCACAGGGAGACTTCTTTAAATTTAGAACCAGCTTGATTTTTCCCTGTTCTGTGATCAAAATTTATCAAGTTCTTGTAGGCAAACAAAAGCAACGTCCCTGGACTGTGTTTTATTGGCATCTAGCACACCTCTCTTTAACCAACAGCTTGAAGGAGAGATCCTATGCTTGGCACTGGGTGTTTTCCTTAATCACCTATGGCTTCTGGGAGGGGCATTATCTGCTTATATACCACATCTCTAATCATTCTTTTTTTTTAATTATTTTATTTTTATTTTATGTATATGAGTGTATTGTCTGCATGTATGTAAGTGCACTTGTGTCATGTCATCACCACAGAGGTCCGAAGAGGGCATCAGATCCCCTAGAACTGGAGTTACCATGTGGGTTCTGGGAATCAAACTTAGGTCCTTTGCAAGAGTAGCCAGTGCATTTAACTGCAGAGCCATTTTTCCAGCACTGAAATGATTGATTAATTTATTTTTATTTTATATGTATGAGTGTTTTGCCTGCATGTATGTGAGTGCACATGTGTCATGCAGTGCTCACGGAGTACAGAAAAGGATGTCAGATCCCCCCAGCATCTGAACCCAAATCCTCTGCAAGAGCAACCAGTGCTCTAAATAATTGCTGAGCTAGCTCTCCAGCCCCTTTTATCTATTCATGCTTGATGGACAATTTAGGCTTATCCCATATCTTTCTCTTGTAAAACATGGAATCACATTTAATTCTTTGGCATAGAAAAATTTAAATTATTAAATTTATCTATTCATCCATTCATCTGCCAACCTTCCTGTCTACTTGTTCATTCAACCAACAATTAGTTTGCATATATTGTGCCCAGTCTTGGTGCCACAAGATAGAGCTGTAAAATTAACTGTGACAGCATCGATAGGCTTACCACATGCTAGGAACCCTTTTGTGCCCTTAAAGGTTAATCCTTGCAACAACCACTGAGAAGTTGGTGAGCTTCTCAGTAGAAGTTTTTAGTGTCCATGAGAAGATACTCTCATTACTGCCATTGTACAGATAAAGAAACACTATTAAGACATGTCCCTTGCTTTCAAAGAAGTTTACCAAGTATTCAGATGTAAAAATATTTGTGCAAGGAAGAAGGAACTTAACATGATTAGGTCTAAATATCACAAGCCTGAAGAATTGATGACATAAGGTTGTTTCGAGTGGGACAAGGGACTATGTCTTGGGTTCTCTCAAAAGCCAACACTGAGTTAAGGATTTAGGGGGTAGTGATTGATTAAAGAAGTATCCTCTAAGGCAGCTGTGTCCACCCTGCAGCCCGTGGACTGCATGTGTGCCAGGATAGCTATGAATGTGGCTCAGTGTCATGCTGCAATGTCAGAAGGGTGGACACACCTGCAAAGGAATCAGTAAGGAGTAGATGCAAAATAAAGACAGGGAATCCAGCAAAGGATCCCTCGGGGGGAAATTCCAGCCTCAGTTGGAGCCTACGGAGAGTACTGGAGTGTAAACTGCACCTTAGGCATCGTACCTAGAAGCAAGGAAACAGGTTTTGAACTCTCATTTAGCCAGTAATTGTCCACAAGCCTTTCTGTGTTTGTAGAGAAAAAATTCCCAGGTACTTTGGGTACAACAATCAAGTGGTGAAACAGGCTAAGTAGCTCTGTTAGGTGTTCTAGAGGCACAGAATGAGTATAGACCACAAAAATGGTTTATGAGATCATCTTACGCAAAATGTGTTGGGTACTCCAACAATGGCTGCACACTGGACAGGCCAAGAACCCAGTAGCTGCCCTGTCCACAAAGATGGATGTCTCAGTAGTTACTGGAAACTTGGAGGGTTCCTGGAGAGTCATCGGTCTTCAGTCCATGCTGGAAGGCTGAGGGAGCTAGATGTTGATGGCGGTGAAGTTCCGAGAGATCAAAATCTGGTGCCCAAGTCACAAGAGTACATGGCTCAGTGAACCTGTTTACATTAGCTTTTTGGTGGCAAGGCTCATTAAAAGTCTTCAGTCCAGATTCTGTCCATTTTATAAAAGTCATTCCTACACAGAATCAATCAAATTAATGGTTGAGATGAACCATCCTGCTTTCTAATGCCTAAGACAAATCCTTTTAACATCTTAAGTCAAAGCTTGCAGAGCTGCGGAATGGGCATAGACGATAAAAGGGCTGAGGGGGTTGGGTGGCACACCAACAGTTTCTGCTATAGTTCACCTCTTTGTCTTGTATCTCACACACAAGCTGGCTTCTCTCCATCCTTACGTTCATTCTATCCTATTACAACTTATTTACAATTCTGGTTGAGTAAAGATTCCAAGGGAACACGTACAAGGATTACATTGATGGAATAAGCCCTAGCCCTCACTCTGCAGTTGGTTGTCAGCTTGTATCTAACCATAATTTTTCTCCTCCTCTATCCCTGTTGGATTCCCCTTGACCTTAGCTACTCCTTCTGCTAGTTCATGTGGTTTTCTGTGTGCTATGACTCAGACCTTAGAACTCAGAGCTCTGGGGCTGGAGAGATAGCCTAGCAGTTAAGAGCACCGACTGCTCTTGCAGAGGACCCAGGTTCGATCCCCAGCACCCACATGGCAGATAAGAACTGTCTGTAACTCCAATTCCAGGAGAACTCCAGTTCCAGGGGAATCCGAAACCCTCTTCTGACCTCCATGGCATTGCATGACATGGGTGCACAGACCTACATGCAGACAGTACATTCATGCACCTATAAAAATAAATAAATAAATAAATAAATAAATAAAATAAAATAACTCAGAGCTCTGAGCCCATGGTTACCTTGTTTTTATTAGACCATGGTTGCTACAACCACTCATTTGTATTTGATGATGACCATGAAAAGAAATTTCCTAATGACCCACCCAAGTACTAAGTACAAGTCTTCCCACCTTCATTATGTATGCTTCTTCATTATGATTAGAGTCTGTGGCTTTGTTTGTATGGATAGCCATAGCTTTTGGTCTACTTGTTGGAACCAGTTAGCAACCACATCCTTAGATTTAACAGGATCCATAATGCATCTCCTGATGGAATTATACCTTCCTTACAAAATAGGACTTTAGAGCCACAGAGCATGAGTTTGAGAGAGAAGAAGTATAAATCCCCACTTGGAAAATGATAAGTTGGGCCCATCCTACTTCCATCATGTCAATTCTGGAATCATATTCTACTTATTGGTAATATAAGATCCTATTCTCACAAGACATCACCTCCAAGCTCATATCTCTGATATGACTTTTTAAAAATTTTTATTTATTTTTATTATGTGTATGAATGTACTGTCTGCATGTAGGTCTATGCACTCGTGTCATGCAATGCCACGGAGGTCAGAAGAGGGTGTCAGAGTCCCCTGAAACTGGAGTTAAAGATGGTTTTCAGCCACCATGGGGTCTAGGGATAGAACCCGGGTCCTCTGCAAGAGCAGTCAGCACTCTTAACCACTAGACCATCTCTCCAGCCCCTGATATGACTTTTAAGAGGTTGACAGAACACTCTGTTAGGTCAGTAGCCTCTTGAAAGCATAGTATATGTAGGAGCAGTGGATCCCACAGTCTTTTCCCTTGGGGGCACACATGAGGCATTGGTATGCAGTCTGCCATGCTTATAAATCAGATGCACTCTGAGCCTCCATACATCTGAGGGAAGGAAAGGCAAGCTTATTCCCGGGATATATGGCCATCCCAATCAGGATTCAATGTTTTCCTTTCCAGACTAGATAGAGCCAGCAGAGTTGACTTCCCACCATGTGACTGGCTGTTTTACTCCAGGGCCAGTACTAAATTTGGAATTCTGTATTTGTTTCTGATCCTCACAACTCAGATGGCACAATGCTAATAAGATCTGTAATAATTAGGACAATCTTGACAAATTAGCATAAACTAAATGGCTTCAAACCACATTTTAATAATTTACGTTTAAAAGTCATTTATCATTTCCACTACAGTGGAAGATAAAAATTTAGCTCTATTGCAGTTCACCTCTGACTTACACATGGTTCACCTGACCACACTTCTAATATAGTTGGAATAGGATCATACCTGGTTAACCAATAGTCAGTGATTACCTTTTTGGTATGTAAATGTATTAGTTATTGTTTTGTTGCTGTTATAAAATACCTCAAACAAAAGCAACTTAGAGATGAAAGTGTTTATTTTGGCTTATAGTTCCAGAGAGTTGAGAGTCCACCATGGCAGGAAGGAATGGCAGCAAGTGTCAAGAGCTGGGAACTGAGAGATCATATCTCAAGGACACATGGGAAGCAGAGAGGAAACTGCAAGTGGGGCAGAGCAATCAACCTCAAAGCCCAACTCAATGATGCACTTCCTCCAGGAATGTGCACTTTCTACTCCATAACCTTCTCAAACAGCACCACCAACTGAGATCAAGTGTTTAAATACTGGAAACTGTGGGGCACAATTACCATTCAAACCACTCCAATTATTTATAATTGACTTATGTACATTTCAGACTTCTTCCTTTTAGGAAAAAAAAAACCCTCTTTGTCTCATGGTCGAGTCAATGTTTACATGCTTTTTGCTTGTTTAGTGTTCTTTTGTAACATAATCATGTTGTGACCAAATCAGAGCCCCACACTTTTCCCAATGTATTTATGTGTGAATGTTATATATTCCATTAGACTCATTTATTTTTGGAGGACAGTCTTCATAGGAGCTATGATGATCTCTAATCTTACACTTTGGGTCTTCCCAGTGTCTCCTCTTTGTGTTATTTCCTTCCTCTCTACCACACTCATGCTTCTTTCTTGACTTATGCCACCTTGCTTTTGTGGGACATTCTAAGGCAGTGGAAAGGCATGTGGGAAAGAGAGAAGTGGGGTGCAGGAGGGGATGGTTTGGAGAAAGCATCCACATAAGGATGTGTGACACTCTCATGCTGGAGTCACAAAGGCTGCATGCTTTGGAAACACTTTTATATGTAGTGTTCTTACACAATTGTTTTACCGTTCACTTCTTTGTTGATTAATTTTGTCCTTTGGCAAGTTCATTCATGTATATAATATATTATTACTTTTTCCCTTAGCCTCTGCTATCTTCCTCCCATCCCTGTCAACTCTCCCCCAGATCTCTCCCCAATACACTGAAGAAACAAAACTTTGACCATAGTGACTTAGGTGGGTGAGGGCCTTAAGTTGGAGCTGTGTAGTCTTCAGTTCACTCCAGATTTGGCTTTACACAGAGGACAACCTTCAAAACATAATCATTTTAAAAAAAGTTCTTTTCCACATTGACAGAAGAGGGCACCATTAAACCAAGAATATTAGAAGTCACCTTGTCTCTGCAAAGAGAATTGGATGGAAAAAACATCAAAGCAAAACTACTCAAAGAAAAAGAGAAAGCAAGTTAGTATACCCTAAGCAAGGAACTATCTCTCCAGCCCTTGGAAAGATTCTTTTAAAGCAGTGTTTTAACTGTGGTCAGGAGAGTTTTTCTACAGTGTAGTGGTACTATAAGATCTTTTAAAAATTCTGTCTTGACCATTTCACATGTTCTCTGACTCACACATTTGCTTTTACTCTGTGAGAATTCGGGACATTTCTGGACATCCAAGGTCAGTTTTTCCAGTTACTGAACTAAAAGATGAGTGGAAACTAGTTTGAAACGAGCACAGAAGTCATCTTGAAATGGCGTCTGTTAGTGATATGGGGCTTATGGACAGTACCATACCTGTCTGGAGATTGCTGCGTGATAATTGAGCATCTCAGTAGTGGTGAAATGACACACAACCCACTCTGCTCTCCCAAAGGGCACCTAGCACATGTTATCACAGACCTGTGAAAGGTTTTGCCTCTGGGGTAACTGCAGTAAGTGTGGCAAACAAATTTCTAAATAAAATATTAATTACAGGTTGAATACTTGTATTGAAAATCTGAAAGCTAAAGTGCACTGAAATCCTGAATGCTTCAAAATTTAAAATATTTTCATGGAATCATTCAGGAAGATTTAGAATTAGGAGTATTTTGTATTCAGGCTTTTAAATAGAGGAGTGTGTGAAATAGTCTAAATTAAAACAAAACAAAACCCCTCTAAAATCTGAAACTAAACACTTTCGGACCCAAGTATTTTAATAAGAGATCTTCCCCCTGTACTTAGTAGAAGATGATTAATGATGAACTACAGTGTCCAGGCTAGAGTCACTTAACAAACAGCTCAGGACAGGTGTGGTGGTGCGTGCCTGTAAACCCAGCACTTGGGAGGTGGAGGCAGGAGGGCCAGAGCTTCACGTCTGTGGTTAGCCTGGGTACTTGAGATCCTGTCCCCTCAAAGCAAAACCAAACCAACAAATAAAGAACAACTCCTGGAGCTTCGTGTGCTGGCAGTAGGCGTTTGAAATTCAGCACAAAATGACTGGAAGATGGAATCAAGTATCTGATCTTACCACACCTGACTCTAATTTGTCCAGTGTATTCCTGGCAGATATACATGAGCAATTAAAATGTTCTTGATTGTAATTCAGTACTTGATGGTATTTAGAGGAAAATGTTGGAATTTTAGTTGAAGGATAGGTTTGGAACAAAACATTTTATAAGATTCCTATTTTGCGGGCTGGAGAGATGGCCTAGCGGTTAAGAGCGCCAACCACTCTTACAGAGGACCCAGGTTCGATCCCCAGCACCCACATGGTGGCCGAGAACCTTCTGAAACTCCAATTCCAGGAGAACTCCAGTTCCAGGGGAATCCAACACCCTCTTCTGACCTCCGTGGCATTGCACGACACGGGTGCACAGACTTGCGTGCAGACAGTACATTCATACACATACAGAAATAAATAAAAAATATTGTTTAAAAAAGATTCCTATTTTGCGAGGAGTCATCTGAGAAATATTCCAAGAAGTCAGTAAGGAGCGATGAAGCTAAACTCAAGTGGTTTAGGTGAATTCTTTTTTAAAAAAATATTTTTTTATTGTTATTAAACTTTTTCATACATCATTTCTCAATCCAATTTAGACTCATTTCCCTTTCCATGCCCCCCACCCCACCAGAATTTATGCATTCTGCCATACACGGCTTGCACCTTTTTCTGAGTCTTTCTAGAGTTTTTTTTTTTAAAGCAGAGGGTTATGGTTTTGGGGAGAACTTTACTGTTTCAGTCTTTTTTTTTTGTCCTGGTTCTTTTGTTGTTGCTGTTCTCTCCAACTTGCATTGCTTCAATGTATGCATATATATAATAGATATAATATAATATAATATATAATATGTAATATATACATATATATCACCTATACTAAAATTATGTCATCTGAAAACAAACAGTATGTTATTTCCAAATCACATTTCAGGATTCACATTTTCCCATTCTGATTTTATATTACT
The DNA here is from genome assembly GCA_009823505.1 of Rhizomys pruinosus. Taxonomy (NCBI): domain Eukaryota; kingdom Metazoa; phylum Chordata; class Mammalia; order Rodentia; family Spalacidae; genus Rhizomys; species Rhizomys pruinosus. The sequence goes on along the minus strand of VZQC01000818.1, from coordinate 195,016 downwards.
CTAAAATATGCATACATACCCTCCACCCATATACCAAAATTCCAAAGTCTGATATGGTAGGTTAATTCTAAAACCTGTTAAGGGATTCACATTATAAGAGCACAGTTGCTTTCAGATCATGAGGATTATAACATTAATGTTGCTCAGTTTGCCTTACAACTAGGTACTTGGTGTTTGCATCCACGGATGAGTGATACCTTTCTTCCTTTGATTTTCTGGGACTGTGTTACTTCACTTAGCATAATATCTTCTAGTTCCATCCATTTACCTGCAAATTTCGTGATGTCATCTTTCTTTACCACTGCATAGAACTCCATTGTGTAGATGTACCACTATTCTAGTTTCTCTTCAATTGCTGTGACAAAACACATTGACCACTACCAACTTGGGAAGGAAAGGGTTTATTCAGCTGACATCTCCTGGGTTACAGTTCATCACTCAGGGATCCCAAGGTAGGAACTCAGTGCAGGAACCTAGAAGCAGGAGCTGAAGTACGGGCCATAGAGAAATGCTGCTCACTGGCTTGCTCCTCTGACCCATGCCCAGCCTACTTTCTTATACCATACACAACAAACTGCCCAGGGGTGGCACCACCCATAGTGGGCTGGGCCCTCCAACATTGCTCAACAATCAAGACAATACTCCACAGACATGGCCACAAGTCAGTCCAATGGAGCCAGTTCCCCAATTGAGGCTCCCTCAACTCAGGTGTGTCAAGTTGATACTAAAGCTATCTAGTACAACCACATTTTCTCTATCCACTCATTGGTTGAGGGCCATTTGAGTTGGTTCCAGCTCTTTGCTATTGTGAAGAGAGGAGCAATAAACATTGCTGTGCATGTATCTCTGCAGTAACATGAGTCTTGTGGGTCTATACCCAGGAGTAGTATGACTGGGTCAGGTGGTAGGCTCATTTTGAGTCTTTTAAGTGTTCTCCACAATGTTTTCCCTAGTGATTGTATGAGATTACATTCCCACCAGCAGTGGATGAGTGTTCCCCTTTCCCCACAACCTCTCCAGCATTTGGTATCATTTGTTTTCTTGATCTTAGCCAGTCCTATCAGAGTGAGATGATATCTTAAAGTGGTTTTAATTTACATTTCCTTAATTATTAGTGATGTTGAACACTTTTTAAATTTTTTTAAGTTTTATTTATTTTGTATGTGTATGAATGTACTGTCTACATGTAGGTTTGTGCACCTGTGTCATGCAATGGTGGAGGTCAGAAGAGGGTGTCGGATTCCCCTGGAACTGGAGTTAAAGACAGTCCTCAGCTGCCATGTGGGTGCTGGGGATCGAACCTGGGTCCTCTGCAAGAGCAGTCAGCACTCTTAACCGCTAGGCCAGCTCTCCAGCCTGATGTTGAACACTTTTGAAGATATTTCTCATCTCTATTTCCTCACTTGTGAAGTCTCTGTTTAGCTCTTTACTTCATCTTTTGAGAGAGTCAATTGTTTTCTTAGTTGTTTTTTGAGTAGTTTATATATTCTGGAAGTTAACACTCTGTCAGATGTATCAGCGGTGAAGGTTTCCTCTCACTCTTTTGGTTTTCTCTTCATTGCCCTGATTGTTTCTTTCATTGTACAGAAGCTTTGGGGTTTAATGTGGTCCCAGTTGCCAATTGCTGACCTTATTTCCTGTGCAGCTGTCTGGTTTAGAAAGTCTTTTCCAGGGGCTCAGTGGTTAAGAGGTCTGACTGCTCTTGCAGAGGACCCAGGTTCAATTCACAGCACCCACATTGTGGCTAAGAACCGTCTTTAACCCAGGCTTGGTGGCACATGCCTTTACCCCAGCACTCAGGAGGCAGAGGCAGATGGATCTCTGTGAGTTCAAGGCCAGCCTGATCAACAAAGTGATTTCCAGGCCAGCTGGGGCTATAGGGAGATCCTGTCTCAAAAAAAAAATAGTAAATTTATTTTCCTATGCCTATATCTTGTAGGTTGCTGCCAACATTTTCTTCTATCACCTTCAGAGTTTTGGGTTTCATGTTGAGGTTTTTGACCATTTGGAGTTGATTTTTGTACAGGGCGAAAGGTAGGTGTTTAATGTTATTCTTCTTAAAAAATTTTCATTCTTCTACAAGTGGTGATCTAGTTTTGCCAGTACCATTTGCTGAAGATGCTGTCTTTCCTCCATTGAGTCTTTTTGTCCTCATTGTCAAATATGAAGTGGCTGAAATTGTGCTCAAGTTTGGATCTTCAGTTTTGTTCCATTGGTCTACAGGTCTGTTTTTGTGCCAGTACCCGGCTGTTTTATGACTATAGCCCTGTAGAATAGTTTGAAGTCTGGTATAGAGATCCCCCCCTGTATTGCTCTTTTCACTCAGGGTTGCTTTGGCTATCAGGGTCTTTTGTTTTTCCATATGAAATTAAGGATTTTTCCCAAGCCTGTGAAGAAACTCTTGGGGATTTTAATTGGGATTGCATTGAATCTGTATATTAATTAGAATAGAATGGACATTTTTACTATATCAATTTTTCCAATCCATGAGCATGGGAGGTCTTTCCATCTTCTGATGTCTTCTTAAATCTCTTTCTTAAGGGGTTTAAAATTTTTGTTGTAGAGATCTTTGGTGTCTTTGGTTAGGTTTGTTCCTAGGTATTTTATTGTTTTTGAGGCTATTGTGAGTGGGAAGGTCTCCTTGTATTCCTCCTTCAGGTGCTTGTTGTTGTTCTTGTAAAGAAAGGCTACTGATTTTTCTAGGTTAATTTTGTATCCTGCCACTTTACTGAAACTCTTAATTGTTTCTAGGAGTTTTCTGGTGGAGTTTTTAGTATCCCTTAGGTAAATTATCATATCGTCTGCAAAAAGGTGTAGCTTAACCTCCACTTTTCCAATTAGTACTCCTTTCATTTCCCTTTCCTGCCTATTGCCCTAGCAAGCGTTTCAAGCACTATATTGAAGAGGAGTGGTGAGAGGACCTTGCCAAGTTCCTACCTTTAAGGG
>VZQC01000818.1:122263-190586 GCA_009823505.1 Rhizomys pruinosus | reverse complement strand
GATCAGGCTGGCCTTGAACTCACAAAGATCCGCCTGCCTCTGCCTCCCAAGTGCATCCTGTGATTTCTTTAGTATTTCCACTTCCTTTTGGAGCTTCTCAATCTCTTCCTGTAGCTCCTTGATTTGCTGGTTGCTTTCCTTTTTCATTTCAGCATGAGATTTTTTTCAGTGTTTTCACTTCCTTCCAGAGTTTATCATTCTTTCCCTCTAGTTCTTTTTGAAGTTTGTCATTTTCTCCCTCTAGGTCCTTCCTGAGTTTTTTAATTCTCTCCCCTTAGTTCTCTGACTTGTTCTTTATATTCTTTGCTTTCTTTGAATATATCTGTGATTGTTCTTCTAAGATCTGTGTCCTGGGTTACCTCTAGGGAGATCTCATTGTAGGAATTTTCTATAGGGTTGGTAGAGTTTGGTGTGGAATTATTCTGCACTTTTCCTATGTTCTTCTTTTGTTGTGTTTTTGGCATGTGGGTTTGTTTTTTGTTTGTATTCTGATGCAAATCTCAAATGTTTCTTCACGGTGTTAAAGGCTTGCTTTGCTTGCTTCCTTCAGATGCCTTTGTTGTTTTCTCCTTGTTTATGGAGTGTTGACATCTAGGTTTCAGGTTTTCAATTTTGGTCATATATGGGAAGGTCTAGCTCACTCTTCCCTTTCTGTTCTGAAGGTTCTCCAAAAACTGGGTAGGTAACAACTGGGCAGGTACCCTGCTGAGCACTGTGCTTAATCTGCTTCCTGCCAGCCAGTTCCTGTAGGTTGGTTGTGGTCTTGGTGTTGAGGGATTGGAGTTGTTTCATGTTTGCTGTTTCATTTATTGCCTTGCACACTGGAATCACTATTTTAGTCCCACTTGGATACTTGCTCTGCAATTCTAGTTGGGGGGGAGTTGCTCACTTAGTCCACATTCCATGTGATCTGGCCTAAGCCCCCAATCTCTATGCATCTGAGTCCCCTAGTGGCAAAAGCCCACCTGTGTTCCAGCTGGCCCGGCACCTCCACCCCCACAGCTTCACAAGCCAATAATCCAATAATCCAGTAATCCACCTGGCTGAAGTGCCTGGCCCCCGAACCTTGTCCTCCATGTCATCCAGCTGAAGCTCCTGATCTCTGTGCACCTGAGTCCCCTCGGGTGAATTCTTACATTTATTCATTGGCTTAGTCTTTTGACACCTTAGTTATCTATATATGGTTTGTGCTTGTGCCAAGTGGTTTGTCTGAAACTTTGTCGACCTTGAGAAAACACCCAAGTTTCTCCTTTATTTAAACCATTTACAGAATCCTTAGTATTTAGATAATGTTCCATATTTGCATCATGTTTAAAACTTCAGTTGGAATTTTATGAAATGTTTGGCAGGCTATACTTAATATGCAGAGTTAATAATTTAAGAAGTCAGATGTTGGAAGAAGAGGGAGATTCAGAATCTTGATCATTAGCTCTATTCCTTGTTATGGATGATTTGTGTTTTAAATATTTCTTCCATCAAGGAAATGGGATCTGTGTACAGCCTCACATGCATAAGTTTATACATGTAGGCATTCATCTGAGACTGTCTATATGTGTACATATACATAGGTGTATACACCCATATTCATATAAGGAACACACTATGTATTTGGCAACAATAGTTAATGTGGTTGTAGGTGAACACTGTCATCTAAGCAAAACTGAGTTCTGTGATGCTCAAGTGAATACGGCTTACTGTGGTACAGTACATCAGTTCTCTGAACTCTGCTTAATCTCTTTACATTTATTTAGTGTGTGTGTGTGTGTGTGTGTACGTGTGTGTGTACATGCACATTTCACAGCATGTATGTGGAAGTTAGAAAGGATGTAACTACACAAAATTAAAATTAATATAAAAAGTGAGTTTATGTTTCCATGTGCTTTTAATTCAGAGTATGCTTAGTGCAGTACATGTGCCTCAGTTGTCAAGATGTTTTGTTCAAAAGAGGGGGCATGATAGAATATAAGGGCTGTGATTGGGGTGTGTGGTGGTTTGAATGTGTGTCCCCCATAGGCTCTAGGTATTCAGACATTTGTCTCCAGTTGGTGGCGCTGTTTTTGGAGGTCTTAGAAGGTGTGGCCATGCTGGGGGAAGTGTGTCACTGGGGGTGGGCTTAGAGAGTTTAACAAGCCTCGTGGTGTACAGTTGCCCTCTCTCTCTGTTTCCTGTGCTCTTTGCGAGATGTGACCCTTGGTTTGCTGCTCCAGATCCAGCCTCCACGCCTCCCGCCATAATGAACTCTAATTCCCTGGAACTGCCAATCATAAGCTCAAATAAACTCTTCCTTTTATAAGTTCCTTGGTCTGGTGTTTTATCACAGCAACAGAAAAGTGACTAATACAGTTATTGGTACCAGAGGGTGGGCTGTTGGTTGTGAAGAACCTGACCATGTGTATGTTTGGAGAAGTGTGGAAGACTTTGGAACTTTGGGCTGGAAAGGCTGTTGACTATTGTAAGCAGAGCTTAAAGGGCCATTCTAGTGGAGGCCTGGAAGAAAGCATGGCTGCAAAAGATGTGGTTCCAGGGGAAAATAAAGTCTTAGGCAGCAACCGGGATATTTTGATAAAGAGTCTGGCAGCAGTTTGCCCACAGCCCAGATGCTTGCCTGATGCTAAGTTGAAAAGCAGTGGACTGATGTCTTTGGCGGAGGATATTTCAAGACAGCCTAATGTAGAAATGGTGGCGTGGCTTTTAATGGTGAATATTATACAGATCTACAGTGAAAAAGAGCAGATGGAGCAGAAAGAAATGCAAAATGTACAGTTTGGATCTGATAACTGCACTAGGAAGATTAAAGGTGGGGCCAAGGCATGTGAAGGAGAGGTTGGATCTGAAAACTGCACTAGGAAGATTAAAGGTGGGGCCAAGGCTTGTGAAGGAGAGTTTCCTTTTGATAAGGAGTTTAAAGTGATTAAGGAAGGGCTTCGAGATTTACAAGTAAACAAAAGAATCAGTACCTTCAGGGCAAGACCACACCCAGCTAATCCTCCAGCAAGTCCAGGGCAGAGAAAAGTAGCAAATGTGGTTGAAATGGGCCAGGGTCTGGCCCGAACTTGCAGCCAGATTCGGCAATTTCATTCACGTGGTGCTGGCTTTAGAGACATGAAGTTTGCAAGAGTGAAGGGGTCATCAGCTCTTCCTCCACGGTTTCAGAGAGCCAAAGAGGCCAGGAAGAGTACAGCAGGGGTGTCCCTGAATAAAGAAGGCCGTGATAGGCCACTGCGTGAAGCTGTGAGTATGAAGCCTGGTTGGCAGCGGAGACCCCAAGAAGACTTTCGAGATGCCAGACCTGTGAGATATTTGCCAAGGAGAGCTGCATACGGGGAGTGGTACCAGCCTAAGAAAGAGATGTATGTTGCAAGCAAAGCTGGAAGAGCTGAGCCATCTAAGCCCTTTGGAAGTCAAGTCCCAGAAGTTGCATGTGGAGCTACTGGACTTGGCGTTTGCCCTGCTGGTTTTCGGTCTTGTTTTGGTCCAGTATTTCCTCACTATGCCTCTATTCCTCCCTTTTGGAATGGGAATGTGTATTCGGTTCCACTGTATGTTGGGAGTATGTAATTTGCCTTTTGATTTTACAGGAGCTTACAGTTAAGAGATTGGCCTGAGTCTCAGAAGAGACCTTGGACTGTGGACTTTTGAATGGCATTGAGACTGGTAAAGACTGTGGGGACTTTTAAGGTTGGACTAAATGCATTTTGCATTTTATATGGTCAGGAGCCTATGGGGGCCAGGGAGTGGAATGTGGTGGTTTGAATGTGTGTCCCCCATAGGCTCTAGATATTCAGACATTTGTCTCCAGTTGGTGGCGCTGTTTTTGGAGGTCTTAGAAGGTATGGCCATGCTGGGGGAAGTGTGTCACTGGGGGCAGGCTTAGAGAGTTTAACAAGCCTCGTGGTGTACAGTTGCCCTCTCTCTCTGTTACCTGTGCTCTTTGCGAGATGTGACCCTTGGTTTGCTGCTCCAGATCCAGCCGCCACGCCTCCCACCATAATGGACTCTAATTCCCTGGAACTGCCAATTGTAAGCTCAAGTAAACTCTTCCTTTTATAAGTTCCTTGGTCTGGTGTTTTATCACAGCAACAGAAAAGTGACTGATACAGGGTGAATGATGAAATTACAGCAATATAGTCTGGACACTCATCTGATCAACTTGATTGAACATACAAGCCCCCCCCAGCTGGATGGTGGGACCCATGGGCTGTGTGGGTTTGGGCACAACTGCTTGCAAATTGGTTTCACATGAAGGATGCTAGTACTTATAAATTATTACTTATTGTTAAAAATGAAAAAAAAGAAGTAATAAAAAAGAAGGGCTTGTCTTACCTCACACACACAAAAATACTTGATCCTAAGATATTCCAGACACAGTGATGTCTGTTAGCCTAAAACTTGACAAGTATTGCTCTAGGGTGATAGACACTATTTTTAAAAAGATTACTTTAGGTTTTTGGTACTAGGGATTGAACCTGGGGCATTGTACAGGCAAAGAATGTGCTCTGCCATGGAGCCAGTAATTTTAGAAAGTTTGTCAAAATGGGGAAATATGCATATATAATATATTTGCACAAATATAGATATTATAGATATATCTATATTTGTTTATATTTGATAGAATCATAAGCAGAGGGCAAGTGAGATGCCTCATCAGATAAAGGTGCTTGCCACCAGGTCTAATGACCTAAGTTCAATACCCAGAACCTACATGGTGAAGGAAAAAACTGACTCTGTGCATGTGTCCTCTTGACTTCCATATTCATGCCATGGTAAATGAGCAGCTGGATGGGCTGGAGAGATCAGTGGCTCAGTGGTTAAGAGGACTGGCTGCTCTTCTAGTGGACCTGGGTTTGATTCTCAGCACCCGCATGGTGGCTAAGAGCCACCAATTCCATGGAGTTGATATGGATTTTAAACTCATAAATTGGAAATGCTAACAGTTAAGAAAGAAAGGGTGAGGAGAGATTGTAGAATTTTCATATATAAGATTTGAGAAAACACACAAATGAAATTGGTGTGGGGGAGGATAATGTAGTTTGGTCTTTAAACTGTCAAGTTGCATTTGACTAAGTCATTAGCTTTTGTGAGATCTTTCAGTGTTCAGTGATATCTGATACCTTCAGTACATAGGTGCTTTTATTTGCAAGAGCTTTGACATGTGCTAGCTCATTTGCCTGTGAGATGTAAGAAAGGTCAAGAGTTTTTAGAAATGGGAGACTAAATCTAGTGCTTAAGAATGCATTCGCACTTCAATACCCCAGTAAGTCCTTTAGACAGATAAACAGGACAAAGGATAAACAGAGAGACATCTGAACTAAATGATACAATACACCAAATGGACCTCACGGACATCTATCAAATATTTCACCCAAACACCATAGAATACACTTTCTTTTTTTATACTTTTATTGATGTTTTGTGTATTTCACACATCATTTATCAGTCCAATTTAGACACATTCCCCTTTCTCTGCCCCCCACCCCACCCCAGTTCATGCATGCAGAGAATACACTTTCTACTCAGCATCTCACAGAACATTCTCTAAAATAGACTATATACTGGGACACAGGAAAAAAAACTCAACAAATACAAAAAGATTGAAATAATCTCATGCATTCTATCAGACCACAGTGCAATAAAACTCAATATCAACACCAAGATAAACCCTACAACCTACAAGAACACATGGAGACTAAACAACACTCTGCTAAATAATGAATGGGTCAAGGAAGAAATAAAGAAAGAAATAAAAATATTCCTGGAACTGAATGACAATGATTATACAACACAGCAAAACCTATGGGACACTTTAAAAGCAGTCCTAAGGAGGGCTGGAGAGAGTGTGGCCTAAAGAGTTAAGAAGCATCGTACACCGCTAACAGAGGAACCCGGGTTCAATCCCAGCCCCTGCCGGTGGCGAGTGGCACAAACCTATGGGGTGCACAAACCTGCATGTGCAGACAGTACATTGATACACATGACAAAATGAATTTATTAAATAAATAAATTAATTAATTAAACGCACGTCCTAAGAGGGGAAGTTTATAGTCATTAAAATCCACTCTGTAAGATTTTGCAAGTTAAAAGGGTATATTTAAAATAACATTATATATTTAATAAATAGAGAGTTTGCCAAATAGAAATTTAAAAATACAAAATAAAATATATAAGTTAATGGACTTGATTTCTCTGAAATCATAGTCCAGTCATATAGCTTAAAGAGCAAAGTGTATATTGGGTAAATTTATTTAGCAGGTACTCACACTCTGCCCAAGTTTATCCACATAGTATAGGAATATTTAATAGGCTTAGTGAATGTTTAGATTAGTTAAATTGGTGTAGGTTTTGGTGAAAATGGTAATACATTTGAACTATTTGGAATATAAAATTTAATTGTTTATTTATAATTTCGTATTGGTTAAGTTACAATGACTCTATCACTTTTTCTGATATTATACAACTATCACATGTAACCTTTCTTTACTTGTAGAAATTTAAGGACTAAGCTAATTTACTTCCAAATAAGTGCATACACGTCAATGAAAACAGTTGGGTAAATTTAATGAAAGCTTATCCTTGGCTCCTGTTTATGGGTGTGTAAATACAACTTAGGCTGCATCATAGGTCAGCATAAAAACTTTAAAAAAAAAAGAGGGATGGTATGAGGTGGTGTAGTATCCTTTCTGGGATACAAATGGAAAACTTGTGTGTTCCAATCCTATTGATAAATTTTCAAATTTTGAAATCTTAACTAACAATGGGAGGAGAATTGTATGTTCCCACAGGTAAAAACACACCAACTTAAATGCCTGAAAACATACAACTTTTGGATGTGCAGATGGACTGGGAAAAGCCAGCAGAGAGGCTGACCCAACATGAAAATGAAAAAGGAACACGGACTTGCCTGAGTCACAGACAACAAGCATCTCTCTGAATATATAGCAGGGTTAACTGTTTATAATGGGCCCAACGAAGTTTACCTTCCAGATATCGAAAACCTTCCTACCTCTCCCCTTTATAGGAAAAAGAAAAACTTGATGGTAATGAAATCATCCCTAATTGTAAATTAAGCCAACTGTTATAGGTGGTAATTTTTTTATAAAACAGTATAACTACCCTTTTTAAATTGACTGATGCATAGGGAACTGTGAGGAATTCTCTATCTAGAGTCAAATTCAATAGCAGTCTTATAAGCTGTGTAAGAGCAAAATATATTAGTACAGGAACACTCTGACATCCAGCAATGAATTATTCTGCCTAGGAGATGTTGGCTAGGGGATTCAAACCCACCCCCCCAAATATGGCCTTTTGCTTATAATGTGGATATTTGCAAGGAGAAAGGCGTGTAACGTCCCTGTTGTCGAAGACCTGGTGTGAGCAAAAAAAATTACTGGGCGATCAATGCTAAAATACACCCTGGCTCCTGAAATGACGAGCGTTGTCCAAAGGCCACTAGCAATACTACAAGATAGGATCTTCGCCGAGACAGCAGAACTCTCTCATAGTAATCAGCTAAACCTCAACAGTCCTGGAGATACTGTGCAACAGTGGCAGCCAAGGTCTATAGTATCCCAAATATATTGGCTATTAACTCTCTCCTTGGAGGAATAACTCACAGTGACCACGAACAGCTTATATCCTCTAAGTGGTTAGGAGATGTAATAGCCACAATAAGAACTTGTCCCTCTTATAGAGAGAAACCACAGTCTTGCAGTTCAGATACCAATCCAAGCACTCTATGTCTATCTCTCAGCTAGCTTCATAATAATTAGTAGCTTAAAATGCCTGTACAACCAATTGCTTCTGCTTTGTTAGTATGGCTAAAAGGTATACCTGGATAAATTGTCAACCCATGAAGGGAAACAACCTGAACAGATAGATCCAAAATGACAACTCCAAGAGTTAGACTGTTTTCTTCTCACCCACTTGTGCCCTTTCCCAAGCCCAGGGAACAAATTGGGAAGAGGACATGGTAGAATGTTAAGTTGGCTGCAGAGAGATGGGTGAATCTATGAACTACAAGGAATCTGGACTCCTAATTGTTTAAAACATACGCTTTGTGCATACAAACTTTCCAACTGGACTATGGGAACCTTGGGTTGTACAAAATTTTGACTAGATACTTGCAAAATGCACCATACACTAATTGTATGGCAAACTGAGGTAAATTCAGTGTTATCTGAGAACAACTGTGTTCATATATTTGTGAACCTTAAAATAAACAAATAATAAAAAAAATAACAAATAAAAAAAAAAACAACCCAGGAAGAGGCAGAAGTGATGACTTAACACATGCAGCTAAAATATTTGAGAGACAAAACAAATGAAACCCTAAACGCAGCATACAAAAGAAATAACAAAAATCAGAGCAGAGAATCAATAAAATAGAAACAAAGAAAACCATACAAAAAAATCAAATGAATCCAAATTTGGTTCTTAGAGAATAATACAGAATAGACAGAACCTCTAGCCCAGCTACCCAAAAGAAGAAAGGACCACCAAATCAATAGAACTGTGATTGAAGGGGAAATATCCAAAGACAATGAAAATAGATCCAGACAATCATAAGGGAACTTCAAAAACCCATACTCTAAATGATTGATAACCCAAAAAATGGATGAATATCTGAAAATTCGAGAATACCAAGTACCAACAGAAAGATCGAATCCCTAAATAGACCAATAATACATTGAAGAAATGAAGATGAGTATAAGTAGCCTCCCAACCAAAAAATGCCCAGGCCCGATGTGTTCATCTAGAATTTATAAAATATTTTCAAAAAGACTTACTACCTGTCCTGGATAGCTTTATGTCAACTGACACACCTGGGTGAGGGAGCCTCAACTGGGAATTTGACTCCATTGGATGGCCTGTGGCCACATCTGTGGAGTATTGTCTTGATGGTCGAGGCAGTGTGTGAAGGGCCCAGCCCACATGTGAAGTGGGTGACCTGGCAGGTAGTTATAATTGGTAAAGAAGCAGCTGGGCATGAAGCCAACGCGACAAGCCAGACCAGCATCCCTCATGGCCTTGTCTTCAGCTCCTGCCTCCAGGTTCCCTGCCTGAGTTCCTGCCTATGTGCCCTGCGATGATAACAATAACCAGGAGATGTAAGATAATAAACCCTTTCCTCCCCCAAAGTTGTGTTGGTCAGAGTGTTTTGCAAAGCAATGGAAACACAAACTACGACAGAATAATGGTACCAGGTAGTGGGTATTGCTGTGACAGACCTGACTTTTGGTGTTTGGGGAATGGTATTTGTTTAAGAAGAGCGTTTGGGATACTTTGGGGGAAGATCTGGACTAGCTTAAAGATCATTGCTGTGGAGCATGGAGCGTTTTACTGTAAGGGTTAGAATTTTGGAGGCTGCTTTGAAGTTCAAAGTAAGCATGAGATACAGGATGTGTAATCTTGGGTGTCAGCTGGGGCTGAGAATCACTGTAAGTAAACAAGAGACCAGAACCTGAAGGAAATAACCTTTTGTGGTACTGGGCAATTGATGCTGGTATGCTGGGGCTGAAAATCAGCTGTAAGTAATCAAGACACCAGCATACTGAGGTGAATTCTTCTGGGGAGAATATCTTCAAGTCAGCACACAGAAGCTATGACCCAGAAAGGGCCTGAAGCCTCCATCTCGAGCCAGAAGCCGGACTTGGTAACTGTAAGATTCTCCTATATGGTTCCGTGTTGAAATTTGAGGGGGCACAGAGAGCAACCGAGGCTTGGCACTGTGAGAGTCAGGAAAGACCATGGGATAAGTGCACCTCGGTTGCATGACGACCCGAGATTGCAGGGTCATGGAGAGAAGCTGAGGCTTGCACCAGGAGAGGTCAGAAGAGACCATTGGTGAAGGTGCGCCTCAGTTTCAGTAGCGACCCACGCTTTTGGAGATGCAGGTACCCTGGAACGACCACCAAGAGACAGCGGTAGGTGTTAGAATGGAATCGGCTCTGGCCTGCGAGTGAGTGTGCCACGGACGGCAGAGTCGGAGATGGGAGCTGCCAGACCCTTGGAACCAGAAATCGGAGTGAATCCACCAGTGTGCCAGCACATTGAGCTACTTTGGCTGACTAGGTTTTGTTTTGAGAGTGCCTGATTCTCCCTTTTAAATAAGACAGTATGTTTTGAATTATTAACAGCAGCCCACAGTTAAGAGACTTAAATAGACGGACTATCTTAAGCGTTGGACATTTAGGACAGTGGGACTTTTAAGAGATGTACTCTTAGGTGTAGATTAATGTTTACAAATCATCATTTTGGGGTGATAAGAACTGGAAACGGTGGTGGTTTAATATGTGAATGTGTTTTGTGACTGTTCACACGTGACAGTGGTCAATTGCGCTGCCATAGTTCAGTTACAACTTGACATACGAGAGTGAGGGCCATAAGTCTGGGTATAGGGAGATTCAACTCCGGCCAACCGGATTGGCACTCAGTGGGCATATACTCGTGAGTCATTTCGTTGAAGTCCGGAGTGAGGGCAGCCAAAGTGCACCTGGGATATTGATCCAATTGGTATAGAAGCAGGCGTGGCACTCGTGAGCCAGAGTCTTGAAGCGAACAGTGGAGGCTCACCTCACAATGCTGCCACCCTGGCCCAGGTATTATGAGTAATCCGCCTAGAGATGCGTCCTGAGGCATGAACAGAGGAACCCAGGACATGTCACCATGCCTTGAATCCTTGTCCCTCCCCAAGTTCGTGCTTGATCATGCTTTTGTCACAGCTGAAGACATCAGACACACCATAGCACGCAATGTATAGAAATAACCACTTGACTCCTCAAGTTGGAGGGTCAGCGTTCCCAGATGCCCTATTATGGAATCAGACCACATCACGCTATATCAACAAACAGTGTAATAGATAGCATACAAAGAGAGATATAACCCAGTTCCCTAATGAGTACAGATAGCCATTACTAACAAGAAACGCAAATCAATCACAACCCAACAAGGACAGTCATCATGCCAATCGTTCCATAAAAGAGATCCCCAGAGATGGTTCAAATATGATCAAATAATATGCTACTAGATATACAAGACCATGCAAAGACAACCACATACACTATTCATCCAAGATGAGTTAAGAACTTGACAAAAAATATAGTCATAGCGTAATGAAGCCAACCCAACATCTCCATTATTTGAGAATTGAAACATCCCTAGTTAGAGAGGGAGTCAAGCGCTGGAAGGGATCATTCACTCAATGTAATACAAAGCCACTATACCCAGAAACCCACAGCCAATATCAGCCTAAATGGGGAACAACAAGAAGCATTCCCCTTAAAAGGTAGGAACCAGCAAGGCTGCCCCCTGTTCACCACTCCTCTTCAATAAGTGCTTGAAAACCCTTGCTAGGCAATTAGGCAAGAAAGGGAAATTAAAGAAGTTCTAATTGAAAGAGGAAGGCAAGCTACTCCCTTTTTGTGGGATGATATGATGTCTCCATAAGGACTGCAAAACCCACCGAGAAATCGTCCTAGAAATGTATAAGAGCTTCAGATAAAGGGTGGGCAGGGGTAAAATGTCAATTCAAATCTTTAAAAAACAGCTACAGGAAAGTATTTATGTTCCCACAGATCAAAACATACACCAACTAACAGCTAAAAAAAGAACACAAGCTTCGGCTTCTGTGTTATTGTAGATGTTCAGAGTGCCAGCAGAAAGCATAGGTCATCTGAACATTGAAGGAAGAAAAGCATAAATACAACACCTCAGTGGAGTGGATGCCTAACATTGAACAACTGATATAATGAGTACGCTAAATGAACTACCTCAGGTGCTGAAGAACTTTAATAGAGAAGATATTTCTTAACTCATCCTTCAATACAACAATGGAGAATATGATGAGATGATGTTTGTTCTCTTTGTAATTGGAGCCAACTTCAATAGAGGTAATCTCTTATAAAAAACGTAACAAAAAACCAAAAAAACTTCTTTTTGTTTTTTTTTTTTTTTGGTCTTTCGAGACAGGATCTCCCTGTAGCCCCAGCCTGTCCTGGAAATCACTTTGTAGTACAGCTGGCCTTGGAACTACAAGATCCAGCCTGTCTGCCTCCCAGTGCTGGTTAAGGAGTGCACCACACAGCGACTGGCAAACCACCTCTTTAATTGAATAATTAGACAATGGAACTGTGAAAAGGATTATTCTCTATTCAGACCAAATATAAATCTAAAGTCTCCTTAAGCTTATCACTTAAGCAAAATAAAAATAGTAATACGAGGAGCTCTCACATCAACAATGGATCATTATACGCAAGGAGAGTGCCAAGGAATCCAAGCCCCAAAAGATAAAGGTTCTTGCCTGTAACTGTGATANGATTTTCATATGGTTGAACCATTCCTGCATCCTTGGTATGAATACAACTTGGTAAAGGACGGTGATCTTTTGATTGGTGGATCTGTATGTGATTATATCCTCGCCAGTTTTATCTTGTTTAGATTTTTGGCATCTGTATTCATTGGGGAGATGGGTCTATACGGTTCATGACCTTTTTTATGGTATGTAATTCATTATACCTCTGGTTTTGGTAATAGCATGAATCTGGCTTCATAAATAAGGAATCTGGGAGAACTCCGTCCGTTTGTATCCTTCTAAAAAAACTTGAGTAGTATGGTAGTTGTCGAGTCTCGGTCAATCCAATTGCTGTGAAACAAAGACGCGAGCACTCGAACAGCCCAAACTTGGGGAGGAAAAGGTTTATTTGTCTTACATCTCTCAAGTCATGGTTCATCAATGAGGGAAAACAGTGCGGGACCTCAAAGAGGAAACCTGGAGGCAGGATGCTTGAAGCACAGGCCTGGAGGAATGCTGTTCACTGGCTTGTTCAACTGGCTCATGCCCAGCCTGCCCTTTCTTATCACCATATATACCCTACGCCTGCCCAGCGGACAGCAAAACTTCATTGTGGGCTGGGCCCTTCCCACACAGCTCGACCATCGAGACAAATACTCCACAGATGTGGCCCACGGCCAATCCCATGGAGTCAATTCCCACGAGTGTGAGGCCTCCCTCTCTAAAAATAAGCCAAGGGTGTGTCAGTATGACAATCTCAAGCATTCACGCACAATTGAACCAAGCAGCCCCAATGTACATACCTTGCACACACAAAACACGATACAAACTGATTTAAGAGAAGCCACCTATGCCAAACCTTATTCCCACGCTTCTTATCACAAAACCCAAATCGAGTAATGAATGTTATAACATTAATCACTAACCTGAAGAGAGTACAACATCCTTAAAAGCACCCAGCGAGTACCTGTACCAAATGTCCAAACTGTACATACGACTTACAACGTTACGCAGGTGCTGAGGTTAAAGTCTCTTACCTGTCTATGGTGCGCCTGTAAATCCAAAACAAGTACTAGAGCTCTTCTATTTCCAAGTTGAGGAATTGTAATATAGGGACACTCTCCAAAAACCTCGAAGTCCACAGAAAGTAGTGACTTACACGGGCTGCAGACATGCCAAACTGGGATTCACTCAAAACCGAATACGACATTGTCTGACAGTCTTGGAGAATATGAGTGGTCTCAGGAAACAGACATCCCCTCCTCTCCTAATCCCGACCCCATATCTATACACTGCCGTCCCGGTTCTAAGGCACACTCCTCCCAGAACACACTCGCAGCTTTTAACTTGTCCAAGGCAAACGCCAGGCACCCGACCGAACTCTTAAAGTGAAGCCAATGTCGAAAAATTCTATACTTTACCCACCGCAAATGGGTGCTGCTTTGGTGGTCATCCCATGGTCCGGATCTCCAAAAAGCTGGGGTCGCTACTTAAACTGAGGCAGCAAACTTAACCACAAATGGTCTCTCTGACCTCTCCTGGTGCAAAGCCTCAGCTTCTCTCCATGACCCCCTGCAATCCTGAGGTTCTTCCACAGCAACCGAGGTGCACCTTCACCATGGTCTTTCCTGACCTCTCACAGTGGCAAGCCTCAGCTACTCTCTGTGACCACCTCAAAATTTCCAACAACCCGGGGTACCAATTATAGAGACATCTTACACGTTACTAAGTCCTGCTCCTGGCTCGAGATGGAGGCTAGGCCTTTCTGGTCAATAGCTTCTGTGTGCTGACCTTGAAGATATTCTCCCGAGAAGATTTCACCTCAAAGTGATGCGGTCTCTTGTTACTTACACTTGATTTTTCAGCCCCAGCTAACCAGCAATCAATTGCCCAGTACCACAAAAGTTTCATTCAGGTTCTGGTCTCTTGTTAACTTACAGCTGATTCTTCATCCCCAGATGACCAGAACCCTCACACAGATTAACAAGTCCTGATGATCTCTGCTTCACTTTGAAACTTCACAAGCCAAGCCTCCATCTTCTACAACTCCTTTCAGCAAAACTGCTCCAAGTCCACAGCAATGATCTTTAAGCATTCAATGATCTTCCCAGCCCAAGTTCCAAACGCCTGCCCAATCCTTCCCCAAAACACCAAGGTCAGGTCTGTCACAGTCAATACCCCACTCCTGGTACCGAAATTTCTGTCGTAGTTTGTCTTCCATTGCTGTGGAACAAACTCTGAGCCAACAACCCACTTGGGGAGGAAAGGGTTTAATTCAGCTTACATCTTCCAGTTCATAGTTTCATACACTCAGGGAAGCACAAGGCAAGGAATAGGGCAGGAACCTGGAGGCAGGAGCTGGAATGACAGGCATGGAGGAATGCTGTCCACTTGCTTGCTCTCCTGGCTCATGCCCGCCTGCCTTCTTATACAATAAACTACCGTGCCCAGGGTGGCATTATTCATTGTGGGCTGGGCCTTCCACACTGCCGACCATCAAGACAATACTCCACAGATGTGGCCACAGGCAATCAAATGGAGTCAATTCCCCAGTTTGAGGCTCCCTCAACCCAGGTGTGGTCCAAGTTGACAACTAAAGCTAATCCAGCACAGGTAGTAAGTCTTTTTTGAATATTTTATAGAATTCTGGCCATGAAAATCATCTGGGCCTGGGGCATTTTTTGGTTGGAGGCTACATATTACATCTTCAAATTCCTTAAATGTATTATTGGTTATTTAGGCTGTCGATCTCCTCATGGTTGAGCTTTGGTGATTCTCAGGCTTTCAGATATTCATCCATTTCCTTCAGGTTAAATCAATCCTTTATTAAAGGGTATGGGTTTTTGAAGTATTCCGTATGAATTGTCTGGATCTTTTCATTGTCTTGTTGTGATATTTCCCCCTTTCCTCACAACAGATTCTTATTGATTTGGAGTTGTTCCTATCTTCTCTCTTTGGTTAGCTGGGCTAGAGTTTCTGTCTATTTGTTTATTCTCTCAGAAGACCCAAATTTTGGATTCATTGATTTTTTTTTTTGTAATATTAAATATCCGTGTAATATTTTTTTTTTCACATAAAAATATTTTATTTATTTTTTGTTATTTCTCTTGTTGTATGACTGCGTTTAGGGTTCATTTTTTTTTTTTTTTAGGGTTCATTTGTTGTATTTTTTAGCTGCAGTGTTAGATTGCATTCACATTCTGCTCTTTCCTGGGTTTTTTTTTTTTATCTTTTATTTTTAATTTTTTTATTATTTGTTTATTTTAAGGGATTCTACAATATAATAACCAAGTTGTTTGCAGATGACATTGATTTTACTCAGTTTGCCATACAAAATAAACAAATAAAAAATTTGGGCATTTTAGGCTAATGTTATCGCCTAAATGTTCCATAATTTTTGTATATACACATAAGGTCCCCAGATATGTCCCAGTTGAGAGATTTGTATGACACAGGCACTAGTTGATATCAATTAGGAAGTCCAAGACTATATTTCCACTGTAGTCTCATGATTCACCTCTATGTCTCCGCAGCCCTTACGTTCTTCCATGCCTCCTCTTCCACAATTTTTTCCCCTGGGCTTTGGGAAAGGGGATCCATAGTCGGAATGAGAAGAGAAAACAATCTAAAAACAAATTTGGGAGCAAAAATCGAGTCAGGTTGTTTCCACATGCAGCTAGGGTTGAAGCGATTAATCGCAGGTGCCACTCTATCCTTAATTTATTAAGATCATATCTTAATCTAAAATAAGCCAAGTGAAAAGCAATGGTTTGTTAACAGGCACTTAAGGCAGGCTACTAATTAAAATGTGAATAGAGACAATGATGAACATAAAGACCTTGAGTGTATGTATAGAACATGATGCTTATGGCATGGTCAACTGCAATAAGCAACCTGCGTGTCTCTCGAGGACACTGTGGGTTTCTCTAATGAAAGGGTGACAAGTTCCTTATTTGCTCTATAACATCTCCTAACCAACCACTAGAGGACATAAACCTGTGGCATCAACTGTGAGTTTATTCCTCCAAGGAGAGAGTAATAGCCAATTATATTTGGGATATCTATAGACACATGGCTGCCAAAGTTGCACAGTATCTCCTTCCAGGCTGTTTGAGCAGGTGTAGCTGACATACTGGGACTAGAGGAGTCTTCGCTTGTCTCAGGGAAGACCAATATTTTGCTGTATTGCTTTAGTGGCCTTTGGCAACGCTCTCTGGCATTTCAGAGGCCAGTTGTAATGTTAGCAAGTGACGCCTCAGAACATTTTTTCATGCTCACACCAGGTCTTCACGACAACAGGCACTTACTGCCTTTCTCCCTGCACTTATATAGTCCCAAAGACTTATACTAAAAGTTCATCACAGGGCCATTCGTAGTCACATTTTAGGGGGGGGGGAATCAACGGGGGGCGGGTTTTGAAATCCACCTAGTCCAAACATCTCTCCTAGGGCAGAATATTCATGTGCTGATGTCCAGAGAATTCTTCCCTGTACTAAACAATATTTTCTCCGTGTCATTAAATTACAAGCAGCTTATAAAAAGACTATTGCTATTGAGAATTTGAAACTCTAGACTAGAAGAATTTATCTCCCTTCACAAGTTTTCACTATCAGCCTCAGTCAGATCCAAAATTTAACAAATCCGAGAGGTATGTATGTATGAGAGACCTGTTTTATAAGAATGTCATACACGGAAATTACCATATAACAGTTGGCTCTAATTTAAAGTTACGGAAATCGAATTTCATTACATCAAAGTTTTTCTTTTTCCCTAATAAACGGCGGAGAGGATTAGGAAAGGTTTCTGCCGAGTAATATAGAGAAGTCGTAAAATCCTTTGGTTTCGATTAGGGGCAATTATAACTATGTTACACAACCCCAATAGGGTATTCAGAGAGATGCTTGTTGTCTGTGACTCAGGCAGTCTTGAGGTTCTGCTTTCTTTAATGTCTTACGAGGATAGCAGTCCGCCTCTCAGTGAGCATGACATTTCACAGAGCACAAGTCCCGAGATCACTAACACTACACTGAACCCAACATAGTATAGTGGAGATTGTATATTTTCAGGCATTAGATTGGTGATTTTTCATAACCTTGTGGGCGAACATCAATTCCTCCCTCACCAATTGTTAGTCCCAAATTTTCAAGATCTCAAAATTGAGAAGTTATTCATACCTGTAGAATAGACACATTCTGGGAACACAGAGTTCTTCATTTTGTATCACACAGATAAAAGGATACTACAGAAACACCCACACCTCAAATCCATTCTCCAATCCCTCTTTTTTTTTTTAAGTTTTTATGTTTTTGACCTATAGATGCATAATAAGTTGTATTACACATCCCCATAAACAGGAGCTAAATGGACATCTAGCTTTCAATTGTAATTTACCGAAAGCAAACTGTAATATCTTCACATCTATGAGCTGTATGCTCTACTCTGTTGATCTTATTTGGGAAGTAAAATTTTAAGCTTAATTCTTTTAAATTTTCCTACAAGTAAAAAGAAAGTGTTACAAATGTGAATCACGGTTGGTATAATTCAGCAAAAATATATAGGCCATTTGTATCCCTTAACCCAATACAAAATTATAAATAATAACAATTAACATTTTAATATTCCCAATTAGTTCACAAAATGTATTACCCATTTTCACCAAAACCTACAACCAAATTTAACTAATCTAACCATTTCACTAAGCCTTAAAATATTCTATACTTTGTAGATAAAGCTTGGGCAAGAGTTGAGTACCTGCTAATTAAATTTTACCCAATATACACTTTTGGCTCTTTAAAGCTAATATGACTGGACTATGAAAATTTCAGGAGAATACAAGTCCATTAACTTAATTATGGTTATTTGTTGTATTTTTGTGTATAAATCTGCTACTGCATAATACACTCTCTAATAATAATATATGTTTTATTTTTTAAAATATACCTTATTAAACTGGCAAATCTTACAAGAGTGGGATTTATCAATGATGCTATAAAAAGCTACCTCTCTCTAGGACTTGCTATTTTCACATATTAATTCTGTAATATATATAATATTAATTATTTCTGTATGTGTGTCCCACATCATGTACTTGCTGCATGCAGGATTGTGCAAAACACCGTGTTGTGCAATGCCACGGAGGGCTGGGGATTGAACCTCGAGGTACTCTGTAAGAGTGGTCGATGCTCTTAACTCTTAGGCCATCTCTCCAGACCTAGAGAGCTCAGTATTTAAGAGCACTGGCTGCTCTTTGCAGAGGACCTGCATTCAGTTCCCAGCATTGACATGACCACTCACAGTAAGTAGTCTGTAACTCCATTTCTACAGGAACCAACACCATCTTCTGCCCTCCATGAACACCACTTGCATACAAGCAGGAAAAACACACGCATAAAATAAAACTAAATCCTTAATATATCCTTTTTCTTCCAATGTTCCTTAGCTAGGTGCTCTAACCCCTTGGGCTCTGGAGTTCTAGGAGATGGGTGTGCAGAGGAGCAAACTTGTTATGTTGGTTTTTATTTTCTTAGTCAAACAACCTGGGAAGTCCTAGGTTTGGGGGTTTAATTGTTTTGTTAATTGAGGATATTTAAAGTTTTGAATTAGAAATTGAAATAATGTATAATCTTCAATAGATCAGAATTACTTCAGGCAGAAGAGTTTGAGTATGTTACACAGTCATGCAATGAAATTATTGTTTTGTGTTTATCCTCCTGTCCTTTGAGAACAGTTATCTAGAAATCAGTAGAGAAGGTTGAAAGGATATGTTGTCTCGAGGGGCAGGCGTGCTGCCTCTCACCTGTAATCCCAGCACTAGAGAGCTGGAGCCAAGAGGGTCAGGAGTTTAAGGTCAGGCTGAGTGAGACCTTGTCTCAAAAACCAAAACAAAAGAACAAGGAGCTGTCTTAGCATCATGAGCTAGGGGTAAAGTGAGATGTCAGTTCTTTAGTATCACATTAACAAACAACCCAGGGCCTCTTGCATGCTAGGCATGTACTCTTCCACTGAAATAAAAATCCCCAGTACTTCTTGATTTTTAATGTAAATCTTAATCTCAAATGTGATTTAATGTTTTTCAAGTTTGGGTAATTAGGAAGTTGTGATTGTAACCATCAAGTTTTTGTTTTGTTCTTGTTTTTTCCTTTAGTCTTTTGGGGACAGAATCTCTCACAGGCCAGCCTGTCCTCCATCTCCCCATCCTCCTGCCATCATCTCCCTGGTGCTGGACCACACCTGGCTCCTTTGTTATTGTTTTGAAACAAGATCAGTATGGCCCAGACTGGCCTCAAGCTCCTGACCATCCTGCCTTTAACACCCCAGTGCATTACCAGTACAGCATCACAGAGCAGGTGGACTGGCATCAAACTCCTGACCCTCCTGCCTTTAACACCCCAGTGCATTACCAGTACAGCATCACAGAGCAGATGGACTGGCATCAAACTCCTGACCCTCCTGCCTTTAACACCCCAGTGCATTATTAGTACAGCATCACAGAGCAGATGGACTGGCCTCAAACTCCTGACCCTCCTGCCTTTAACACCCCAGTGCATTACTAGTACAGCATCATAGAGCAGATGGACTGACCTCAAACTCCTGACCCTCCTGCCTTTATCTCCCCAGTGCATTACTAGTACAGCATCATAGAGCAGATGGACCGGCCTCAAACTCCTGACCCTCCTGCCTTTTACTCCTGAGTGCATTACTAGTACAGCATCATAGAGCAGATGGACTGGCCTCAAACTCCTGACCCTCCTGCCTTTATCTCCCCAGTGCATTACTAGTATAGCATCATAGAGCAGATGGCCCAGCCTCAAACTCCTGACCCTCCTGCCTTTTACTCCTGAGTGCATTACTAGTACAGCATCATAGAGCAGATGGATGGCAAGTGAGGAGAAAAGCAAATCATCCAACACTAGCTCACCCCCATCTGGTCAGGGGCAGGTTTGGCGGAAATGATTCATCTGGAGGCAGGATTCACAGCCACTTGACAGAGGGATTCACTACTTCACAACCTCATACCTCATTCTTCAAGATGGAGCATGTCTTGGGACGCAAAATAAGTCATAAATATTACAGCAAGATAGATACGCTTTTATGACTGAGCTTCAACGACAACACACACACTTGACCAATAAAGACGTGGCAAACAGAAGAAGGATCCACAGTTTGCGCAGAGTGTGGAGGAGAAGAGGTATATACTGTTGGGTTCACACATTCTCATTTTGCCAAAAGATTCTAAAGCTGTTATCACCACGCGCATCAATTTACTTGGTGTTAGTGTTTCAGTATGGTGTGCCGGAAATGCATGTATACTTATATCATACAGCCAGCTTACAGGCAACATTGTGAGAAAAAATGAAGGCATTGATCTAGCCCTCATAACAAACTTCAACACAAACTTAGCTCAGACGCCAAAGGTACTGTGTATGAGCTTATACTTAAGTTCTCACTAATAAGAATAGGAGTCTATCAGAGATATGTGTTCATGATAAAAAGATTACAAGAGAGAACCTTTTGATAATTAGAGAGTCTATACAAGTTCAGTGTAGTTCTATTGGATATGAAAGCACCTGGTATGATGCGTACAAAGGAGATATCTCAAGCAAGCTAGGGTCAATATAAACTGATATTTGCAATCAAAAAAAAAAAAAAAATAAACATAATTTGATCGGAACAACAAAAGAATATGTTCTTTATGAATCTGTTTTATCATCTAGACTTACAAACAATATGGATAGAAAATAAATGCCAGCAATTCACAGACTTTCCATTGCATTGGAAGAACATTTAATAAAAAAGCTATTCAACAAAACAGTCAAACTAAAGTGTCAATAAAAGTAATAGATCTTCTACATATGCAGCCACTGAATGAATAGCAGATACATAGTTAGGCTAGTTTTGAGGTTGTTAAAAACGAAGTCTACAAAACACTTTTTATGGCGCTGGAGAGTTAGACTAGTGGTTAAGAGTGCCGGACCTGCTCTTGCAAGAGGATCTGGGTCGATTCCCCAGCACCACATTGTGTGGCTGAGAAAACCTTGTCGGAATCTCCAATTTCCAAGGAGAACTCAGTTCCAAGGGAACCGAGCACCCTTCTTCTGGACCATTGTGGGACCACTTGACTACATACTGGGTGCATCAAAACCTACTCAGCAGTTCACACACATATTTAAAAAATAAAATAAAAAAAGAAACAAAACCACCTTTTATGGATCATGTATGTCATTTAACACATAAAAACTTCAATAGGACTTTAAATGATGTACTAAATGACAAAGCCAATTATGACAGAGCTATCTAACTATGATCTATAGAATTCTCTAAAAAAGAAAAAACCATGGAAAGAGTGAGAACCAGAAGTTGCTAGGGCGGGAAAAAGGAGCACTGAGGATCTTAGGCTGGACCATCTGCTCTGTGATGCTGTACTGGTGATGCACTGGGGAGATAAAGGCAGGAGGGTCAGGAGTTTGAGGCCATCTCTGCATCTGTGATGCGTACTGGTGATTGCATCTGGGCGAGAATAAAGGCAGGAGGTCAGGAGTTTGAGGCGGTCATCTGCTCTATGATCGCTGGTCTAGTGATCACTATGGGTTTTAAAGGAGGAGGGTCAGGAGTTTGTAGCCAGCATCTGCATGAGCTGTCTAGTAATGCACTCAGTAGGCAGAGGGTCAGGAGTTTGAGGCCAGCATCTTTACTCTAATGATGCTGTACTGGTAATGCACTGGGGTGTTAAAGGCAGGAGGGTCAGGGAGTTTGAGGCAGTCATCTGCTCTAAGATGCTGGTATAAGTTGCAAACTGGGGAGCATAAAGGCAGGGGGTCAAGGAGTTTGAGGCCAGTCTACTCTCTATGATGCTGTACTAGTAATGCACTCAGGAGTAAAAGGCAGGAGGGTCAGGAGTTTGAGGCTGGTCCATCTGCTCTATGATGCTGTACTACTGATGCACTCGGGAGATAAAAGCAGAGGAGGGGTAGGAGTTTGAGGCAGTCATCTGCTCTATTGATGCTGTACTGTGTGACTCAGGAGTACAAGGCAGGAGGGTCAGGAGTTTGAGGCCGGTCCATCTGCTCTATGATGCTGTACTAGTAATGCACTGGGGAGATAAAGGCGGAGGTCAGGAGTTTGCAGGTCAGTCCATCTGCCTATGACTGTACTAGTATGCACTGGGTGTTAAAGGCAGGGGGTAGGAAGTTTGAGGCATCCACTGCTCTGTGGATGCTGTACCAATTAACTGCACTGGGGTGTTAAAGGCAGAGGGTCAGGAGTTTGGATGCAGTCCATCTGCTCTGTGATGCTGTACTGGTAATGCACTGGGGTGTTAAAGGCAGGAGGGTCAGGAGTTTGATGCCAGTCCACCTGCTCTGTGATGCTGTACTAATAATGCACTGGGGTGTTAAAGGCAGGATGGTCAGGAGCTTGAGGCCAGATGTGGGCCAGACTGATCTTGTTTTTCAAAAACTAATAAGCATAAGTCTAGGGGTGTGGTCAGCCAGGGAGATGATGCAGGATGATGGGGGATGGAGACAGGCTGGCCTTGAGAGATTCTGTCCCCAAAAGACTAAAGGAAAAAAACAAGACAAAACAAAAACTTGATGGTTACCATCACAAATTCCCTAATTAACATAATTTGAAAAACATTAAATCACAATTTGAATAAGATTTACATTAAAACTCAAGAAGTACTGGGGATTTTTATTTCAGTGGAAGAGTACATGCCTAGCATGCAGAGGCCCTGGGTTGTTGTAATGTGATGACAAAGACTGACATCGTCAATTTACCCTAGCTCATGATTGTAAGAACGATCTTTTCTTTGTTTTGGTTTTGAGACAGGTTCACTCAGCCTGACCTATACTCTGACTCTGGCTCAGTCTAGTGCGGATTAACAGGTGAGCAGGCAGCACACTTGGCCCCTCGAGACACAATCCTTTTTTTTTTTTTTTATTATTTTTTTATGAGTGCTTTGTTGCATTTCATACAATTTTTCCAATTCAGTTCACTCATGTTCTTTCCCCCCCCCCACCATCCAGATCATGGCATTCTGGCATACCTGTCCTGCATCTTTCTCTATTTTTTTTTTTCATTTTAGCTATAAGTGATAATCCATTAGTACAAGCATCCTTAATGTGAAACCAGTTTGCAAGAAGTTTTGCCCAAATCCACACAGTCCCTTGGTCCCTCCATCCAGTGGGGGTGACAGGTTGTTTGTTCAATAATGTTGATCAAATGAGTGTCAGACACATTGCTGTAGTTTACCATTCACCCAAATCGAGCCTACATTCTACCACACGCCCCTCTTCTGCAGATCGTTCCTAGCTTAGAAAAGGGGCTACAGGTGGATGAGAGGTAAAACAGTCCACCTCTCTGGAGCTGTTGATGGACTCTGTTAGTTCTGGCTGTTTCCTTCATGGGCTGACAGTTTGTCCAGGAATAAGCTTTCGATCCTACTAATGAAGAACAAGATTAGATATTAGGTATTTAAGCAGCACTAAGGTTATGGTAGGTTACTTAAGCATAGACACATGTTTGGATATTGTTAATCCATGAATACAAATTTCCCCCCGTTTAAATATGACAGGGTTCTACTGTGGCTTATAACATCAAACCTGTAGAGGATGTAGCCTTGTGGCATCAGCCATGGTATTTCTCCAAGGGGAGAGCAAATACGCATTAGATTTGGAATATACAGGCACATGGCTGCCTTGTGCACAGTATTTCCAGGCAGTTGACGTGTAGCTGGTGCTGACCGGTGGAGTCTTGCTTTGACTCAGGAGACCCATATTTGCTTTTTGGTTAGTGGCCTTTGGTACACTCTGCTGGCATCAGAGGCATCTGTAACACTTGCATGTGTGGTCTCAATACATCCCCCCATGTTAACGTCAGGTTCGATGAGGGTCTTATTGCCTCTCCTGTAGGTATCCCAACTTAAGAGGCGGAGCCTTTACCTTTTGTGGGCCCTTGGATCCCTGGAACATCCACTGGTAGAACAATCATTGTGATTCAGATGCTCCCTGTATCAATATATTCTTGCTGAGTGCACTAGCCTAGGATTTGTATTATGTTTGGTTCTGAACTGAGAGTATTCCCTTCCACAGTTCCCATGTTAGTAGTCCATTTAAGAAAGCAGTTTTAACCCGGTTTATAAAGAGATTACCTTACAATTTGCTCCAATTACAGGATTGGGGAGGATCTCATCATTGTCATATAATTTCTCCTTGTCTATGGGTGGGAAGGCAAGAAGTCTCTCAAATCAGAACCTTTGTGGCACCTAGAAGGTAAGTTTCATTAGGATACATTTATAGTTGTTACATGTAGGATCAAGAGGGGTTGATGTTTATGGCAATCTGAGGCTATTTCCTTCCTTTGACTGTAAGGGCACGGGTAGCCTTTTCCGTTGCCATTTTGGTATTACTACTCAATGACCTGATCTTTCTTTCTCGCCGTTAAAGTTTTGGTGAGTTGTTGTCGTGGAACATACAAATCTTTTCCCTAGTTAGTTTTAGGATTTGAATTGTAAGGTTTTGATGAAAAGGTTTCATGTTTTCTGTATCCCCCCTATTTTTAGTGTATAAGTCTCCAGAAGATAGTTGTATTTTACATGACTANCCCTAGCGGTTAGGAGCACCGACCGATCTTGCAGAGGACCAAGGTTCGATCCCCACCCACAGGGGCTGAGAACCATCTGTAACTCCAGGGCCCGGAGGGAATTCCGATGAAGGACCCTTTCTTCTGACCGTGGCATGCATGTGGCCCACGGGTGTGCAGTTTTTTGCACAGGCCTACATGCAGACAGTACATTCGTTACCAATAACAAAAATAAAATAAACTTGTAAAAATAAAATAAATCAAAATAAATGTTCTCAAACTTCTTGTGCTCTGGAGAGTTTTGAGCTCAGTGGTTAAGAGTGCACTGGACTGCTCTTGCAAGAGGACCCGGGTTCGATCTCCACAGCACCCACATGCAGTCGCGAGAACTCTCTGTAACTCCAGTCCAGGGGGGAATATCTGACACCCCTCCTCTGACCCTCTGTCAGCAATGTATCAACATGGGTGTACCTTACTTACATTGCAGACACTACATCATAATACAATAAAATGAAAAATTTACAATTAAAAAAACAGATGTTCAACTTCTCTTGTAGTTTCTCATCACCAAAATGCAGATAGATTAGACCAGCGTTTTCCAGCTAGAGAGCTGGTCAGTTGAACTTATATGAACTTCACAAGCACTGGTGACCACACCCACACAAGTCCCCATTGGCATGCTTAAACCCAGTGCAAGATACCAGCAAGGCATACGGAGTGGGATACGAGGATATAAGAGCTCCTCCAAAGGATGGCCGGCTAGGAGGGGCAGAACAGGCCTCTTTCCACATGGGACACCTTGGGTTAGGTAATCATGCTAGTAGCTGGGACTACAATGAAGGGCATAAATGGATGGCATACATTAGACTACCATACCCCTTAATCTATATTATATGTGGAATTGGGTGTCAAGGGGAGGGACCTCTACATATAATGACGTTTTGTTGTAACATTTTGGAAAATCATTATATTTTCCTGTACTGTGTATGTTGAGAATCTGGAAACTCCAAGAATAAGCAAATTATAATTTAGAATCTTGCAAACATGATTGGCGGAGAGATGGATCTAGTGGTTAAGAGCACTGGCTGTCTTATTGAGGACCTGGGTTCAAATCCCCGCAGGCCGGCGGCCAGGATGAGAAGGAAGGAAGAGGAAGGAAGGGGAAGGAAGGAAGGAAGGAAAGGAAGGAAGGAAAGGAAGAGGGGGAAGAGAAAGAAGGAAGGAAGGAACGAACGGAAGAGAAAGGGTAAGGTAAGAGAAGAAGAAAGGTTAAGAAAGTGTTAAGAGAAGAGGAAAGGGGAAGAAGGGGAAGGGAAAGAAAGAGAAAAAGAGAAAGACGGTGGGTGGATGCTCTGAGGAGGGAGCGGAGGAAGGAAAGGAAAGGAAGGAAGGAAGGGAAGGAAGGACGGAAGGAAGAAGGAAGGAAGGAAGGAAGATCAGCGGAAGGAAAGAGGGGGCAGGAATAAAAAAGAAAGGAAGGACTGGAAACATGAGGCCTTCTCTTCTGTGATTTCTTTTTAAATTAAATAAAGAAGAAAGGAAAATTGATTTATTTAAATTATGATCTTCTTAAACTAAAGTCAAAGTGTTGTTTTGCAAACAAGGTAAAGAGAAAAATAAAACACTACAGCCACAGCCAAATGCACCTTCTTCCAGGCAACGGCAGAGGCAAGGACAGAAAGCAACTTAAAAGCTGTTCATTTATCCAACAACAACATACAAAAAAAAAAAAATTTAGCGTTCGTAAACACTTTTACAAGTTTCACCTTTGTATTATAGGACTGTGAAAAGTGTTTTACCCTGCCTCGTCATGTCTTTACCCGCGTCTAGAAATTCATTACTGGAGGAAAAAACCGTTTTTAACCAAATGTGAAAAATGAAAGTGTTTACTCAAAATTTACAAACCTTAGAAAACTCATTCAGAGAATGCACCTCTTAATTTTGTTTATTGCATGGGTCTTTTTTGTTTCTTTCCTTTTCTGTATGTCTTTCTTTAACTGGGGTGAATGTTTTTTTTTCTGTCTTGTTTTTTTTTTTTTTTTTTTTTTTTTTTTTTTGTTTTTTTTTGTCTGTGTTTTTTTTTTTTTTTTTTTTTTTTTTTTTTTTTTTTTTTTTTTTTTTTTTTTTTTTTTTTTTTTTTTTTTTGTTTTGGGTTTTGTTTGTTCTTGCCTTCCCAGAGGCTTGAGTTGCAATGTTAAATCATTTACTTGTGCTCCTTCTGCACTGTGTGTGTTTGTGTGTGCTTGTGTGTGTTGTGTTTTGTTGTGGTGTGCGTTTTTTTTTCTGTTTCTTTTTGAGACAGGGCAATCCCCTGAGCCCACCATGCCTGGCCTGAAACTCAGTATATCGGCCAACATGGTCTTGATATATCACAGAGATCTGACCTGCCTCTGCCTCCCCAACCGGAAAAGTATGAAACATAATGAAAAGATCAAACCTCTGCATCATGGAATGGAGGAGAAGTAAGACTATCAAGCGGAATGGCACTTGATAAGATATTAACAGAATAATCGATGAAAATTTCCCCAAAACTAAAAAAGACAAAAACCATACAAACATGGAATATAAAGATATAAAAAACGTTGTTTACAGGGAGAATAGAGTCAAGAATCCAGAGTAGCAAATACCAAAGAAAAAGTTTTTAAGTTATGTTTATAATATTTCCCAACATTTTCTGCTTCTCACATTCCCACAAAGAAAGTGCCCCTGGATAATAGATGACTCTATTATTATATTTAACTTAATTTTATTATTATTATATGGCATGAAACTTAACATGTTTTGAAGAATCCAGTAACACCCTACCGTCGACTCCAATATCCAGTTAACACGCCTACTTCACAGTTGCTTACATCTCTTGGTACCCGTTACTATGTAAATTATGTTGTATTTTCCAGAAAGTCTTTTATGAGTATTATTTTCAAAAAAAAAACTTATTTCTAACCCCAAGCTGGAATTTTATTTCCTTTCATATTTCAATACAATCCCTTGTGTAAATCAGCATTTAATCATCCCAGAATGCAACTGAGAAAAATCATTTCCCAGAACATAATGCAGTGGCTACCATCATTACAGCTTTCATTCCGGGATAAAAGTGCTCACCTGCTTACAGACAATGGCAAGGCAGAAACTTCAAATAGAAGGCATGGCAGGAAAAATGTCAGTGGAAGGAATTAAAGACTGACAGGAAGGAGTGTGAACAAAATATATCCTCCAAGTCCTGCCATTCTGTAACCTAGCTCACCTCTGATGAATAATGAAATCAGACACAGAACAAAGAAAGAGGAGCATGAGCAGCAGGAGAAAGCAATCATCCCAAAAAAATCTCAGCAGGATTTACAGCCACTTCGATAGAGGGATTCACACTTCCACAACCTCATCACCTCATTCTTCAAGATGGAGCATGTCTTGGGACGCAAAATAAGTCATAAATATTACACAAGATAATCGCTTTTATGATCTGACTTCATAGACAAACAGAACACTTGACATCAAAGACGTGGCAAAAGAAGAAGGATCCACAGTTGCGCATATGGGAGAAGAGGTATAATTTGGTTACACATTCCTCATTTTGCCAAAGATTCTAAAGTGATTATACACACGGAATCTAATTTATTTAGACTGCCATTTACAGCAGTGCTGCTCAAGGACCCCAATGCATGTATACTATCATACAGCACTTACAGGAAATGTTAGAAAAAATCCAGAAGGTCATAGATTCTATGCCCTCATAATAAATTCAATACAAATTATCGACGCAAATCGTGATAGCTAACTAATTCCACTATAAATAAGTCTTCAGACAATGTCATGTAAAAAGATTCAGGAGAACTGATAATTAGGTATCATCAGTTATTCTATTGGATAGGAAGACCTGTAGATGCTCAAAGGAGTATCAAGCATGGGTCAATATAACTGATATTTGCCAATCAAAAAAAAAAAAAAAAAAACATAATTTAATGAAAACAAAAGAATATGTTTTTATGTAATCTGTTTTATCATCTAGACTTACAAACAATATGGATAGAAAATAAAATCCAGGAATTCACAGAACCTTTTCCATTGCATTGAAGAACATTTAATAAAAAAGCTATTCAACAAAACAGTCAAACTAAAGTGTCAATAAAAGTAATAGATCTCTACATATGCAGCCACTGAATAATAGCAGATAATAGTTAGAGCTAGTTTGAGGTTGGTTAAAACAACTACAAAACACCTTTTATTGGCTGGAGAGTTAGCCTAGTGGTTAAGAGTGCCGACTGCTTCTTGCAGAGGACCTGGGTTCGATCCCCAGCACCACATGGTGGCTGAGAACTGTCGTGAACTCCAATTTCAGGAGAACTCCATGTTCCAGGGGAATCCGACACCCTCTCTGACCATCTGTGGCATTGCACGAATGGGTGCACAAAACCTACCTGCAGACAGTATTCACACTCTATTTAAAAAAATAAAATAAAAAAGAGAAACAAAACCACCTTTTATGGATCATGTATGTCATTTAACACATAAAAACTTCAAGACATTAAATGATTACTAAATGACAGAAGCCAATTATAAGACTACCTAACATAGTATATGACATTCTCTAAAAAAGAAAACCATAGATTCAGAAGGAGCACATGGAAATGATTTAACATTCCAACTTAAGACTTTGGGAAGGCAAGAAGAAACCAACCCCAAACCTACAAGAGGAGCAGAGATGAGAAATTTATAAAATAGAATCCAAGGGAGTGGGATGACAAACCAAGAAACACAGACACAAAAACAAACATCTAGGAGTGAGTTTTTTGAAAGGATAAACAAGACAGAAAAACCATTCACCCCAGTTAAAGAAAGAAATACAGAAAAAGGAAAGAAACAAAAAGACCCAATGCAAATAAACAAAATTAGAGGTGCATTCTCTGATGAGTTCTAAGGTTTGAAATTTGAGTAAAACACTTTTCAGTTTTCACATTTGTACGGTTTTTCTCCAGTATGAATTCTAAGACGCAGGGTAAGACATGAGCGTTCGGTAAAACACTTTTCACAGTCCTTACAAGTGTGAAAACTGTGAAAAGTGTTTTACCGAACGCTAAATTATGTTTTTTGGATAAATGAACAGCTTTAATTTTGCTTCTGTCCTTTGCTGCCTTGCCTGGAAGAAGTTTCATTTGCTGTGGCTGTAGTTTTTAGTTTTTCTTGTTTGCAAAAACAAAACTTTGACTTTAGTTAAGTCATAATTTAAATCATTTTCTTCTTTTAAAAGAAATCAGGCCTCAT
The DNA here is from genome assembly GCA_009823505.1 of Rhizomys pruinosus. Lineage (NCBI taxonomy): Eukaryota > Metazoa > Chordata > Mammalia > Rodentia > Spalacidae > Rhizomys > Rhizomys pruinosus. The sequence continues at coordinate 160,462 of VZQC01000818.1, read as the reverse complement.
GTTCCTTCCTTCCTTCTTTCCTTCCCCCTCTTCCTTCCTTCCTTCCTTCCTTCCTTCCTTCCTTCCTTCCTTCCTTCCTTTCCTCCCTCCCTCCTCATTCATCCACCCATCCTTCTTCTCTTCCCTTCCCCTTCTTCCCTTTCCCCTTCTCTTACCCTTTCTTCCTTCCTTCCTTCTTCTCTTCCCCCTCTTCCTTCCTTCCTTCCTTCCTTCTCACCTGCCTGCCTGCCTGCTGGGATTTGAACCCAGGTCATCTATAAGAACAGCCAGTGCTCTTAACCACTGAGCCATCTCTCCAGCCACTCATGTTCAGATTCTAAATTATAATTTGCTTATTCTTGGAGTTTCCAGATTCTCAACATACACAATACAGAAAATATAATGCATTTCCAAAATGTTACAAACGTCATTATTAATGGTATTTCCCCTTGACCCCCAATTCACATATAATATATATTAGGGTTTATGTAGTCTAATTTATGCCTCCATTGCCCTTCATTGTAGGTCCATCTACTAGCATGATTAACCTACCAAGTGTCCCATGCTGGAAAGAGGCTGTTCTGCCCCTCCTAGCAGCCATCCTTTGGGGAGCTTCTTATCCACTTCCTTATGCCTGTGCTGGTATCTTTCTCTGGTTTAAGCATGCATGGGACTTGTGGGTGTGGTCACCATTGCTGTGAGTTCATATAAGTAACTGACCAGCTCTCTGGAAAACGCTGGTCTTAATCTGCATTTTGGTGATGACTCAAGAAGTTGGACATCTGTTTTTAATTTAAATTTTTCATTTTATTTGTATGAGTGTACTGTCTGCATGTAAGTAGGTACACCCATGTTGTACAATGCTGCAGAGGTCAGAGGAGGGTGTCAGATTTCCCTGGAACTGGAGTTAAGACAGTCCCTAGCTGTCATGTGGGTGGTGGGAATCAAACCCGGGTCCTCTGCAAGAGCAGTCAGTGCTCTTAACCACTGAGCCAACTCTCCAGCCCTGAAGTTGAACATTTTATTTTATTTTATTTTATTTTTAAATTTTATTTTATTTTTGTATGTGTACGAATGTACTGTCTGCATGTAGGCCTGTGCACCCGTGTCATGCAATGCCACGGTCAGAAGAAGGTCTCAGATTCTCCTGGACCTGGAGTTACAGATGGTTCTCAGCCGCCATGTGGGTGCTGGGGATCGAACCTGGGTCCTCTGCAAGAGCGGTCGGTGCTCTTAACCGCTAGGCTATCTCTCCAGCCCCAGAGGTTGAACATTTTAAAAAGTATTTCTCAGCCATTTCTGTTACATCTTTAGAGAACTCCCTTTTATAAGTCCTTACCCAATGTTTTGAGATGTTTATAAGTTTGTTTGATGTTTAGATGAGTTCTTTGTATATTCTAGATAGTAACCCCCTGTAAAGACTTTGTTGCTCATTCTAGAGGTTACCTCTTCACTTGAAAGATGGTTTTTGATGTACAGAAGCTTTTTCATTTCATATGATCCCATTCGTCAATTGTTGGAGCTTATACTTTTATAAGTCTTGTGTATTCTGTCACAACTGCTGTGAGTTCATATGTGCAACTGGCCTGATGTGAATCAAATGTACAGTCCAACCCTGAGTTCCTAGTTCCCACAGCTGCCTGAGGTCAGGTTGAACTTTCCCAGCCCTGAAGGAGTGCTTCCTATTCTATTATCCTATAAGAAGCCCATTCCTCTCCAAGGGGCTTCATGCTGCTAAACACAACCAATCAGCTTAAAGGTCACCACTGCTTGCATTGTGTTTCTATAGCCATGCAATTGTATATGTATGATGTCACCAAATTCCTCTAGTTTGTGGGTTTGGGCTTTAAAAGGTCTCTGTAACAGACAGTTGGGGTCGTGCTCATCCCTGTGTGGAATGGGTTGTGTCCCTGACCCATCAATAACTGGCTTCTCTGATGTGTCGGTTTTCTTAATTGGGTTCTGGCGCACCAGCAAATTAAATAAATTTCATATTAATCTGTGGCCCCTCGTTGGTTTCTTTTGTGAGTGTGGCAGTTTGAGTCCAACACAAGGACACCATTTTATTGTAGTCACTGGCTCTCACAATCTTTCTCCCCTCTTCTTCCGCAATGATCCCTAAGCTCTAATGGGAGAGGTGTGATATGTTCACACCTGGAAAAGACTGATTTTTTCTTTTCTCCTCTGGAGACATGCATAGCTCCCTCCAACACTATGAAAGCTAGCCAGTAGAGATCCAGGTTCTAGGTCTCTACCTGCTTTATTTCTCCATGCTTTCTGACTCAGGTATGTGGTCTCTTGAGCAGCTGGCTCTGACCAAAACAATAACAATAGTCTGTAATGTTTGTTCTATGGGACCCCACTGGTCAACAAGTCCAGAAGAGTGTTCTTGCAATTGACCATTTGATTTGCTACCCCATGGTGCCTAATACGGACATTTTCCCCAATTGTAGGTTAATCCCATTTAATCTCTCTGTATGGAAATATATAACAATTATTTTTAGGAAGCTTCTATGGATTTCCACATAACTTTTTCAAAAAGCTCTCCAGTGTTATTCTTCTCCACACTCCTCTCTGCATCCCCATTCTCCACCCCATATAACCATTCCTAATCTGTTGTTAATCTCCATTCTTAATGGTTAACATTGCATGCTACATCCATTCCTTTGAAAGTGGATCTTCCCCTGGCTTTTTACTGGATTCCTGACCTCCGGGTATGAAACGCACATATCTAAACATTCAAACAGCCAACATGAGTGGAAACTGACATCAAAATCCATTTTCTCTCTCTCTCTCTGTGTGTGTGTGTGTGTGTGTGTGTGTGTGTGTTACCTCACACAGGATGATTGTTTCCATCTCCATTCCCCATTCATCAGTTGGCTGATAACTGTGAATGGTGCTTCAATGAATACAGACAAGCAAATACCTCTGTAGAAGGTGTATGTCCAAGAGTGGTATAGCTCAATCATGTGGTAGATCAGTCCCTACTTTTTGAGGAACCAAGGAAGTGAAAGACTTGTATAATAACTTTAAGACATTGAAGAGAGATATTGGAAAATATGCCAGAAGATGGAAGCAGCTCCCATGTTCATGTATATTGTGAAAATGGCCTAGCCAGAAGAATAAATAAAAGAAGTGCTGGTGATGTCACCATCACTGATTTTAATACATTACTCAAGCTATAGTAATAAAAACAGCATGGCTCTGGCATAAAAACAGATGTATTGATCTGTGGGATAGAATTGAGGAAGCAGATTAAATAAGTCTATGCACTTACAGCCACTTGGTTTTCACCAAAGAGGCAAAAAATACACAGTGAAGAAAAGAATCTTTAACAAAAGGTGCTGTTTGGACTGATAACTACATACAGAAGAGTGAAACTAGATCCTTATCCTGCACCAAACCTAATTCTGAATGGATCAAGGACATCAACATAAGACCTTATACCCCAAATATGATAGAGGAAAAATTGGGAAATACACTGGAACTTACAGGCACAAGAAAGTCCTTTCTGAACAGGACCCCAGCAGCACAGAGGGTTAATGTCTAGAATATACAAGGAACTCAAAAAACTAAGGATCAAGAAAGCAATCCAATTAAGAATTTGAACATAGACTTAAACAAATAGTTGTGAAAAACAAAATGCAAATGGCTGAGAAATACTTAAATAATTTAGTATTTAAGATAATGTTTAACATCCTTAGCCATCAAGGAAATATAAATCAAAACTACCTTAATATTTCTTCTTACCCAGGTCAGAATAGCTAGCATAAAATAATGAAGGAAAACAAATGACAAGTGATGCTGGTACTGATGTGGGGATAGGGCAACACTGCCTGCTGGCGGGAGTGCAAACTGGTGTAGCCACTGCAAAAATCATTGTGGAGGATTTTCTTTTTTCTTTTCTTTTCTTTTTTTTTTTTTAAATTCTTAACCCAATTGAATTTTCTTCACATCTTTTAAAAACTGTATTTCAGAAATTTTTTCAGAAATTCTTTTTCCTCCATCATGGCTGTCCTTTATTATTCCTTTCATTGCATCCTCATTGCACTGAATACAGCTCCCTAGTTTTCTTTGTGTTTATTATGTTTCTCTCTCTCTCTCTCTCTCTCTCTCTCTCTCTCTCTCTCAGCAACTCCAAGCCATTCCCTGTTCGGCCTGTTCATAGGACTGATGACCCCTCAGGGGGTGTTATAGATGTCCTATTAGGCATGAGCCCTCCTCAGTCACAGTCATGTGTTCTCCCTTCTGGACCAGTTGGGAGTCTTCATATTAATGTATTTTTCTGTGTACAGAGAAACTACTTTTATGATGGTTGAGTGTAAGGGTTTAAAAATAAGTATTTAGAAAGCCACTTTACACTAAATCTATTTAGCAAAATATCAACAGTAGGTGATAGTTCATGTTTCTTTATAGCTGAATAAAATTTCATCATGACTCCCCAAGAATCCTCCAAACCTTCAGTGCCAGATGGGGATTGCTGAGACACCCAACTTGTAGACTGAGCTACTACTCAGGTTTCAGCCTGTTCAGAGACTGCCCAAGCCATATCATGGAGACCAGTACATGAAGATCAAGACAGGATGTGGTGCTTACTGGACCTCATTTGGTGACCATGGGAAGGGAAAACCCCAGTGTGACACACAAGGGCAGAACTGATGGTGGTTTGGGCTTGCCAAGGAGGAGCCTTCAAACATGACATCTTTTAGCCCAGTAAAGAAAAAAATCATAAGCTGAAGATGTTAAAAAACCTATGACATATGTGGCATGCATATGTGCATATTTTCAAGTGATGCATTTTGGAGGGAATAACAACAACAACAAAAAAAAACAACAACAAAAGACTGGGTCAAAGAACTGACTGAAATGGTGAACTTCAGCTTTAAACAGTAAACTTCTGCATTGAGAATTTTGAGAGATTGAGAAAAAGATGAAAAACATGTTTGGCAGAATGCATGAGCTCTGGTGGTGGGGGGGGGCAGGGAGAGGGGCAAGGATCTAGATTTGATTGGAAATTTTGTATGAAATGCACAAAGCTTCAATAAAAATTGACTTTTAAAAAATTCCAGCATGTGGATGTATGTGGGAAAATTTAGTTAAGATGGGTAGCATTCTAAACCAATGGGACCTCCCTGGCCACACCCATGGGGTGGGATATAGTGACAAAAAGGTTTAGGATTTGGCCCTGGGATATGAGTCATGCTGGATATATAATCAGACATTTTGAAATAAAAATGTCAGGGTGTGAGCTCCAGAAGCCCATTGGAATGCAGAGACACCTAAGATCTGTGTTGCCCAAGAACCTGTTCTACCAGGCTAGCCTTTGGCTATGTTAAAGCAGGCCACCACTGATTACTCAGGAATCTTCCACCTTGCCTTTTGACCCACCCCACTCTCACTGAATCCCACTCCCACCTTCTCCCTTAAATTCCCAAGCCAGATGCCATTCTGTGCTTGGCTCTATCTTTCCCCTGAGCCTAGCTGCTGCTACCCTGAATTAAACTTTGCTCCAAAGAGCTTAGACCTCGTGGCCTTTCATTCCAGGGGGAGTGCACCATAACCTTACATTCTGGTGCCGTGACTTGGATTGCCATTTTTCCCACCCTCCCTGACCCTCAGAGCGGCTTTGGGGTAGCCGGTAAGCCGGATACCGAGTGCAGGCTACGACAGCACCCACCAGCATTCGGCCAAAGGTACCCCCTCTCCTCTCCTTATCCTACGCTATTCCTGTGTGACTGTGGGTGAGAGTTAAGAGTGCGTGTTAGACAGTACATAGATACACATACAGAAATAAATAAAAATGCTGGGCGTGGTGGCGCACGCCTTTAATCCTAGCACTTGGGAGGCAGAGGCACGTGGATGTCTGTGAGTTCAGGGCCAGCCTGGTCTACAGAGTGAGTTCCAGGACAGCCAGAGCTACAGGGAGACCCTGTCTCAAAAAAAAAAAAAAAAAGTGCGTGTTATGGTTCCACAGCTCTCAGGCTACAGAATCTGACTGGGCCTCAACCCGCAGTTCCGCTGAAGTCATTTAACCTCATCAGGCACTCATCACACTCGTGATGACTGAGCACGGGGTTTATACGTGTGGCCCTCATGGTAAGACTTCCTAAGTCGCCTTGCGGGCAGCCGGCCAGATGGGCACCTGAGTGAGGGGAGATTCCATCTCCCACCCTACCTTCTGTGTAACCCTGTGTATGTCCTGCGCCCCCTCTAGCTGCCCCCTCTGCCTCGACACTTCCTGTCCTAACTACTGCTTTCCATCTGCCTTCCCTCCGATCCTCTTTCTCCATGTTTTTTAGTCTCCTGTTATAGTCATTCCATTTTGGATCCCTGAGTGCCAGCAAAATCAGGGATTCCCCCTGATTTTTCCTGTCCAAATTGCTGTCTATCTACCAGGACGCTGGGGACAGACTCTGGACCCGAATTTTGGCCTCCTCTGTGATTTCAGGATGCTAAATTCACAGACCTGCAGGCCCCGATTTCCGAGACTCCCACACTGGTCACACGGACTTGGGGTCTCTGAGCGCCCACTTAGAACTAGGGCAGATGCACCTTAGCACTCAGGTGGGTGCTTTCTGAGACTAAAAAGAATGCATTTCCTTCCTACAGACCTCTTCTCTCTCTCTCTCTCTCTCTCTCTCTCTCTCTCTCTCTCTCTCTCTTCCTCTCCCCTCTTCCTTATCTCCTAACCCCTAATATGGGAGCCTCACACTCTAAAGGAGAGGCGCTGGGCCTCATGCCCTTGGAGTGTCTCCTACACTCTTTAAGAGAACTCAACCTCTCCAAGGAAATTAGCCCTAAGGTCCTTGAGAGGCTCTGCTCTACTATCTGGCCAGGATATCAATTAGCTAACAATATTGTCTGGCCTGAGATGGGTACCTTAGATCCCCAAATTCTCACAGCTTTGAGTGACTTCTGCCAGCGCTCTGGTAAATGGTCAGAATGCTTGTATGGACAGGCATTCTTTGCCCTTCACTCTAGTCCCTCTCTCTATCCCTTCTGAGACTAAAAAGACTTCACTTATCTTTTTTTCCTGTCCCTCTCCCTCTCTTTCTCTGCCCTCTGCAGTCTTTTTATTTCTTTTACTGTGCCTTCTCTGCTGCCTCACTGCACACGCCATCTCCGCCATGCAGTTGCCCCAGTCGCCATGCACCACATGTGGCTTTTTTTCCTGCCCGGCATTCAAACAGACATGCTGCAGACTGTTCCTATGGCAACCATACTAATCCACACCCACTCCTCAGCCACCATCTTGAGGCTTTGTCTGCACATTACCCTGTTTCCATGGCAGTGCTAAACCACACCCTCTATTACACCCACATGACAGAAAGCCTGAATTCACATCAGACTTTATAACTACATCCATTTCTAAATACAATCAATTTTCATTCTTTACTTTTGTACAATCAGTGTTTTGGTTTTTTTATACTTTGTTTACAAAACTCTTGCCTAAATTTTAAAGGATTATTTCAGATTTTGGCATTTTCCATTTCATTGTTTTTTCCTTATAAACCCCATTTTATTCAGGAATCCATTTTTGTCTGCTTCAGGATACAAGCCCCTGTGTCTGAGATTAAGAAGGTATGTTGACCACGCCCTGCCCAACCTGCATCCAGCTTTTGCCTCAGGAAGTAAACTTTCACTTGGCTGGGATCTTTTGATTTTTCCACTAACTAAATTTATTCTCATTAAATTAGCAGGTAATATGCACAAGCCATCAGATTTTTCTGCTTACCCAGTCCACCAGCCTTCGCAGGTGTACAGGAACAGCCTGTGCTACAAAGCACAGTAGTGCATACAGTCTATTTCCACCTAAACAAATGTCTTAAATTCTAAGTGATTCTTTGTAAATGTGATAATTGTCTACAGCCCTGAAAAAGGAAGGATAAATTTAGATAAAAGGGGATTTTCCCACAGTCCAGAGTTAATGGATACAGTTAGGTCGTGTGTCTGTCCAAGTCTGTCTGTGTGTTATAACCGTTCTTCAATGTTTCTTTGTAACTGTCGTGTGTCCATGTTCTGTGTTTTTTGTCAAAACAAAGTGGACACTTCAAACTTGTTTTATTCTATGTTACACACAAACAAAAAATTAAATTAAGTTTACTTTTGGCATGCCTCTTAAAAATTTTTTTTCAAAGGCCTGATTTAAACCCGGGTTCCTAGGTTTCTACACTGTTTATCTGAAGGTTTTATTTCTTCTCTGCCAAATTATTTTTCCACAGGTATTACAGCTAAAATTTTTCTTTTCCAGTTTTTTCTTGTTTCCAGACGTCTGAAGACCTGATTTTTTGACCCTTACGGGTTCACTAACAGATTATTTTTCTCCTGTGCTATGTAACTGTCCTTCTGACCAGAGACCATTTTAAAAAAATCCGTGGATTCATTCATACTCTGGTACTTGGACAGTGGCACATTGCTTCCGCTGCAATCCCTTCCCTCCAATGAAACGACCTAGGTACCTTTGATATTTTCAGTTCTTTAATTATGATATATAATTCTGTTTTCCATAACTTGTTAAAGTTTTTCAATAAGATCATAGTTTTAGAACCAAAGGTGCCTTGGCAGCACAATTAACCAGAGCTGCATGTTTTTTAAATAATACTTCTAAAGGTGTTTTTTCCAATGCATACAACAGTTCAATACAACCGCTAGGATAAAAATCTCTTAAAGGAATGTGTGCATAAATGTGTGTGTATGACATTGTTAAGCAGCATATTAAGATATGTCTGTATGATTACAATGCATGTGCCTCTGCTTAGCACAACCTCTGCAAAGTGTCATCGCCAAATTTACTTATTAGAACCTTATTTATGAGTGTATGCATGAAGTACTGTTTGCTTTTAAGAATTCTATAATGTAATTATGGAATATACAAGGAATTGTGTTCCACCTATATGCCTGGTTACAGCCTCAAGTGAAACAGGCATATATAGAGTTGCCCATACATACTAGAATTGTTTTATATATCTGTTATACTTTGCACATGTTACTTTTAATATCTTTGGGAGAAATTAGGTTTTGCTTCCAGTGACCACATGGACAGTCCAAATGTAACCAATTTGGGTGAGCCCTAAGTATTATCTTTCTGCTGCTTGTATGTGACAATTCCCACCCCCCTTCCTTTTCCTTTTCAAAGCTGTAGTTCAAAGTCTGGGCACAAATGACATGGCCTTCATTTGAGAAGGTACTGATTTTAGACTCTTTATTATCTTGGGTTCGTTTCATGGGCTATGTTGTTAGAAAACTTTTGCCTTACATGGTTTAAATCATTGTACTTTGAGTACCTAAATGACCTTCATAGACCTTAGGGAACAAATTGTAGGACTTACTGCATAGGTTTAATGTCAACTTGATACAGCTGAGCTGAGAAACCTCAATAATTGCCTTCATTGTACTGGCCTGTGCCCCATTGTGGGCAATGCCATTTTTGGCCAGATATTTCCATATTGTATACAATAGGCTGAATATGAGCCAGCAACACAAGCCAGTAAATAGCATCCTTTCCTAGCCTGTGCTGCAGCCACTACCAGGCTCTTACCATGAGCTTTTATTATTGGTCAGAATATTTTTGCCACAGCAATTAAGAATTTATTAACAGTGCTTAAGTCAATGTTCAAGCTTTACTTAGGGGTTGTATGGTAATATACCAAATTAATTCAAACAATCCTCTTGGAGGTTTAGCAACCACACTGAAAGCTCCAATCTGATTTGGCAAGAGGGATTTGATGGGACAATATTTTGGCCCCTACCCTCTGAGTTCGACTTGGGACCTAGGGTCCTGCATCCGCAACTTTGTGCATGTCCTATGGCAGCAAGTCACCAGTCATCCCGCACCAGGGAAGTCTTGGAGATTCACTTAAAATGACTTCATCCTGCCAGTGTCCAGTCAAAGGAGGAAAGTCCATATAGAGGAGAGACTCCTCATGCTTCAAAGGGAAGCTCTGGTTAAGCAAGGCCTGACTTTCTCTTCACATAGATGGAACTGGTGAAGAGAGCCAGGCAAAAGGCCTGAGTGACCCCTTAAGGACCAGAACCTTAACTGACCTTAATACCAAAACAAACTTCATTTATCTGAGCTAACTGTGTGGTTTTAAACACCCCAACAGGAAACTGTAATCTAAAGAAGAGAAAATGAAGTAGGTTATTATCAGAGAGAAAGGTGAGAGACCTACAGTGCCAAGTTAGGAATACACTGTGTCATGTTAGAAAATAGATAAGTGAGAGACCTACTGTGCCAAGTTAGGAATCTACTATGTCATGTTAGAAAATATCAGAGATAGATGACAGATTTAATGTGCCATGCCAGAAAATACTACCTTTTATATTCTCATGGTTGTGGCTCCCATTCTGGAGCCCTGTGTATTAAAGCTGGCTCTCATTCTAGAGCTCTGTGTACTAAAACTTTTTCCAATTTCTCAAACCAGGGTACACGTCCTTTTTCCCTCTGCATTCCCTAGACAGGGACCCTCCAATTGCTAATGCACCTAGTAGCCCCCTGTTGGTACTGTGAAGTTCCTGCACTGGTATACTCATGTAAGACTCAACCAGCTTGTCTCTTCAGGTGCAGAGAAAACGTTCACTAAGTACTGGCCACTATCGATCTGGACCAAAATCATCAGGCAGAGCACCCCAAGCAGCCAAAATGGGAAACCGGATTCTAACCCTCCAGCCTGACAGGTGTTCCCCCAAGACTTCATCCCTGTTCAGCTCTGAAGCAGTTACAGAAGACAGACCTCCGCCCTTTTTCCTATAGAGACAAAAGGCTGGAATGTCAGGGTGTGAGCTCCAGAAGCCCATTGGAATGCAGAGACACCTAAGATCTGTGTTGCCCAAGAACCTGCTCTTCAAGGCTAGCCTTTAGCTTTGCTAAAACAGGCCACCACCAATTACTCAGTAATCTTCCACCTTGCCTTTCAACCCACCCCATCTCACTGCATCCCACTCCCACCTTCTCCCTTAAATTCCTAAGCCAGACACCATTCTGTGCTTGGCTCTATCTTTCCCCTGAGCCTAGCCCTGGCTACACTGAATTAAACTTTGCTCCAAAGAGCTTAGACCTCGTGGCCTTTCATTCTGGGGGGAGCATGCCATAACCTTACAAAAAAACTCTCTCTGCGTTTGGACCTCAACATGCATCCATGTGGTGTGCTTTCCTGTGCGTGTTTTCAACATGGATTGTCCTGGGATTAAATGGGCCCCCACCCCAAATCTCAGTGGGGCTCTAACAAATGGTGCCCAATGTGGGGCAGGAGGAAACCTTAAATTAGGTATGCGAACCTCTAAATCTTGCCCTTTTCTTCTCTCTTTCCTGATATCTATCCTTTGTGGTGGAGCCTCCTCTCCTGCAGGTTTCAGTGGATGGGAGAGCAATCAGAATTTGTGGCTTTGTACATGTGGAGGAAAACTGCAAAACTCTGTTTTGGCTCAGAGGGAATATTTAATTCCCTCCAGACATGTGCTTCCCGGCTTGGTCACTCTTGCAGGCTATAAAAGCCAGTGATTTCAAGGCTGAGTTTAATATCAAGGCTTAGTAGCCATGCTTGGCCATGAAACCATTTTTCATAATTCTACAGGTATGAAAAATTTTCTGGTTTTAAATCCCCACCCCCCAAAAAGAAAGACTTCATCTCCTACTGTGAGGAACCTGCTCTTAGAGTTCAGTCCCAGCTTTAACTTGTTCACATGTAAATTTTCTCCAGGTAGCTCTCTGGCTCAGCAAAGACCTGGAGCCTACTTCTTTCCAATGCAAATTAAGGCTTTTCACAGGAACCACCCTACATAATGGCGCAGTTTTTTCCAGATAATTTTAAACCTTGGCCACTTGATACCTTTTTCTTAAGTTTTGCCTTTTATTGTTCTCTTGTCTTCTTATGTTTTTTTTTTTTTTTCCTAAATCTAACTTGCGTCCATATGGTGTGCTTTCCTACGTGTGTTTTCAACATGGATCATCCTGGTATTAATTACCCCCCCCTAAATCTCAGTGGGGCTCTTAGAAATGTACAACTTCATTATTCATTCATCGTTTTGTTGTTTTGAGACAAGGCTGGCTCCATTGCCTGACTAATCTCAACAGAGCCACACTACAGGGTTGAACAAGTATCTCTGTAGTAGGATATACAGTCTTTTCAGTGTTTTGCCAGGGGTGTTGTAAAGTGACTCATATAGCAGATCTATGTAGCTTTTTAAATTCCGCATTGATTTCATAGTGGTTGTACCAGTTTACTCTCCCATCAGTTTATTTCAGAACTGATTAAAATTAATTCATGAAGTTTGATAACGCATCTCCTTTGTTTCTCTATATACAATCACTTTCCAATTGCCACAAACTCTACAAAAAATTGTGTACTATAGATAAGGTTCATGTTAAATAAGGGGGATGATACTGAGAAAATGTGGCCTCTACTATTGAAGGAAGAAAGGGTCAAGAGAGCAGGAGAAATAGGGAGAAGGCATCACCAGAAAAAAGTTGTTTGAAAATGGTATTATGAGATGTAATATTTTCTATGCTATTTTTAAAAAATTAATAGAATTGTTAGACAAAGAAGAAATGTGACCTTTGAATAATAATTTTTGGAACTACTGTACCTTTAGAACATTTAAAAGTCATCACTAAATAGGAACCATAATTGTTTGTTTAGATTAATAGTTGAGAAGTGTGATGTGAGACATAGTCTGAGTAAGAAATAAGGCCTAGGTCTCAAGTAATAGGAGTCTATTCAATTTTCTATTATTAAAAATTTATTAATAGAAACCCATGTTTACTGAATGAAATTGGTGTTTAATAACCTTATATATAGAATTAAAAAACTAGTAGTATCTGTTCTTTAATTTTGTTGAAATCGACATTTTATTTTCACAATTCTCCCTGGGGCAAAAAAAGTGTTCCAGTAGTAGACATACATCTCAGATGGTTTCAAGCTTAATTCAGTTCTTTCTTCCCAATTCTGTGTGATATGCAAGCATTTTCAAAACCGAGAATTGGATGTTTTCCAATGTGGCAGGAAGTCTTTGAAAATCACCCTGAAGCTAAGCCAAAGATTCCCTCATAGTTATAGAAGGTACTAATAATTTGCTAATAATATCCGTGTAGCCTTTAAGGAACATACCTATCACAGTGGTTATGTTTATTGACTCAAATGAAGGTAAAATTTTTGTTATTAGCACACAATTGTGAGAATAATTTAAAAATGAATGAGTTCATTAGCCAACTCAGTATTTCAGTCCAATTAAAAATAAATATTATATGTGAAATCTTAATCCAAAAGGAAAAATTTATCACAACCACCACTTTCAAGGAAGCTGTCCAGACTGCCATCAAATTGTCATGCCCTTGAAAGTGCTCTGAGTCTCAACATTTCCAAAATACAGCTGCTGGAATCCAAGTTACAAGGAAGACTTCCTGCAGCAGCAGCAGCAGCTCCAGCAGCAGCGCACTGAGCACATCTGTTCTGGTCACTTTCAAATGTGCTTCTTCTTTGAACTCTTGACTGAAGCACAAGAAATATACAGGAATATATTTTTAACAATTATGATAACTATGCATATATTTGATTACTTTAGTGTCAGTAATTCAGAAAACATACATGTGAGAAAAAAAGATAAATGTAAATACTTTTCATCACTATTGACTGTATTTTATCTGCATTATTACAAAACGGATTCCAGGATTTGTGTTTCTCCTCTCCTCTCCTTCTCTCCTTTCCTCTCTTCTCCTCTCCTTCTCTCTTATCCTCTCCTCTTTTCTCTTCTCTTCTCCTCTTCTCTCTTCTCTTCTCTCCTCTCTCTCTCTCTGAATTTAGGTTCAGTGGATATAAGCCCTGCATGACTGTGCAACTGAGAATCATTCTCATATGATTCTCTGAAACATTCTTATATTAATATCCACCATAGTGGGTTTAATGAAAATAAATGAAAAGCTTCAGCCATAGGCTCTGGTACTGGAATGCTTGGGCAGATGTAGCACTTTGGGGGAGGGTCATGGAACATTTAGAGATCTGGCATAGCTGGAGGAAGCATGTCACAGTGGGCAGGTTTTAAGAATTCATAGCCTTGCACCACTACTTTGAGCTTGCTCTCTGCAATTTTGGGAGCACTCAGCTCTCTGCTCTGCCAGCCTCTAGGTTATGTATCCCTGCCACCATGGACTGTTATCTGCCTGGAACCATAAGCAAAATACACACTTCCTTCCATAACATATCATGGTCATAAGTGTTCTGAAAAATTACAGGATGAATTAACATATTAATGAGAAATTTAGATTAAGATTTTTGACAGTATATTAGACTGGCAAGAATATAAAAACCCACAGATTTCAAAAGTGCTGTGGAGATTGTGATGGTTGTTAAAGCGATAACTTATAGGGCTTCCAGGCCACTGAAAAGATGTCAGGGCCCAGCCAGGAGGAATTTGTGCCTGGCAAGCTATGCTATGGGCTTCTTCCTAAGGTTGGTTGCATCTGCTTGCCTAGGATTATAAACTCGTTGACTGTTGACCTTCCAGAGAAGGAGAGGTAAAGAGAGTCAGCCACCCTTTCCAACCAACTAGTCAGCCCCTAGCTGCATGAGGGGCAAGGACTAAGAGTATATAGTGGAGAGTATATAGTGGAGAGACAGGATCTCCCTTTAGTCCCATCTGGCCTAAAGCTAAGTGATTAGATTTGAGAAGGATTGAATTGGTACATGAGAAGAGTTGGAAGGTGTAAGGATGAGTGCAAATGACAGAAATACAGTAGAAGGTGTTCCAGCTGTACATGTACATCTCACATGGACTAAAGCATAATTCAACTTTCTCCTCCCTATTCTTTGATGACACACTGTGTAAGGTGCAAACATTTCCTGTATGGAGAAATGGACGTTATTAAAACATCAGTGCCATGTGTGGATAGAGTCCTATCACAACACCTAGGATTATGAGGTTACTATGGGATTTTATATGAATCTGCGGGTAGAAAAATCATAGTTCATATTTCCATATAGTTGCTATTTAAAGGTATTTTTATTTCACAGCTGTCTGAAACATTTTTCATTCCAGAGAAAAGTAGAAAACATGTATTAAATTCATTCTGAAAATTAAATATTTGCATAGTGAATGCAATTATACTGAACACAGAAAAGCAATAATGTCATTGTGGAAAAAAGGGAATCGACATGTGGTTAGTAAATAGCAATTAGGATGTAGTCTCATTTCTGGTTTTGGAAAGTCATTGACTTTATAAAATCTACTCATCTCAGATTGCTTTAAGCTATGAGCATCTGCAGGAGATGAAGTCTTGCAATGAATGGCAGCTGTGGATGTGCAGGAAATCTTTGAAAATCACCTGGAAGCTCAGCTCATGGCTTTCCAAAGTCTCCCTGTATTTATGAGAAGTATCATTTCCCAATATCCATGAAACCTTTAAAGAACATTAAGTGCATCAGAATAGTTATGTTCATTGACTGAAGAAAATAGTTGATAACTAAATCTCTAGGGACTTAAAAATTTATAAAATCTGCTTTCTTTATTTTCTTACAATTTGTGAGGATAACTTTAAAATGAAAAAGTGAACTAATCCCCTCAGTATTTCATCCAGTGGAAAACAAGTATGTCCAAAATCTTAAACCCACAAGAAAAATTACAGCATAACTAACCCTTTCTTCTAGGAATCGGTTAACAGACTCATCAAACTGCTGTGACCTAGTGTTGGCTCTCATAATTTCTGAGTCAACAAAACTTCTGGTGATATGCCCCAAATCATGAAGACTTCTGACAGCACACTCTGGAGGAGCTACTGAAACATGGTGGGTGGGAGCAGGTGTGGTTTGCCCAGATTCCAAAGAACTTCCAGTTTGTGGTGTTTCCTGAAGGAAGATACAAGGAAATTTGAAAATAATTATGATAATTCTAAATATAACTTGTTTGATTCCTTTAGTTTTAGTGATTCTGGGAAAAGACTTAAAATATTTTTCATTAATATTGACTCTATTAGATCTCAATTACTAAAAAAAACCCTGATACCTGGTTTTGTGTGTGTGTGTGTGTGTGTGTGTGTGTGATGTTGATCTAGGTTTAGTGAATATAAGCTCTGTAAAATTGAGCTCCTGAGCACCCAGCTCCAAATCAATCTTATGATAATACTCATTTGTAGGGATTCCTTTGGGCAGAAGCACTTATGAAGACAGGAAACAACCTCCAGCCCTCAGGATGCCTTTGAAACCTGCCTGGTGCCAATTGTCTTTGATGCTTTGGGCAAAGCATTGTCACAATCCTGTAGTGATCTGGAGTATATGGCATGAAATCCTGTATGTCCCAACCCCAAAACCTGTGTTCCCCAACCCCCACAAGGCCCTGTATAACCCCCCCACTACAGCAATAAACGGAGTTAGTCCCTTGTGGAATCCCTCCTGGTCCATCTCTTCTTTGTTCTCTCTCTCTCTCTCTCTCTCTCTCTCTCTCTCTCTCTCTCTGTTTCATTGGGCATTGCTTCCTATTTTCCACCCCCTCTATGCCAGGGCTAAGACCCAGTTTCTTAACTGGCTGGGCTGGAACATCCCTGGGACTGGCAGTACCGTGGAAACTGCAGCAAGCTCTGGTCCCCGTGGAAGGCTGGATGTGTGGTGTTTTTAGTGAAGTTTTGACCCTAGTCTCTAGCACCTGAACACCTGGCCAGCTGTGGCACTTTGGGGGAGGGTCCTGGAACCTTTAGGGCAGGCACGTGGCCTAACTAGAGGAAAAATGGCACTAGGGGCAGGATCCACATGTCCATATCTTTGCCCCACTGCTTGGAACTTGCTCTCTCAGCTTCCTGCCTGTGCTTAAAGAACTGAGCACTCCTCTTTCTGCTCAGCCTGCTTCTGGGGCCATGCCTCCCTGCCATGATGGAGTCTGGAGCCATAAGCAAATAAACTCTTATTTGGAAACTTGGGCATGCTGTTTTATCAGAGCAACCTAAAATCAGCTAGTACATCCATGAAATTAGAACTTTGAAAAATTACAATATGAATTGAGATATAGATGAGGAGAAATTCAAGGTAAGAGCATTTTAACCATGTATTATACTCTGCCAAGAATACAAAAGCATAAAAACTTCAAAGAGATGACTGCAGAAACATGGTGGCTGTTAAGTAGACCGGCCTGTAGGACTTCAAGGCTGTGAAGATTGCCAGCACCCTGTCAATAGTGGTATTTCTGCCTGGTGCTCTAGACCTAGCCAAGTGCCTTTGTCTGGAGAGACTTCAAGACCATCAAGAAGTACCTGCAATGGTATTGTAACTTATTCTAAAAAGTAATCCTTATAGGAAAGATCAGCATAGCTGTCACCCCTCACCAAAGAAGATTTTGCAGCAGATGGAAACCATTACAGAGATCCACTGCAGATAAGTGACCATTGTCACCCAGACACAGTTGGTAGACTATAATCCAACCCCTACACCAAGGTTTCAGGGAACATTACAGAAGAGAATGCAGAATTATTGTAAATCCAGACAAATAGGACACCTCACAACACAGAAATTTTAGATCTCAGAGGAAGCTGCACTCATGCAATGCCTAAGCAATATAAATATGATGACACTGCCAGCTGACATGCACTGTCAAAGTAGTGACATTTGAACAAGTTCCCACCTCTAAGGAAGCACGACAGGTAATCAGTGCCTGGGAAAGAGGAATAATTTTCTCCAGTGATGAACCCCCTGATCATTTGTTTATGTAATCCCAAGTGGTGGGCTCTTAACCTATGTACATATGATCTGGCCTAAAGGGATTTTGTATGCTCAGCAGGATTCTTGTGTGTGTGTGTGTGTGTGTGTGTAACAATACTAATTAAAAAGTGATTAAAGCTGGGTGTGGTGGCATATGCCTTTAATCCTAGCAATCAGGAGGCAGAGGTAGAGCCAGGCGGATCTCTGTGAGTTCAAGGCCAGCCTGGTCTACATAGTGAGCTCTAGGGCAGATGGGACTAAAGGGAGATCCTGTCTCAAAAAGACCAATATATTTATGTATATATAAATTTATATATATAATCACCATATATAGTGATTATATAAATTTATATATATATAATCACTATATATATAGTGATTAAATTTGAGAAGGATATGAGAAGAGCTGGAAGGTGCAAGGATGAGTGCAAATGACAGAAATACACTACAAGGTGTTCCAGTTGTACATTTACATCTCACACGGACTAAAGCATAATTCACCTTAGTCCTCCCTATTCTTTGATGACACGCTGTGTAAGGTGCAAACATTTCCAATATGGAGAAATAGACGTTATTAAAACATCAGTGCCATGTGTGGATGGAAAGAGTCCTATCACAACACCCCGGATTATGAGGCTACTATGGGATTTTATATGAATTTGTGGGTAGAAAAATCATAGTTCATATTTTCATATAGTTGCTATTTAAAGGTTTTTTATATCACAGCTGTCTTAAACATTTTTCATTCCAAAGAAAAGTAGAAAACATGTATTAACTTCATTCTAAAAATTAAATATTTGCATAGTGAATGCAATTATCCTGAACACAGAGTATAATTCCATAATAATCTCATTGTGGAAAAAAGGGAATTGACATGTGGTCAGTAAATAGCAATCAGGATGTAGTCTCATTTCTGGTTTTGGAAGGTCACTGACTTTATAAAATCTACTCATCGGGCTGGAGAGATGGCCTAGCGGTTAAGAGAGCCGACCGCTCTTGCAGAGGACCCGGGTTCGATCCCCAGCACCCACATGGCGGCCGAGAGCCATCTGAAACTCCAATTCCAGGAGAGCTCCAGTTCCAGGGGAGTCCGACACCCTCTTCTGACCTCCGCGGCATTGCACGTCACGGTGCACAGACTTGCATGCAGACGATACATTCATACACATATGGAAATAAATAAAATTTAAAAAAAATTAAAAAAAAATAAAATCTACTCATCTCAGATTACTTTAAGCTATGAGCATCTGCAGGAGACGAAGTCTTGCCATGGCAACTGTGGATGTGCAGGAAATCTTTGAAAATCACCTGGAAGCTCAGCTCATGGCTTTCCAAGGTTTCCCTGTATTTATGGGAAGTGTCATTTCCCAATATCCTTGAAGCCTTTAGAGATCATTAAGTGCATCAGAATAGTTATGTTCATTGACTGAAGAAAATAGTTTATAACTAAATCTCTAGGGACTTAAAAATTTATAAAATTTGTTTTCTTTATTTTCTTACAATTGTGAGGATAACTTTAAAATGAAAAAGTGAACTAATCCCCTCAGTATTTCACCCAATGGAAAACAAGTATTATGTCCAAAACCTTAAACCCACAAGAAAAATTATAACATAACTAATCCTTTCTTCTAGGAATCAGTTAAGAGACTCATCAAACTGCCATGACCTAGTGGCTCTCATAATGTCTGAGTCAACAAAACTTCTGGCGATATGCCCCAAATCATGAAGACTTCCGACAGCACACTCTGGAGGAGCTGCTGGAACATGTTGGGTAGGAGCAGGTGTGGTTTTCCCATATTAAAAAGAACTTCCAGTTTGTGGTGTTTATTGAAGTAAGATACAAAGAAATTTTTTTAAATAATTATGACAATTCATCATAACCTTAAATATTAATGGACTAAATTCCCCAATCAAAAGATATACACTGGGAGATTGGATTAGGAAACAGAATCCATCCATACGCTATCTACAAGAAACACATCTTACCTTCAAGGACAGACACCAGCTTAAAGTGAAAGGATGAAAAAAAAATATTCCAAGCAAATGGTACCAAAAAGAAAGCAGGTGCTGCTCTTTTAATATCAGACAAAATAGACTTCAAAGTAAAAGAAATCAGAAGAGACAAAGAAGGCCATTACATCTTTATCAAAGGAACAATTCACCAAGAAGATTTCACAACCATGAATATATTTGCCCCAAACTCTGGTGCACCAAACTTTATAAAGACAATTCTCCAGGACCAGAAGTCACACACTAACCCCAGTACACTCATAGTAGGGGACTTCAGTACCCCACTGAGTCCTTTGGATAGGTCAACAGGACAAAGAATAAACAGAGAGACATCTGAACTGAATGATATGATACACCAAATGGACCTCATAGACCTCTACCAAATATTCCACCCTAATACCAGAGAATACACTTTCTACTCAGAACCCCATGGAACATTCTCCAAAATCTACCACATACTGAGACACAGAAGAAACCTCCACAAATACAAAAATACTGAAATAATTTCATGCATTCTATCAGACCACAGTGCAATAAAGCTCAACACCAACACTAGGATAAGCCCTACTGCCTACAAGAACACATGGAAACTAAATAATACACTCTTGAATAATGAATGGGTCAAGGAACAGATAAAGAAAGAAATAAAAGCATTCCTGGAACTGAATCACAATGACAATACAACACAACAAAATCTATGGGATACCTTAAAAGTAGTCCTAAGAGGGAAGTTTATAGCCTTGAGTGCCTACATTAGAAAACAGAAAGAGCACAAGTGAATGATCTAACACTACAGCTAAAAGCACTTGAGAGGCAACAACAGATGAATTCTAAACTCAACAGACAGGAAGAAATAACAAAAATCAGAGCAGAAATCAATGAAATAGAAACAAAGAAAACAATATAAAAAATCAATGAATCCAAAAGTTGGTTCTTTGAAAGAATAAACAAGGTAGACAGACCTCTAGCTCAGTTAACCAAAAGAAAGAAGGAACAACTCCAAATCAATACAATCCGTGATGAAAAGGGAAAAATCACAACAGACAAGGAAAAGATCCAGAAACCGATACTCTACCAAGTTTGAAAAACCTAGAAAGTGGATGAATATCTGAAATCCTGGGAATACACCAAAGCTCAACAAGAAAAGATCGGCAGTTTAAACAGATCCATTAACATATGAAGAAAAGAGGATGTAGAAGAAACCTCCCAACTAAACAAAGCCCAGGCCCAGACAGTTTCATGGCAGAATTCTATAAAACATTTCAAAAAGACCTAACAACCATTATTACTGAAACTGTTTATAAGTATACAATCAGAGGGAAGTCTCCCAAATTCTTCTATGAAGCAACATCACTCTATTACCAAAAACCAGGCAAAGATACAACTAAAAAGGAGAATTATAGACCCATCTCCCTAATGAATACAGATGCCAAAATTCTAAACAGCATACTGGCAAATCACATACAGACCCACATCAAGAAGATCATCCATCATGACCAGGTTGGATTCATACAAGAATGCAGGGATGGTTCAACATACAAAAATCAATAAACATTATCAAACACATAAACTGGAATCAAAGACAAAAACACACACATCATCTCAATTGATGCTGAAAAAGCTTTGAAAAAAATCCAGCATCCCCTTCATGCTTAAAGTCCTAGAAGGAATTGGATTGGAGGGATCATTCCTCAATGTAATCAAAGCCATATACAGGAAAACCCAGAGCCAATATCATCCTAAACGGGGAAATGACAGAAACATTCCCTTTAAAGGTAGGAACTTGGCAGGCTGCCCCCTATCACCACTCTCTCTTTCAATATAGTGCTTGAAACACTTGCTAGAGCAATCAGAAAGAAAAGGAAATTAAAGGAGTACTAATTGGAAAGAGAAGTCAAGCTATCCAGCTATCCCTATTTGCTGATAGTATGATTGTTTACTTAAGGGATGCTAAAAACTCCACCAAAAGAAACTCCAGAAATGATTAACAGCTTCAGCAAAGTGGAAGGATACAAAAATTAACCTTAAAAAAATCATGGCCTTTCTTTACACCAAGAACAAGCAACTGGAGAAAGAATACAAGGAGACCTTCCCACTCACAAATAGCCTCAAAAATATAAAAATACCTAGGAACACCTAACCAAAGACACCAAGGGATCCACAACAAAATTTTAAAACCTCAAAGAAGAAATTGAAAAAGACTAAGAAGATGGAAAAAACCTCCCATGCGCATGGATTGGGAAAATTAACATTGTAAAAATGTCCAATTACCATAACTCTTGTATAGATTTAACCTGATAGATTAATAAAATCCCCAAGAGTATTCTTCACAGGTTTGGAAACAAAAGTCCTTAAATTCATTTGGAAAAACAAAGGATCCCGAATTGGCAAAGCAACGCTGACTGAAAGCCAAAACAACCCTGAGCGAAAAGAGCTACACAGGGGGGATCTCTATACCAGACTTCAAACTATACTACAGGGCTATAGTCATAAAAACAGCCTGGTACTGGCACAAAAACAGACCTGTTGACCAACGGAACAAAACCGAAGATCCAAATCTGAGCACAGGTTCGGAACCTGAGTCCGAACACACGAACCCATTGCAGTACGTGAGTCAGGCACCAGAGTCAGACCCAAACTCAGGACCCCTTCCGGCTGCGAGGGGGGAAGGGCGACCCGCCGGGCTTAGGGCTCCAATCTAACCCCAAGCAGCCACCAGGCCCTCTGCCACAGACCAGAAAATCAATTGTCCAGCACCACAAAAGTCACTCTGTCCTAAGCTTTTACCTGCCTGGAGCAGTGTTGGGCTGCTCCAAGTATTCCTATCAGGTCCGGAACCTGAGTCCGAACACACGACCCCACTGCGGTACCTGAGTCAGGCATCAGAGTCAGACCCAAACTCCCAATAAAATTTTTTCTTTAAAAAAAATAAGAATAATAATAATTATGACAATTCTAAACACAATTTGTTTGATTCCTTTAGTGATTCTGAAAATATGGGAAAAAGACTTAAAATATTTTTCATTAATATTGACTCTATTTGATCTCAATTAGTAAAAGAAAACTCTGATACCTCCTTGTGTGTGTGTGTGTGTAAAACAATAATAATTAAAAAGAGATAAAAACTTGGATAGTTTGGATGAGTATGTGGGAAGAGTTGGAAGGGGGCAAAGATGAATGGAAATGATAGAAATACAGTCAAATTGGCTCCAACAGTGCATGCACATCTCCAGTGTATCACAGCATAATTCTGCTCTGTTTTTCTGCCTGGTGTTTGATTGACACCCTGTGTAAAGGGACAACATTTCCAATACAGAGAAATGGATGTTATTAAAACATCAGTCTTATGTTTGGATGTTGTGATTCGAATTACAACTCCATAGATTATGAGGATACCATGGTATTTTGTGTCCATTTCTGGTTAGAAAATCCATAGTTCATATCTTCATATATTTGCTATTTAAAGGTCTTTTTATATCACACCCATCTTAAGTATCTATTGTTCAAGAGAAAAGGAGAAAACCATATATTGACTTCATTCTGAAAATTAAATATTTTCATAGTGAACACAATGATACTGAATGCAGAACATCCATAAACTCTGTAGAAAGAAAGGGAGTCCACACGTGGTCAGTAAATAGCAATCAGGATGTATTCTTATTTCTGGTTTTGCAAGGTTATTGATTTTATAAAATTTACTCATTTCAGAGTGCTTTAAGCTATAAGCATCTGCACGAGATGAAGTCCTGTTGTAGCAAATTTTGGATGTGAAGGAAATCTTTGAAAATCACCTAGAAGCAAACTTAATGGCTTTTCAAGGTTTCCCTGCATTTATGGGAGGTAAGAGTCATTTCCCTAATATCTGAGTAGCATTTAGAATTCATTAAATGCATCAGAATATTAATGTTCATTGGCTATTTGTTGATATCTGAAGCTCTAGGGACTTTAAAAAGTATAAAATTTGTTTTCTTTTTTATTTTCTTACAATTGTGAGAATGCCATTAAAGTGAAAAAGTTAACTCATCAACTCAGTATTTCACCCAATGGAAAATAAGTATTGTGTCAAAATCTTAAACCCACAAGAAAAATTATAGCATAACTAACATTTCATAGGAAGCTGATCACAGCTCACCAAAACGTAGTGATCTAGAAGTGGCCAACCCATACAATTTACATATAAAACGACAATTTTCCTTGTAGCATAGATACACACACTTTCTTTCAGCTGACCCTCACCAACCAACCTTCTCCCTCCACCCTCTCCCTGGCTCCCATCCTTTTGTGCCCTTCCACTCTCATGTAGTCTCCCCCTCTGCCTTCATTACATGGGTTCTATTGTATCTCTCCCCTTCTTCCTTAAAGCCTCTGTCTGTGCTGTCTCATGGGACACTTTCTATGTTAGAACCTTTTATTTCAGGCAAAAATATGACAAACATTTATCTGTAAGAATGTGGAGAAATGACCCCCTCCATATGATCCTGTAGGAATGGTGGGTGATGCCAACACTTAGGAAAGCAGATGGGCATTGGTGGCCCGTTAAAGGTATAAGCTCAATGTCAAGACATAACTCAGTATTTCCATTCATAAATATTGATTTAGCAGAAACGAAATACATGCAAACTCTGAAGCTTGTATCAGTATGTCCAGAGCAACACTATGCATAGTTGAAAGTAAAACTAATGAATGGATAAATAAACTGGATGGACTATCCACAGAGTAGAATATTAGTCAGCAGTGCTAAGCAGTCCAATAATGACACCTGCCACAGCATGGATGAAACTTGGAAACTTATGTTAAGTAAAAAGAAGGACAATTCACAAAAGAAGTCTGACAACACACTATCCAGTGCTATCTAAGTAGTTTTGGCTTATGAATATACAAAAAGTAAATAGACAGGTCCCTAAGCCTATGCAAGGATGGAAATGATGGGTGGCAGCTTCATTGTTAAAATACTGAGAGGTTTGTGTTTCATCAAATTAATGATCTTGGTCCACAAACTTATTGAAAATTAAGTACCTCATGTCTTGGCCGAATAGTTGGAATAGCTGTTTCATATCACCCAATATTTGAAATGTGTTGTCTAGTTTTACATTCAGTTGTTTGTAGGTGTTTCTTAATTCTACCAAAATTAAGTTAATTGAGTTAGTTACAGCATTGAAAGCATGAATAATAGATGCATAAGCAAGAATTATGTGCAAACATACAATTAAATAATAAATTATGATTCTTACTTGTTTCAAACACAGTTGATGAGAAAATATTTTAAAGAAACTAAGACTTGGAGTAAGAAGAGAGCCTGGCTGAGAAAGCAGCCTCCATGCATGCCCGACAGCCCAAATTTGTTGCCAGAACCCACAGAAGATAGGATGAGAAAACTAATTCCACAAATTTATTGTCTGCCATCCATTCACACAGTGAGGCAAATGTAACCGGCATGTAACCCACACATATCATACATTCAGACAACAACAATGACAAATATAAAATACATAGCTAAGATTGTAGCATGACTGGACTCCTCATATGTATATTATCAATAGCAGTATGTGGAAATCCAATCATTAAGTTAAATTACAGAGACCAGAGACAAAGATGAGGAAGAAAACACTATAGAAGTGTTCTCTAAAGGTGAAAATATCTACTTTAGTAATTGTTGATCACAATCTATAAGAAGAAAGGAACACAAAATGGGAGATTCAGGGAAAGAGAGGACATAGGTAAGTGAAAGTGGGTGTGATTAACGTGGGTGAGACATTAATCTAAAGAGCAAAAATGCAGCCAACAAAAAATGTCAATGGGTCATTCAAAACAGACAAAAAAGAGGCAGCAAATCACCTTTCAACTCTTTATGGAAATGGGAAAAAACATACGCAGAGTCTTAGAAGAAATCATTAGAAATCAAGAAGATAACAATTGAAAACTTTCAAGATGAAACTAGAAAGTGTTTGTTTACATAGCGTGAGAAAGTGGAAGAGGAAGAAAGCCAGGCCCATTCAGGCCCATCCAGGCCCATCCAGGCCCATCCAGGCCCATGGCGGAGGTTCAAAGGCAGTGGATAAGTTTTCAGTTTTCTCTCTGGGCACAGAAACATCATGGTCCATTTTATTCCTTCAGTTTGGGTAATAAAAACGTTTCTGTGTATGAGAGACCTACACAGTCAGCTTTCAGTATCAGTAAGTTCAGATTCCAAGAAATCCACCAGGAGAAATTTTGCACATGTAGTGAACATATGCAGACCTTCATGTCTATTCTTTAATCATTGAACAATACAGTACAATGACTACTTTCTTAAATATTGCATGATCGATACTGTTGAGAGCAAGACATATTTTTCAGTAGTAACAGAGTGGAGTGCCATGTTATGTTGCATGGATGGTTCCTTCATGGCAGGATGGACTCTATCCTCTCAGAGTCTGAGGGAAAAATCAATCTTCCCTTAATTGGCCTCTGTCTGGTATTTAGTTGTGGAAATCCAAAGGAGTGAATATCGCATATGGATTCTGGTTTCTGCAAGTGCATTCTGGGATAAAACCCCTCACAATGTCAAAGGACGCCTGAGTGTATGTGTATGAGAATCATTCTATACCTGCTACAGCTGCTTTCTTTTGGGTTTTAGAAACCAAGCAGGAATAGTGTAGAAATTTTCATCTGTGTAAATTATAAAGAGTGGAAAATGCAAAGCCTTTTGTGCATGGTTCCAGTTGTTTATTGAAGATGAAGGCACAGACAGAAGAATGGTATGCCCTAGCTCACAATCCCCAACCAAATGAACAAACACAGGTGTATGCAGACCAAGAGACAGGAAGAGAAATAGATACATCTGGATGGGAATATGGATCTAGATATATATCAGAAGAGCATGTACATCTCAGGTGCATGTGAGACCCTAGAAAATGTCATGCCCCAATGATATAATTTGTAAAATATAATGAGAAGGAAAAAAATTTAAAAGTGTATGATTTTATATTGTATAGATTGGAATGCTGAAGAGAAGGAAAATAAGAAAGAGCAGAATATCTTCAGAATGAACATACAGGGTTGACAAAAACTGTACAAGGCAGAGTACTTCTGACATCATCAAAGAATAGTGCAATAGTTTGTATTCAGAAAGTTATTTCAGATTGTGCATTGTATTTAGTAAGTATATTTTAACGTAGTATTCTTTTTTTGGTATTTTTGAGACAGGGCCTCCCTTTTAGTCCTAGCTGGCCTGGAGCTGTCTCTGTAGACCAGGCTGGCCTTGAACTCACAGAGATCTGCCTGCCTCTACCTCCCAAGTGCTGGGATTAAAGGCGTGCACCACCAAAACGCAAATATAAAAGGTATTCTTACATTGGTTTTAGTAGAAAGTACAACTAAAACAAATAATGAATGTTGGAAAAAATATGAAATATAAAAATCTTACTGTGTCTGTTCTCTTCCTAGTTCAACACACATCTTCTTTATTTTGTTCAGCTCAGATTGTAGAGACTGCTTTAGCTTGGTAAGTTCTATCCTAAAATCTGTGGCACCTACAGGCTTTGAAAAGATATTAGAAAATTATTTTTGAATATAGTGGTGGCACACTCTGGCACTTGGGATGCAGAGGTAGGTTGATGGGTTCATGAGCACTGTGGTTAGGCAGATTTATGAGAGTTACAGACCTCATGCTGATAGGAAAACAATTGAAGGGTAATGACTTTGCCAAATTAACTGTATTTGATTTATATTTCTATGTTTTAACACTGCTAAATTTCTACAAAAATAGAAGTTTTTCTCTTATGAATGTTCATGAAAGTTATTTATACTGTGGTCACATTTAAATATTAATGTCTGAAGATGATCTAGAAACATTTTCCTCTTTAGAGTATGCCTGTTTCTGATTATAAATTTCATCTGGAACTCACAATGAATTGAGCAAACACGATTATAGCAGTAAGTGTTATCCCAGCAAACAGTAACAAAATATATCAGCTAAGAGTAAGAAGAAAAACCCCATAATATTTGCAACAAACTATGGCATAAACCCCACTTGACTGGATCTTGCAATTGTTCCTGGAAAGGATATATAAATAATAAAGATTTGAAGTAGACTTCATCAAAACTAAATATCATTGTGCTTCAAAACACTTATCTAAAAATACATGCATGTCTGAGATATATGAAGTACTCCTTCAAATAAGGAGTAGAAAGAAGTCCTTGCTTTGAAATGGCCAAGGAAGTGGTCATTTCTGCAAAAATGTTCAGAGGGTTAGTAAGGACATGAAAAGAAATGTGTGCAACTGTAGGGATTCTTTTGGCAGAAGTGCTTAGGGAGTCAGCAAGCAACTTCCAGCATGGACCCCTGCTGGTCTCCTGCTTGCTTTTATGAACCTGCCTGGTGGGAATTGTCTTTGATGCTTTGGACAAAACATTGTCACATTCCTGTAGTGATCAGAAGCACATGGCCTGAATCCTGCATGTCCGAACCCCCAATTCTGTATGACTCAATCCCCACAAGGTCCTGTGTAAAAACCCCGGATTACAGCAATAAACCAAGTTATTTCCCTGGTGGAGTTGCTCCTGGTCTTCTCCGAGTCCATCTCTTCTTTATTCTCTCTTCCTCTTTCTCTTTCTCTTTCTCTCCTGTTCCATCAGCTCACATCCAATCCCTCCCCCTCTCTACCAGGGCTTATTCTTGGGTTCTATGAGCCCTGGTCCAGAGAGGAAGAACACCCCGTGGAAGGCTGCACATGCATGATGAATTAATTGCTACATGCAACACCTTCTTTATAGTAATGAAGCCCCCCCCAAATAAAATTGTGTATAACTAGGATACAAACTCCTCATCTACATACACAGTCATTCATTATTGATTATACAATTTCATACAATGTATTTTGATCATATTCAGACTTCTGCACCTTGTCAACCCCAAACCTACTACCCCCTCACATTCACCCTCATATCCTCTATTCCTATCTGTCTTTGTAATAAAACACCCACCAATTCCAACTGGTGTTTTCCAAGTGCTACTGAGTATAGGTCTATATCTTGGAATCCAGTCAACCTACCAGGTGTCTCAGCAGTAAGGAAAACTGAGTCTCTCCCTCAACATCTATCAAATCCCAATTCATCCTCAGCCAGGGCTGAGCTTTCTACCTAACTCCTCCATCCATGCCGGGCCCCTGACTGACTTGAGTTTGCATCTCATCATTACTACTGTGAGTTTGTATGTGCAACTACTCCGTGGTGTCCAATACCTCCTTCTTACTTTACATATAAAATAGCCATTTTCCTTGTGGTATTGACATACATCCTTCGTTTTGGCTGACCCTATCCTCTGCACCTTCTCCATCCTCTCCCTGGTTCCCAACCCCACTTTTACCCTTCCACTCCTATACAGTATTCACTCTCTGCCATCATTACATAGGATCTATTTTATCTCTACCCTTCTTCCCTAAAGCCTCTATCTTTGCTGTCTCATGGGACCTGTGCTGGATAGCTGTAGTGTCAACTTGATATATCTGGGTTGAGAGAGCCTCAGTTGGGGAATTGGCTCCATTGGACTGGCCTGTGGGCGCATCTGTGGAGTATTGTCTTGATTGTCAAACAGTGTGGGAGGGCCCAGCCCACAATGAGTGGTGCCACCCTGGACAGGTTGTTGTGTACCATGAAGAAGGCAGGCTGGGCATGGGCTGGAGAGCAAGCACTCCTCCATGGCCTGTGCTTCAGCACCTACCTCTAGGTTCCTGCCCTGAGTTCCTGCCTTGGGCTCCCTAAGTGATGATCTGTGACCCAGGAGATGTAGCTGAATAAACCTTTTCCTCCCCAAGTTTGTTTGGTCAGCGTTTTCATGAGAGTAACTGATGGGAAACTAAGATAAAAGTTGGTACCAAGATTGAGGGGAATTGCTGTGAGATAGGCCCGACTATGTTGCTTGGAAGCACTTGGAACTTTGGCTAGAAAAAAATCATGAGATGCCTAAAATCATTGCCTGTGGAAGCTTGTATCAGTATTTTTTGTGCGTGAAACGATCTGATATACATGTGTGCCTTGTCTTTGTGAATTTTCTAATTTCAAAGGGAAGCAGAGATCATCAGGACTGTTTGTATGATATTTTTTGAATTGAGAATCTGTGTTTTTTTGTCAGCTGGGGCTAAAGAATAGCTGTAAGTAATGAGAGCCCAGAACCTGAAGTGAAATCTATGTTGTACTGGGACAAATGATGTGGTTAGTTGGGGCTGAAGAATCAGCTTGTAAGGTAAGAAGAGAGCAGCATCACTGTGGTGATTCTTCTGGGAAGAAGTTCTTTAGGGTCAGAACACAGAAGTTGTGATCCAGAAGGGCCTGAGCCTCCCATGTCAAGCCAGAAGCAGGACCTTGTAGTGTGTAAGAGTCCTCTATATGGTTCTGGTGTTGAAAAATTTGAGGGGGTCCCTGACAGAGAGCAGCCGAGGTTTTGCACTGTGAGAGGTCAGAAAAGACCATTGGTGGAATACACCTCAGTTGCAGTGAAGAACCCAGGATTCCAGGGGTCAGGAGAGAAGCTGAGGTTTTGAATCAGGAGAGGTCCAAGAAGCACCTCAGTTTCTATGGTGACCCCAGCTTTTTGGAGATGATGGGACTTGTTGTAATGACCACCAAGAGCAGCTGTAGGTGTGGAATGGAGTCCGCCTGCGAATGAGCTGTTTGTGTGTCCCACAGATGGCAGAGTCAGAGAAGGGAGCTGACCGGTTCCCTTTGGAGCCCAGAAGATTGTGCGTCCCAGGTATCCAGCCTTGAGCCGCTTGCTGGACTTAGGTTTTGTTTGATGTGCCTGATTCTTCCCTTTCCGGTTAAGACAGTAATTTTTTTTTTGGGAATTATTATTTACAGGAGCCACAGTTAAGAGACTTTTAATGGACTGTGATCTTTTAAGTGTTTGGGCATTCTAAGAAACGTGGGGCTTTTAAGGTTAATACTGTCTTAAGTTGTGATTAATGTTAACATCAGACTTTGGGGATAAGAACTGGAAAGGAGGTGTAGGTATTTTCCATAGTGGCTGTATTTTGTGATGTCAAGTGGGCAAGGGGTCAATTGTGCTGGAAGCTTTAGTGTCAACAATTGACACCTCTAGGAGTTGAAGGAGCCCTCACCTTGGGGGCATTGGCATACTATTGGCTTGGCCAATGGCCACATCTTATTGTCTTGATTGTCAAACACTGTGGGAGGGCCCAGGCCCACATATGGGTGGTGCCACCCTGGGCAGGTTGTTGTGTAAGAAAGCAGGCTGGTCATGGGCTATGGGAGCAAGCCAGTATGCAGAGGAGCAAGCCAGTAGCCAGCATACCTCCTTCCATGGCCTGTGCGTCAGCGCCTGCCTCCAGGTTCCTGCCCTGAGTTCCTGCCCTGATTTCCTGCTTTGGGCTCCCTAGTGATGAACTGTGACCCAGGAGAATGTAAGCTGAATAAACCCTTTCCTCCCCAAGTGGGTGTTTGTCAAAGTGTTTTGTCNCAGCTAAAAGCACTTGAGAGGCAACAACAGATGAACTCTAAATGCAACAGACAGGAAGAAATAACAAAAATCAGAGCAGAAATCAATGAAATAGAAACAAAGAAAACAATACAAAAAAATCAATGAATCCAAAAGTTGGTTCTTTGAAAGAATAAACAAGATAGACAGACCTCTAGAGCAGCTAACCAGAAGAAAGAAGGAACAATTCCAAATCAATACAATCCCTGATGAAAGGAGAAATATCACAACAGACAATGAAAAGATCCAGAAAATCATACAGGAATACTTCAAAAACCAAGTTTGAAAACCTAGAAGAAATGGATGAATATCTGAAATCCTGGGAACCACCAAAGCTCAACCACGAAGAGATTGATTGCATAAACAGACCCATAATACATGAAGAAATTGAAGATGGATTAAGAAACCTCCCAATTAAAAAAAGCCCAGGCCCAGATGGTTTCATGGCAGAATTCTATAAAACATTTCAAAAAGACTTAAAACCATTATGACTCAAATTGTTTACAAGGATACAAACAGGGGGAATTCTCCCAAATTCCTTCTATGAGGCCAGCATCACTCTATTACCAAAACCAGGCGAAGATACAACCAAAAAGAACTATAGACCCATCTCACTATGAACACAGATGCCAAAATTCTAAACAGCATACTGGCAAATCACATACAGGCCCGCATCAAGAAAATCATCCATCATGACCAAGTTAGATTGATACCAGAGATACAGGGATGTTCAACATATGAAAATCAATAAATATCATCAAGCATATAAATGGACTGAAAGACAAAAACCACACAATCATCTCAATAGATGCAAAAAAAGCCTTTGACAAAATCCAGCATCCCTTCATGCTCAAAGTCCTAGAGGGAACTGGATTGGAGGCATAATTCCTCAATGTAATCAAAGCCATATACAGGAAACCCACAGCCAATACCATCCTAAATGGGGAAACGACAGAAGGATTCCCTTTAAATGTAGGAACTCAGAAAGGCTGCCCCCTGTCACCACTCCTCTTCAATACAGTGCTTGAAACACTTGCTAGGGTAATAAGGCAAGAAAAGGGGAAAAAAAGAAATGAAAGGAGTACTAATTGGAAAAGAGGAAGTCAAGATATCCCTTTTTGCCAATGATATGATTATTTAAGGGATGCTAAAAACTCCACCAGAAAACTCCTAGAAATGGTTAAGAGCTTCGGTAAAGTGGCAGGATATAAATTAACCTAGAAAAATCAGTAGCTTTTCTTCACACCAACAGCAAGCAACTGAAGAAAGAATTCAAGGAGACCTTCCCACTCACAATAGCCTCAAAACCAATAAAATACCTAGGAACAAACCTAACCAAAGACACCAAACATCTCTACAACAAAAATTTTAAACCCTTGAAGAAGGAAATTGAAGACATCAGAAGATGGAAAAACCTCCCATGCTCATAGACTGGGAAAATTAAGATAGTAAAAATGTCCATTCTACCCAAACTCTTGTATAGATTTAATGCAATCCCAATTAAAATCCCCAAGAGTTTCTTCACAGGCTTGGGGAAAAAAGTACTTAATTTCATTTGGAAAAACAAAAGATGCCAAATAGCCAAAACAACCCTGAGTGAAAAGAGCAATACAGGGGGGATCTCTATACCAGACTTCAAACTATACTACAGGGCTATAGTCATAAAAACAGCTTGGAACTGGCACAAAAACAGACCTGTTGACCAATGGAACAAAACCGAAGATCCAAACTTGAGTACATACAATTTCAGCCATCTCATATTTGACAAGGGGGCCAAGAAGACACAATGGAGCAAAGACAGCATCTTCAGCAAGTGGTGTTGGCAAAACTGGATCACCACTTGTAGAAGAATGAAATTAACCCCCTACCACTCTCCCTGTACAAAAGTCAACTCCAGATGGATTAAAGACCTCAACGTGAAACCCCAAACTCTGAAGGTGATAGAAGAAAAAGTTGGCAGCAGACTACAAGACATAGGCGTAGGAAAAGCCTTCTTAAATCAGACAGCAGCTGCACAAGAATTAAGGTTGACAATTGACAAATGGGATCTCTTTAAACTCAAAAGCTTCTGTACATCAAAAGAAACAATCAAGGAAGTGAAGAGAAAACCCACGGAGTGGGAGGAAACCTTCACCACAGGTACATCTGACAAAGCATTGATTTCCAGAATATATAAACTACTCAAAAAACAAAGAAGAAAGAAAACAAATGACCCACTCAATAGATGGGGCAAAGAACTGAACAGAGACTTCACAAGTGAGGAATGAGAGATGGCTGAGAAACATCTTAGCCACAGGGGTTCTGATATGAGAGACTTTCTTGCCTTCCCCCCCATGGAACAAGGAGAAATATGACGATGATGAGGTCGCTCCCCAACTGTAAATTGGAGACAACTATTGTAGAGGTAGTCTCTTATAGAACCGGTAGAACTGCTTTCTTTAGTTGACTACTGGACATGGGAACTGTGGAAGGGATTGCTCTCTGTTCAGAACCAAATATAATACTGGAGTCCTAGGGCTGTGCACTCAGGCAAAATATGTTGATACAGGAGCTCTGACATCAGCAATGGATTGTTCTGCCAGGTGGATGTTGGCCAGGGGATCCAGGGCCCCACAAAAGGTAAGGGCTCCTTGCCTCTAGGTTGGGATGCCTACAGGAGGAGAGGCGGTAAGACCCTGCTGCCGAAGACCTGACGTTAGCATGGGAGGGATGTATTGAGACCACACATGCGGGTGTGCAGATGGCCTCTGGAATGCCGGAGAGTGTTGCCAAAGGCCACTAAACCAATAGGGCAAATATGGGTCTCCCTGAGTCAAGCAGGACTCCACCGTCAACACCAGCTGCACCTCACCTGCCTGGAAATGCTGTGCAGCAGAGGCAGCCATGTGCCTGTGTATCCCAGATCTGGTTGGCCATTGGCTCTCCCCTTGGAGAAATAATCCATGGCTGATGCCACAAGCTTACACCCTCTACAGGTTGGGAGATGTTGTAGGCCACAGTAAGACCCTGTCATATTTAACAGGGGGAAAATTGTAATTCATGGATTAACATATCCAAACATGTGTCTATGCTAAAGTAACCTACCATAACTATTAGTGCTGCTTAAATACCTATATATCTAATTGCTTGTTCTTCCTTAGTAGGATCGAAGGGTTGTTCCTGGACAAACTGTCAGCTCATGAAAGGAGGCAGCCAGAATTGACCAGAGTCCAAGTTAACAGCTCCAGAGAGAGTGGACTGTTTTGCCTCTCATCCACCTGTGCCCCTTTTCTGAGCCTAGGGAACAACCTGCGGAAGAGGGGGCGTGGTGGAATGTGAGGGCTGCGATTGGGGTGAATGGTGAAACTGCAGCAGTGTAGTCTGGACACTCATTTGATCAACTTGATTGAACAAACAACCTGTCACCCCCCACTGGATGGTGGGGCTGTGGGTGTTTGGGCCAGCAGCCTGTGGATGGGTTTTGCATGAAGGATGCTTGTACTCATGGATTATCACTTATAGCTAAAAATGAAAAAAAAAACTGAGAGAAAGATGCAGGACAGTTATGGCAGAATGCATGATCTGGAATGGGGTGGGGGGGGAGGGAAAGGGAAATAAGCTTGAACTGAATTGGAAAAAATGTATGAAATGCACAAAGCATCAATAAAAACTAATTAAAAAAAGTGTTCAATATTGCTAATAATTAAGGAAATGCAAATTAAAACGACTTAAGATATCATCTTACTCCAATAAGACTGGCTAGGATCAAGAAAACAAATGATACCAAGTGCTGAAAAGGTTGTGGGGAAAGGGGAACACTCATCCACTGCTGGTGGGAATGCAAACTTGTATGGCCACTATGGAAAGCAGTGTGGAGAACCCTTGGAAGACTCGTAATGAACTTGCCACCTGACCCAGCCATACCACTCCTGTGTATGTACCCACAAGACTCATCTTACCGCAGAGATACATGCACAGCCATATTTATTGAAGCTCTCTTCACAATAGCAAGGAGCTGGAACCAACCCAAGTGCCCCTCAACTGTCGAGTGGATAGAGTAAATGTGGTACATTACACAATGGAGCTCTATGCAGTGGTAAAGAAAGATGACATCATGAGCTTTGCAGGTAAATGACTGGAGCTAGAAGATATCATGCTGAGCGAAGTAACACAGACCCAGAAAAGCAAATGACGAATGGTATTCCCTCATCTGTGGATACTAGCACTAATTACATAATTGTATGGCAAACTGAGCAAAGTCAATGTGATCTGAAAACAACTGTGCACTTATATTTTGAATCCCTTAAAAAATAATAAAAAAGAAAAAAGAAGAATATGGAGAAATGACCACCTTCATATAATCATGTAGGAATGGTGGACGCTGACCCTTAGGAAAGCAGACAGGCATTAGTGGCTTACATTAAAGATGTAAGCCCAATGTTAACTCAGTATTTCCATTAATATATATTCAGTTAACAGAAACAAAATACACGGAGACTCTGAAGCTTATATTCATTATGTCCATAGATAGCAACATTATGCATAGTGAAATGTAAAACTAATGAATGGATAAATAAAATGGATGGACTATCCACAGTGTAGAATATTAGTCAGCAATGCTAAGTAATCCAATAATGACACCTGCTAAAGCATGGATGGAACTTGGAAACATTGTGCTAGATAAAAGACACCATTCACAAAAGAAGGCCTACAACACACTACCCAGTGATATCTAATGACTAGAATTGGCTCATGCATAGAGACAAAGTAAATAGCCAAATCCTTAAACTTAAGTAAACCTGGAAAGGATGGGTGTTAGCTAATGGATTCTGGTTTGCTTTGAGGGCTCTAGAAATTTCTAAAATTTATGATGATTGTCTAAGTGTCAATGCATATTTTAAAACCCAGAGTTTTATATGGTAAATGATTATGTTTCATTTTATGTTAATTTACTAGCCAAATTAAATTATCCCCTTGAAAGTCATCTCATACGTGTGATTTGTTGGCAGTCCTATAATAGTACATTGCTTAGATACCAACTATGTTTCAAGAAATAAGTAAATTAGCTATGTTCATACTAAAGTAACATTTTGCAGATATAAAATTGTTAATATATTGCAAAAATTCTGCTTCACTGTTAAAATATTGAGAGGTTTATATTTCATCAAAGTAATGATTTTAGTCCCCAAACTTATTGGAAAGTACATACCTCATGTCCTGGCTGAAGAGTCGGAATATCCTTTTCATATCATATCAAAGTTCAGTGCTAATGTGCTCTCTAATTTTGTGTTTAGTTGTTTGTAGCTCTTTCCTAATTCTACCATAATGTAAAGAGTGAGTTAGTTACAGCATTCAACACATAAATAATGGATACATAAGCAAGAATTATGTGCAAATATACAACTAAAAATTAATTAGATTCTCACTTGTTTCAAACACAGTTGATTAGAAATCATTTTAAAGAAACTGAGAGTTGAGCTAGGAGGAGAGCTCAGCTGAGAACACAGCTTCCATGCATGCCTGACAGCCCGAGTTTGTTGCCAGAACCCACATAAGATAGAAGGAGAAAACTAATTCCACAAATTTATTGTCGGCCATCCATACACACGGTGAGGCAAATGCAACCCAGCATGTAACCCACACACATCATCCATACAGACAACAACTATAAAATAGGTAGCTAAGATTGTAGCGTGTCTAGAATCCTCATACATACAATATTGATAACAGTGTGTTGGTATCCAGTCATTAAATACTAGTTATAGTGCAGAGGTCAGAGACCAAGGTGAAGAAGAAAACACTTCAGAACTGTTCTCTAAAGAGGGAAATATCCACTTTAGTAATTGTTGAACACAGCTGACAAAAAAGAGCACAAAATGGGACACCCAGGAAAATAGGAGACTTAGGTAAGTGGCAGTGGGTGTGCTTAATGTGGGTGAGACATTCATATAGGCCCCAAAATGCAGCCAATACAAAATGTCAATGGGATCATTCAAAACAGAAAAAAGAGGCAGAAAGTCACCTTTCAATTATTTATGGAAATGGGAAAACACTTTAGAAGAAATCAGTAGAAATCAAGCAGACAATGATGAAGAACTTCAAGATGAAACTAGAAAGTGTTTGCTTGCACAGCATGAGAAAACAGAAGAGGAAGAAAGCCAGGCCATCCAGGCCCAGGGTGGAGGCTCAGAGACAGTGGAAGATGTTTCCGTTTTCTCTCTGGGCATAGAAACATCACGGTCCATTTTATTCTTTCAGTTTGGGTAATACAAATGTTTCCGTGTGCATGAGAGACCTATACAGTCAGCTTTGAGTATCAGTGGGTTCAGTTTCCAAGAAATCAACCAGGTGTGAACATACTTGGAGAAATTTTGTACATGTAGTGAACATATGGAAATCTTCATGTCTATTCTTTAATCATTGAACAATACATTGGACAATGACTACTTTCTTAAATCTTGCATGATATATACTGCTGAGAGCAAGCTATAGGTGACACATTGTTCAGTAGTAACAGAGTGGAGTGCCATGTTATGCTGCTTGGATGGCTCCTTCATGGCAGGATGGGCTCTATCCTCTCAGAGTATGAGGCAAAATCAGTCTTCCCTTAATTGGCTTCTATTGGTTATTTGGTTGCAGAAATCCATAGGAGTGAATATCACATATGGATTCTGGTTTCTGCAATGGCATTCTGGGATAAAAGCCCTCACAGTGTCAAGGGATGCCTGAGTGTGTGTGTATGAGAGTCATTCCATACCTGCTACAGCTGCTTTATTTTGGGTAAGTAATGTTTTAGAAACCAAGCAGGAATAGTGTAGAAATTTTCACCTCTGTAAATCATAAAGAATGGAATATGCGAAGCTTTTGGTGCATGGTTTCAGTCGTTAATTGAAGATGAATTCACAGACAGAAGGATGATATTTGCATTATATTTCTCCAAATGAATTATGAAGGAAAACTCATAATCTGCC
The DNA here is from genome assembly GCA_009823505.1 of Rhizomys pruinosus. Classification (NCBI taxonomy): domain Eukaryota; kingdom Metazoa; phylum Chordata; class Mammalia; order Rodentia; family Spalacidae; genus Rhizomys; species Rhizomys pruinosus. The sequence continues at coordinate 122,375 of VZQC01000818.1, read as the reverse complement.
TTAACTGAGACAGGAGGTCTTCTGGTGTGTCTCATATTAGGTTCATGCTTCATATGATCCCTGTCCACTTGAGCCATCAAGGTGAATTTTGTTCAATTTTTACGATTTCCCT
>VZQC01000818.1:92060-119699 GCA_009823505.1 Rhizomys pruinosus | reverse complement strand
TTGCCTTCCCACCCATAGAACAAGGAGAAATATGACAATGATGAGGTCGCTCCCCAACTGTAAATTGGAGACAACTATTGTAGAGGTAATCTCTTATAAAACCGGTAAAACTGCTTTCTTTAATTGACTACTAGACATGGGAACTGTGGAAGGGATTACTCTCTGTTCAGAACCAAATATAATACTAAAGTCCTAGGGCTATGCACTCAGGCAAAATATATTAATACAGGAGCTCTGACATCAGCAATGGATTGTTCTACCAGGTGGATGTTGGCCAGGGGATCCAAGGCCCCACAAAAGGTAAGGGCTCCTTGCCTCTAAGTTGGGATACCTACAGGAGGAGAGGCAATAAGACCCTGCTGCCGAAGACCTGACGTTAACATGGGAGGGATGTATTGAGACCACACATGCAAGTGTACAGATGGCCTCTGGAATGCCAGAGAGTGTTACCAAAGGCCACTAAACCAATAAAGCAAATATGGGTCTCCCTGAGTCAAGCAAGACTCCACCGTCAGCACCAGCTACACCTCACCTGCCTGGAAATACTGTGCAGCAGAGGCAGCCATGTGCCTGTATATCCCAAATCTAATTGGCTATTGGCTCTCCCCTTGGAGAAATAACCCATGGCTGATGCCACAAGCTTACATCCTCTACAGGTTAGGAGATGTTATAAGCCACAGTAAGACCCTGTCATATTTAACAGGGGGGAAAATTGTAATTCATGGATTAACATATCCAAACATGTGTCTATGCTAAAGTAACCTACCATAACTATTAGTGCTGCTTAAATACCTATATATCTAATTGCTTGTTCTTCATTAGTAGGATCGAAAGGTTATTCCTGGACAAACTGTCAGCCCATGAAAGGAAACAGCCAGAATTGACCAGAGTCCAAGTCAACAGCTCCAGAGAGAGTGGACTGTTTTACCTCTCATCCACCTGTGCCCCTTTTCTAAGCCTAGGGAAAAACCTGCGGAAGAGGGGGCATGGTAGAATGTAAGGGCTGTGATTGGGGTGAATGGTGAAACTACAGCAATGTGGCCTGGACACTCATATGATCAGCTTGACTGAACATGCGGGCCCCCCCCCCCGCTGGATGGTGGGACCAAGGGGCTGTGTGGGTTTGGACACAGCTGCTTGCAAGTTGGTTTTGCATGAAGGATGCTTGTACTCATAGATTATCGCTTATTGCTTAAAAAATGGGGAAAAAAAACAGAGAAAGATGCAGGACAGTTATGGCAGAATGCATGATCTGGGATGGGGTGGGGAGGGGTGGGGGGAAGGGAATGGGAAATATGGCTGAACTGAATTGGAAAATGATGTATGAAATACACAAAACATCAATAAAAAATAATAAATAAATAAATAAATACAGGTTTTTCTCTTACTAGTGTTCATAAAAGTTATTCATATTGTGGTCACATTTAAATATTAATGTCTGAATATGACCTGGAAATGTTTTCCCTTTTGGATACCATGTGCTTCTGATAATATATTTTATCTGGAACTGACAATTAATTAAGGAAACACGCATATAGCAGTAGGTATTCTCCCAGGAGATTCTGTTTTCCTTTTCTATTAACCAACAGTCTTTAAAATCACTAACAGGACCGGTGAGATGGCTCAGTTGTTAAAGTTGCTTTCTGCCAATCATGATCACCTTATGTTGAAGCCTGGGAGGGAGCACAGGGGATTGAAGCAGAGAATGGACAACTTGTCTTCAGCCTTCCACAGGGCTCTGAGTCCCTACCCCACACCAATGAAATACAAGTGTAATTTCAAACCTTTTAAACAGAAACAGTCCAGTATTTTTCACATTGAATCACATATTAAGAAAGCTGATGCTCAGAACAAAGATCCTAATACTCACCCTTCCCAAGCCCAAGGCTGGGCTCGCATTCCAGCATTGTGGGCCTGAAGCAGGAGTTGCCACAGTGTCTTGGGGAAGGAAACATCTGTGGTGTGCCAAAGCTCTAAATAAATTTGCAACACAATGGCCCTCAGGGGCAAGTCCAGTATTCACTAAAGGTGTTCTGCACGGCATCGTGAGCATTGTGACAGGTTGAGTGTAGACATCTCTCAGCTCATCATGACTCCTGTGAAGGGGACAAAGGGCAAGGAGTATCTCATTTCCTCTGAAATAACATCTAGATGATGTACATTTCAAAACTGATTCAAGAGTAAATGGAATGTCCTATGAAATGGTGCATTAGCTCTGAAAACTGTTAGAGCACAGCTAATGTATACTAGTATAGGTTTAGAATTGCTCCAGTATTATAGATTTCTATTGTAATTGTGGAAAAGAGTAAACAAATGGGACAGAGGAGAAAAGGACTATCAGTAGTCTATGGCTTAACAGGTAAAGCTGCTGACATCTCAACAGAGTCTATAAGTTCTCAAGGCTACTTTAGAAATGCCTTACATTCCAAAAAAAAAAAAAAAAAAAAAAAAAAAAAAAAGCCGGGGTGGTGGTGCACACCTTTAATCTTAGCACTTGGGAGGCAGAGGCCGGTGGATCTTGAGCGTTCAAGGCCAGCCTGGTCTACAGAGGAGTTCCAGGACAAGCTGGGACTACAGGGAGACCCCTGTCTCAAAAAAGACAAAAAAAAAAAAAAAAAAAAAAAAAAGAAATGCTTACATTTAAATATGAACCACATGAGATGGCAGATGCTACTATAGTTAACAAGCATTTTTTAACAGAAAATTTTGTATTCAATCGGTTCTAGAGGAATTCAAGTAATTCACTTTGTAGGCCCCACCCCCCCCCCCCCCCCCCCCCCCCCATTTGAAAACATTCAATCTGAGCATTCTATGGATGACACTAAGCATTTGTCACCTATGAATTATTTTGAGCGGTTACTGATGGATGAACCTGGTAGCTGGGCTTGTGCTCAGAGGTTTTCTAAAGCAGCTAGAAGTAGGGGCACAACTCTGTAATCTCAACAATGCAAAGGCCTATAGGAGGAGGAGGCTCTTGAGTTCAAGGCCTCCTTGGATTACATGGTGAAATAAATTTCTCTCTCTCCTCAGTAGCCACTGATTGATCACCTGTAGTTCTGTATGTAGAAGCAGGACCTTGTGAAATTTAAACTGTCTGCACTGGCGTGTCAACTAGTGGTGTCACTATGCAGGTCTGATAAAAAGAGCCATGTGTGTATCTCAGTAGAGCCCTTGCCTAGCATGCCCTGCATCCTTTCACCAGTACCAGCAAGAAACAAAGCAGTTCTTGAGACACAAGCTTGTTGTGTTCTAGTCAACGCAGTAGACATGGGGTCTGGTCTTTCTGTCTGCCACACAACACCTCACTCCAAAGAATCAATTATTTAAACCACCACAAGCAATACTTACTCCATCTGTTGTTAATGTCTCCCTTTGTCATGAGTATGTCTTTATATAGTGCAAAAAATTAACACTTTGTGTATGGGTATCTCCAGTGGAAACACTAAGGTCAGAGTCAAGGAAAGTCATCCATGGGAATGTCACATCCAGAGCACTCATGTTAGTTTTGCTTGACACTTTGTGTTTATGTAATATTCCAGAAAATACTCAAGAATTTAATGTCAATATTTTGGGAAACATTGGCAAGAAAGTTTGTAGAAATGTAACTGCCTTAATTAGAAAGCATCAACAAATCTAATGAACAAAACTAAGAAATTAAGATGAATATGAGAACACTATGGAGAAAAAATACATTTTATACAGCAAGAAATGAGAACTACCATCCTGGATTAGCCTTTAAAAGACTCCATTCATTTGCTATCATTGTTCTCCAAGATTATAATTTCTAGCCAGCTTTCACATCCTACTATTATGAACTGTTTCATTAAAAATTTCTCTTTCAGATAAATGATTAAATGGATTAAATGATTAAGTGGCTAAATTTGTGTCCCATGGTCCTGACTTCACTTACTTCCTCAGATTGTGTGATAAGCCTTCAGTTCCTCTTTCTTCCAGATTCATATTATTACAGATTTCCTGCATGAAATCCTTAATTTGTGAGATGTCTGACTGTAGATTTTGAAGTCTGAGTTCCAGCTGACTAATCTGTGTAACAGGAGGACTTTCTCTTGAATTCTGAATTTTCTTGGCCTAAGGATTGAAAGGATGTACTTTCATTTTGTTTAATGAATTATTTACTTAAGTTTTAGGATGGAAAAGAGGAGGCCACCCCCACCACCTCCTGTGGCAGGAGGAAGAAGGCAGAAGGATGCAACCTAGAAGTCACACTGGCAAAAGGAGGCCTGAGTCCAGGTCCTCCACCCCACTCCTCCTCCCAGCTCTATGCAGCAGAGGCCAGGCCTAAGGGACGAACACTGCCTTTTCTGAGGTGGAGGCAGCTGCCAGGGTTTGGGCAGCCACCTCCCCTCCAGTGTGTTTTCTCCCAGCCGAAGCTCTCTGTTAGGATGGGCCATGGATACACATGGGACCCGGCTATGTGAGGATGGCCTACGCTCCTTTGGGATAGAAAAGATGTAATATTAATAACACAAATAAAGATGCACTCTACTTTTGTGGTGTAAGCATATATTTTGAAATAGAAAAAAGTCTGATTCATTAACGTGTGTGTGAGTGTGTGTGTGTGTGTGTGTGTGTGTGTGTGTGTGTATGTGTGTTGCTGAGTTCTGGTAGATGCTAGCAATCACTTTGCTGCTAAGCCACATCCTCAGACATGAATCACCACAGCAGTACCAACGTAATCAAATCTAATAAAGAATTACAGAATCAGTTCAAAGTTTTAACAATGCAAAGTGTAACTCAGGGAGGGAACAGCATAATCTGGACTCAGAAAATATACACAAGGGCTTTAAACTGGCTGTGAGGACATGCTTGTGGCTCCACAGGAAACTGAGAGAATGACTCGCAGCCAGGGTAAAATGACTGAAGCCACAAATGGGGGTTAATTGCTGTACCAATAGCAACTGGAAGAAAATGGACATGAATGACAAAAAGAAAAAGACTACAAGGGAATGGAAAGATGGGTCAGCAGAATAGCACTGGCTGCACTTGCAGAAGCCCTGGGTTCAGTTCCCAGTACCCACATGCTAGCTAACAACTGACTGGAACTCCAGGTTCAAAGGATCAGACCCCCCTTCTGGCCTCCACAGTCATGGGACAACACATGTGTGCTAACATACATAAAGGGAAATACTCGTACACATAAAATATTAATAAGAATTTAATCAAAAACAAAGAGAAAGAAAAAGAAAAACAGATTATGAAGCTGAGTGTGGGCCACACACCTCTACTGCCAGCACTTGGTTGGTGGGGGCAGGTGGATGAAACCCAGTAGCTTTATGTTGCCCTGGGCTACTTGTATTCTTATTTCCAAAATGAAGAAATAAAGATCTATCAGGATGATTTATGGTGGTGCCTCAAATTCTCTGATGGGTTTTAAGTTTGTGAAATCCTAAAAAAAATATTATCACTATGCAGCTTTCATGGGAACCTCGAGATGAAGGGCTTATCTAAAACGGATGAGCTACTCTCTCAGGACAGTGAGTTTTAGACTTGGCATCGAGTCATAGGAGCCTCACTGCCTATGAGAAATGTGACACCGAAGCACTGCTTGCTAGGCTGGATTAAGACACACAGTGCTGAGGAACCACCACACAGGACAACCCGAGGAGATACATGGAAACTAGTGAGGACAGTTTTATTTCTATGGTTCAAGTGCCAGGGTTTTCAGATAGCCAAGGATGATTCTGTCGAGAGCATGATCCCTCAGGAATGAAGGAGAAGCAAGGAGAAATAGGGCTCTAATTGCAATAGCAAAACTGAAATTGCAAATATTTGTTTAGTATTTCCATCAGATGTTTTATCTCAGTTCAGTTGCCTGATCCTAAAAGAGAGGCTAAAATGAACATTTCTAGATTAGTATATTATTCTGTTTCCATTTTCTTGATAAGTAAAACTACATGATGAGCTAATGTTTAGTACTCTCAGAATATAAAGTACTATTGTTCAAATCTAACAAAATAGGAAATAATTTACTTTCTTTGTCTTAACACTTGGTCATATGGAAAAGAATAACTAATATTTATGTTGAACCACTTCATTTCCATCTGGCCTTAATATTTGGAAGTTTCATGTTCAATCTTCCAAGTACATAGAATCTTCATTCATAAGAAAGATCAGTCAGCATGCCAAGGCCCTTCTCCACAGAGAGGCCCTCTGAGATGCCTGAGTCTAGCCAGTGTGACCTAAAGAATGCAATTAGTAGATGCAGTGCCCCCCAGTGCTCCAGTTTAAGATTCCAAGGTGGACTACTGTGATATTAGTTCCCAAAAACAAAAGCAAGAATGACAGGAGTATTCTTCTCTTCTTTATTGTTAAATGCTTCTCATGAAATATCCAGAATTATACATCAATCCTATCTGAGATTGTCCTGTTTCTGATGGCTGTAAAGAACGGGGCCTGGTGTGGTTCTCAGCACACTTATCTAACCATTCCAGGGCATCTGATGCCATGCCGTGGCCTTCTTGGCACCTGCACTTCCATGCACATACCCACACATAAAAAAATACAAACCCATGAAAATAAGAAAATCATGAAACTTGTTTCTGAAGTTGAAATACCAGGGACACTAGTTTTCTATGAAAGTCTTTAGCAACAGCCATTCCTCCTTTTCAATAACTTCTAATTCTTTTTTGGAATCCAAAGAGAAAAACATATTGCTTCCAAAAGGATGTTAAACAGTGGTCCCCATCAGTAAGTCCCCAGAACCATTCCAATTAAGTCTACAGATGCAAAAACCACACCATCATCTCAATTGATGTGGAGAAAGCCTTTGACAAAATTCAACATTCCTTCATGTTTAAAGTCCTGGAGGGAATTGGATTGGAGGGATCATTCCTTAATGTAATCAAAGCCATATAGAGGAAACCCACAGCCAATATCATCCTATCCAACCATCATCACCTAATGGGGAAATGACAGAGCATTTTCCCTTTTGAGGGTAGGAAATCAGCAGAGCTGCCCCCTGTCAACACTACAACCTCGCTCTTTAGTAGGATTGAAATGAAACCCTTGCACGGGCAAATAAGGCAAGAAAAGGAAATTCAAAAGGGAGTTCGTACTAATCAGAAAAGAGGAAAAGCAAGCTATTTCCCTTGGCTGATGATATAGGATGTCAATGTAAGGGATGCAAGAACTCCACCAGGGAGAACGTCCTAGAAAAATTGAATTAAGAAATCGCAGTAAAGGAGCAGAGACAAAATAAATCTAAAACTGAAAACAGGTAGCCTTCTCTGACACCAACAATAAGCAAGTGAAGGAGGAACGAACAAGTGGATCCTCCCCCACATAAAAGAGCCTCCCAAAAAAGAAACCAAACAATAATCAAGTGGTAATAGTACAAACCGAAACCAAATCCCAGAGCCTCAACAACAAAGCAGTTCCACCTCGGCCTAGAAACACGTAACCAGAGAGACATTTCCAAGGGAGTCGCGGACAACAAAATACGTAAAGGGAGTGGTGACATACGGCCCGCTGAAGGAAAGCACAAGGGGGAACAAAGGATGACGCAACCACAGCGCAGCCCGCCTCTCAGGAAGAGAAGGACAAAAAAAATGACCCATTCCCGAGATCAGGCTCCAAGCACTATCACTAATTGAGGGCGTAGCCAGTGCAGGAACGAGTTTTAATAGGGGAAGAGGAGAAATATTCGTGGAGCGAAAGAAAATTCAATATGCAAGTAGTTAGACAAGAAATCCAGTCGGGGCTAAAGCGGCTGAGTGGAAACAATAAACCGAAACAAGCAGCCGAGACAGAAGAGAAGGCAACTAAAAAAGCCAAGCAAAATAGCCAACCCAAGACCTGTGTGCCGATTCATCAAAGAGTGGAAAAAAAAAAAAGCATACGCAGGTGAGTCTCAGGCACTAAAAGTTAGTAACAGACAAAGACACCTAACATTAAAATAGCCAAAAGGACACAAGCACCAGCAAAGGCACGCCGCAAAAGCAAACCCTCTGGATGGCCGAAAAGACAAGTAGCAGCTGTAGAATGAACTAAAAAACCTCACCAGGCCAAGCGACCTGGCCAAGAGAACCCACAAAGAAGTTTTGTAGAAAACAAATGCTGAAACGAGGAAAAAAAATGGACTAAACACCAGGAGCACTAGATACTAGAATGGTGAGGGCGGAATGCAGAGAAAACAGTGATACTGTGGGATGAGGCGAACGCATTCACAGACCAGCCGACAGCACATAAAAACAACCACTGGGACTGCTCTCCACTCTCCACGCAGGGAACCTAAAGGAAAAGAGAGCACATAATATACTCGCGGATGCACAAGTACAACCAGCGTATCATGCTGAAGCAATCTCTCGTCTATAAATTGGTATGCACGGGGAAACGGCACAAGAGCTGACATACACAAGTCTTCCAGAGCGAGACCACGAAGCCAGAGCAGCACTCAACATGTAGAAAAGTGGCTGGGTAGACACCAGAACGAATATAAATGGAGATTCTCAAGTGACAAGGATGAATGATCACCACGTGTAGAAGAAGAGAGTGAAAGAGTAAAAACGCACCGACACCTGCAACCCGGCACAAAAGGCCAAGTACCAGGAGGGGACTGATAACGCAAAGACCTTTGCAATAACGGGAAACCCAACGCGGATGCAGGGAACGTGAAGAAGAAAGAAAACGGCACAACAGAGACAAGAGCAGAGGGTCGAGTAGAAAAGACGTCCTGAAATCCAACAGCAGGCTGCCAGCAAAAAGAAGGGCGAACACATGGAAACAAAATCTAAAAGAAGGGCGACCTTCATAGAAACCTCTGCTCTCAAAACTCTTACACTGGCGGGAAAGCCGCGAGAAAGCACAAAGAACAAGAAAGTAATGCTCGAGCCTTAAGATGAAAACCCATAGCGAGGAGGAGAACCTTCACGGCAGACGTACAGCGACAAATGAGGGCAGTAAGTGCCAGAGGTAGTGTGTACACTGCAAACACAAACAAACACAAGCTCAAAAAAACAAAGAAAAAAATTAAAAACAAACCCTAAGCATGGCAAAAGAAACAAAGGAGCGGCTGTCGTTCATAGAGAAAGGCATCAGAGAGGAACGATAGGGCACAGAGCGGTGCAACTGGCCCAGGGAGATATACAGTCGAGAAAAACACAGACACAAAAACTAGGGAACGGGTGAACTAATTAAGAGGTGAAAGAAGGGCAAGTTAGACCACGCTGAAGATAGCACCGCACGGTTGACTCCGAGTAAGAACTGGCCAGGAGCAAGTGGAAGAACATCATTGAGACCAAGGGGAAAGGATGGGAGCGACAATGAAAAAACACGCAGTCCATCGTCGGGAAGGTGCGGAAACTATGTTAACAGGACTCGATCGGAAGGGCAGTAGTTACGGTGGAAAAGATAATATACGCCGTGGGGTACGCATTTGGATGGACCTGAGGTTGAATCACCAACCCATCCCCTATTTACACCACACGTGGCACACACACACACACACACACAACCAACACACACAAAACTGCAAAGCAAAACTCTATCCAAAGAGGAGAAGAAATGGAATGGAGAAAAAACACACCCAAACCACACCCAGATGAACCCTTGTGGGAAGGACCTTATCCAAATTGAGACTGGCACGTCCCAGTCATTAGCGCACTCAGGTGTATATATCCCACAAGACGCATCTGTACTGGCAGAAATAATGACAGCTATTATATAGCAGCTGCACCAAGAGCAAAAGGTAGCGGAAAACCACCCAAATGAGTAACCACGCCCTCTTAACTTGAGGGGAGGTGAATATTTAGAGAAAAAAGGTTTTCACTGTGGATGAACTGGGAATGGTATGAATTCAATATGGGACAATTCTGATAGCAAATAGATTGATACGTAAATGAAGACGGTCTAACTGAACGAAAATATAAAGAAAAAAATATATCATTAAGGATATAACTGCATAAGCGGGAATAGCGGATATGGAAAGCGATTTCATTATAGTAGATGCATATAGCTAATATATGAGGAGGGAAAACATGTGATTTCAATGAATGCATATGGGATAATAAGTTAACACTATCAACAGAAAAAAAACCAGAAATTTTCTGTACGGAGGACGATGGTGTGTACCACTATGAGGTACATGGAGAAAGGAGGGGAGAGAAAATAAGAGGTGAAAAGGAACTGGTTCAGGATGTATTAATGCACTCAGGCGGTAGGCGTGCAGCCATTGTTGATCCTTTGGGTCCCGCCCTGGTTCTTTTTGGCTTTTGGATTTTGCCTTTTTAGTGACATGTTTGAGCGTTGGGTAGTTTATCCTCCCCAGTTGGGATAAAGGTGGTTTCCAGTTTGATGTTATTGGGATCTGTGGCCATTGACCAACGATAACACCTCGTAGGCAAATAGGCAAAGAAAACGGAATTAAAGGTAGTAGCTAATTTGTGAAAAGAGGAAGAATAGCTATCCCTTTTTGCTGTGGATGCTGTATATTTCTTATGTTAAGGGATGACTAAAAACGCCCAACCAGTAAAAACTCCTAGAATAGAGGGAATTAAGATTAGTCAGTTATCAAAGTGGCAGGTTACAAACTTAACCTAGAAAAAATCAGTACATGGCCTGTGGGCAGCAGTTATCCTCCCAGCGTCGTATACTGGCGTATTAAATAAGGTAGCTTTTATTGTGTTTGACTCTTGAGATTTGAGATTCCGTGAGCCCAGATCGGAAGGGTTACCCGGGCGTTAGGGCTACCAACTGCGAGAAAGGAGCCCACCCAGCCCAACTGTAGATTATGGACATGATAGCTGATAAGTGATGCTGACAGGAAGACAAGCAAAGCAAGCCTTCAAATACAGTGAAGAGGCAATTACAGGAAAGCTTCACATGTGTGAATACAGGACAAGTGAGAGGAAGCACACTTAGGCCAGGACGTTCACTTCCACAAAATCAGACAAATAGTACGTTACAAATGAAAGGGGCAGGCGAATCCTCAAAAAAAAGATAATTCCCGTTGCGAAAGCTTTACGCCACCACACTAATTGGTAGGACTCCTGTAGTGGCGATCTCCACTCTGGGAGATCCCCACAGGACACAGACATTCAGAAACAAAGTAAGAAAATACAAACCTAGAAGAGCAATACCACCGAATTTGGTGTATCACATCCATGTGCCGAGAAGAATGACACCACTAGCAAAATGCAATTTCAACCGCAGTCTTATGAGATCGCGGTGCCGAAGAAAAAGGGATAGCAATTATGAAAAAAAATTTAGAATACTCAAAAACAAGAGACACATTCCCAGGAAACTGACCTGAAATGGAAAGGCCCAATGGGGTAGAAAATATCGTCTAACAATATATGATGGGCAGGGCGAGAGTAGGGGACACGGGTCATATCTATTAATGATAATATAATTTTAAATTACATGGTATTTCACTCAAAATTTATATAACAAAAACTTGGGATTAACATAAACAATATTGTGCTACTGATAGCATTTCATATATGGTTGCATATATGCAGTATCATCTTTTAACATCCTCTTTTACCTGTAGGGTAATTTAACTTGAGGAATTAAGTTTGCTTCCAAAGTCAATCACATACAGTACGTCCAACTTATACCAAAAAAAGGAAGCATGGACACAGTAAATTGTATTGAAAATCCGGACAGACCTGGATTGCTGCCGGTTTATAGGGTGCGTGAAGCATGGTTGTTGACTGACCAACTTGCCGCTTGTTTTTGCAGACCAGGGTCCAAAAGAAAATAAATAACATTATAAATTAAAGAAAGAAAATAAAAATAATAAATATAATAAATGTATTTAAAAATATAAGTAAAATTTAAAACCTACTGTATAGTTTATGTTTCAAAATAATTTCAATTACAATCTTAAGACTACACCATGGGGGAAAAGATTTTGTATGTTCCCACAGGTCCAAAAATTGTTCATTCAACTTCCTAATGGCATGAGGAAATGTAGATAAAGGGATAGTCCAGTCCTATTTACCGTCTGTGATAGGGTTGACTTAAACAACAAAAAATAACCAGCAATGAGAAGTTGAACCCCTAACTTAAACACTAAAAGGGGAGAGAAAAAGCACTTTCAAGACCGACTACAAGGCATTCAAAACAATTCCATCATAATTAACATCATTAGGTGTAAAACTTATTATGATTTACAGGTGAATACCTAAATAGAAACTTATGACCTTCTAAGGTGCAGGGCAAAATAAGGCTTCACATTTGAGGAAACCTCACTTACTATTTTCTAGTTATCATTTAAATTTACAAAAACAAAGGTAAAACATTAAAGGTATAAATGATAGTATCATTCACTGCTTATCATGGAATACCTTGGAATTAGAGAGAACTGACTGTAGTAGAGCTAAATAGCTTTACGCACTGGGTAATTAAATAATCTAGAAAGCACTGTCCGTGCCTAGCTACTGACTTAAAGACATGTGAAAGCTGTAAAAAGAATCCGCCACAGGTAATTGCCAAAAAAACTAAAGATTCTCAAAGTCTATGCCAGCTGAGTGGGGATCAACATCATTAAAGCGCAAAAATGATACGATGTAAATCAAGTGATAACATCTCCTATGGATTCCAGGGGAAACCCAAGCAAAGCTCTCTTCTGGCATACATAACACACAACAAGGCTGGAAAGGCTCAGCCCATATATGTGTTAAACCAGCAGGGACCTCTCTCTCTCCAACCCCACTCTGTCCCAAACATACTATAAACGTGTCAAATTTTGCCCAGGAAGCAAACAAAGCGTAACGCGCAATGTAAATGACACAATAAGACACCTACATCCAACCACAATTGAACCCATAATAAACACATATGGAAATAGATCTCAGCCTAATAAAAATATAAGCATATTGCGATCGAAAACCTGACAATAGTTTTTAATGGTTAAAACCAAACACTCCATACAAAACCACCAAAAAAAACAAACTAAGACCCCAACAAGCAAAACTCTTGCAATAGCCCTTACCAGCAGATACAAAAGACCCACACCTTACCTAGAAAGCGGGAACCAAGATGATACAATACGCAACAGTAGCTTCAACACAAACCTAATATAATTCCTACCTCCATAATAAATAAAAACCTGCTCAAAAATACTAAAAGAACGCTTCTCCAATCGAACTCGGCAAAAGAATTGAAAAAGGGGACAATGTGTCAAACACTAAACTCTAAGAAAAGATGAGGCAGCCACAAATGTGAGGATGTCCATCTGGGGAGATTTGCTCTGTTATGAAGATTCTTTGCATTTTCTGGAAAGGCAGCAACAGGTTGCAGGGGTAAAAAGACGATATGCAGAGGGAAAACTAAGCATATCTCACTACACCCGACATTCCAAAGGCAAAAATAGCTGGGCCTAGCCAGCAGGCCAGACAATTGAGCTGCTAACTCCCTAAGAAGTCGGGCTGGAGAAGTCCGCATCTGCCTCTGCATCCTTCAGGCCAGCTGAGAGAGGCTCAGGACAGGAGGCTCCGTGGGGGCAGCAGAAGCTGGGGACTGCTAGGTAGAGCTCACTGGCTCTTGCCACAGGGGAGCATGGAATGGGTGGCCTGAGGCACTGGAGAGGGGGCAGTGTGCGAACCAGAGAAGGCAACTCTTCCAACCTTGCTTCCCCATCGTCACGCCCCACTTTTTACTGGAAAGCAGATGTTAAAATGTAGACAGTGTGTTCTGGAAGCAGCCAGATCAGGGGTCTTTTAAAAGGTTTTAATTCCTTTATGAAACTGATAGGTGAGATACAGCAAACACATGTTGTTCTGATAAATCTCCCTGCGAGTTCTGACAAGCGATGTAGGGAGGATAAATCAATTACGACGTATTCGCCCACTCGATCAGTGGTAGCAGTACCATCGTTTGGTCCAAGGTAAGAAGAAAAAAACGGGAAGCTTAATCCAGGGGGTATGACAACACACCACCAAAACAACTTCTAGTGCCTCTCTGGCGAACCAAGATGTGAGGGCTAATGAAAACCTGAACCATTTAAGTAATTAAAGTGAGCCCAATGTTGAGGAATAGTTCATGTGGAAACTCTGATAGATACCAGCAAAAGGTTAGTGAGACGTCCGAGGACCAGAGGGAAAGTGCAGCAACGACTGGTACACACACGATGTAGCCCGCGCGGCGCAAAGTGGATTGGCCCATGGAAAGTTCCAAAACAGGCAGAATGTAGTTCAGAGTTCCTAATACCGACTATTGTCCAAGTGACTATTTACATTGATTATATGATCATCACATACGTGTGTGTGTGTTGTTTTGCTGTCTCCTTTCCATCCATTGTGTCCTCTCTCTGTGCCTACCTAGGTCCCTAGGGAAACAATCTGTGAGAGGGAGGATTATTTTGTAGAATGTGGGGACTGCGATTGTGTGAAATTTAATAAAATCTATGACAATATAGTCTGACCACTTATTTGATCAACTTGATTTGAACATTTCAAAAAAAATTCATTTTGCAAACATTCAAGCCCCTCCAAGAGATGAGTGGAGGCCTTGGGCTGGTGGCTGGGGCACAACTGGCTTGCAATAGGTTTATATGAAAGTGCTGCTGCTTAAAAAAACAAAAAAGAGTTTAGATACTGACATTTAAGCACTAACTGGGAAAGTATAAATAAGGCTGCGGTTGTTTTATTAAGTGTATTGGTTCTCTAATTTTATCTGAATAAAACATCACAGTTATAAACACTTTCTTACTTGGTAAGGACAATTAAAGGAAAACTAAGCTTAAATTTTTTACTTACCAAATAAGTAGAATTCTTAGTCCAGTCATATAGCTTAAAAGAGCAAAGTGTATATTTGGTTAAAATTTATTTAGCAGGTACTCAACTCTGACCAAGCTTAATCCACAAAGTATAGATATTTTAAGGCTTAGTGAAAAAGTTTAGATTAGTTAAATCTGATTGTAAGTTTTGGTGAAAATGATAATACAATTGAACTAATTGGAAATATAAAAATGTTAATTTTTATTTTATACATTTGTATGGGTTAAGGTACACAATGGCCTCTATATTTTTCTGAATAACACAACAACACATTATAACACTTTCTTTACGTCGCATTAGGACAATTTAAAGGAACTAAGCTTTAATTTACTTCCCAAATAAGTAAAAGTAGCGTTACATCAATTGCAGAAACAGCTTGGGAGAATGTCTCCAGAGGCCAGCATAAGGTGCCGGGGCGCGGCTGAAGAGCCCCCCCCCCGGCCCCCAAAAAAAAAAAAAAAAAAAAAGGAATCTGAAGGAGGCAAGCAAAGCACGCCTTTTCAACACAGTGAAGAGGCGCTAGAGACTCGCACCAGAATACAGGCAAAAAAGCCAATGCCAGGAGCAACGAAAAGGAACACACTGGGGAAATGCGGCAGAAAGCCACGCCAAGCTTGTACCAACCTAGAGATCCGGTGCAGTGGACCCCCGGGGAAGCCCAGACACAACAGTCAGAAACACTCTACCAGGAAATGTGGCGTGCAACCTATATACGCTTAGCACCTGAACTGTACAGATATGCAGAAAGAAGAACAAAAAAGTACTAAGAACCAAAGAGAAAGGGTGAGACGGAGAAGAAGAGGTATTTTTACTATTAGTGTTCTCAGGAGAAGGTCCAAGAGCCTAGAGGGACACTCGAGGCATGCCGACGAGCCTGGCTTCCCTGAAAGGCGTGACAGCAAAGCTGACTAAGGCCGGGAAGGGAGCAGTGTTGAGAAGTTAACGGAAAAAAAGACACTGCGTCCCGGATTGGCTCGGGCGACATGTGAGAGAAGAAAAAAATCTCAGACTAAGATCCAGACACACAAAAGCAAAACAAAAAAGGAGCGTTGTATCAAAAAGGATCTTGTGTAGAAGCTCCAAAAAGAAGCAAGTATAGAAACAAGACGATGGAGAAAATCAGCAAAATAGGAAATGAAAAAGGAAATGTCACGAACAGGCATCCATGTCAAGAGCGAGAGAGGCGAGTGTAGTGTAAAAATTGTAAATCCTGCAGGATGAGCAGAATGGAGGCAGTGAAGCAGAACAAAGGGTGGAGAATATATCAGACCGGGGGCTCACAAGCGCAAAACGACCTGGCCATCCAGCCATCCAGTAACAACTCACGTATTTGGAAAAACTCCTCACAGAGGAGGGACACAACACATTTCAAGTTGACTAAATTCGTCAGCAATAAAATAATCCCACATAAAAAAATGAGAACAAGACGCGCGTACTGAGGACACGTATAGAGATGAAAGATCAACTACAACCTCCACGAGCTCAGGAGGGGCAAAGTGAGACAAGAGCACAGGGTAGTGAAGCCCAAGGAGGAAAGGTATGCTGATATCGGAAATACGTGAACACGAAATAATGAATGGAGGGGAATAACGCACCCAAACAGAAATAACGAGGACACAACCAATTACCAATTCACAAGAAGACATGAATAAGGAACCCAAATCGACAGACAAGAAATGTCATGCCAGGAAAACAACTTCTTTGCCACGCGCACCAATTCAAATCATAAAGTCAGAAACTGGCTAATCAGTCTCTCCCCGAATCCACAAACAAAGGAGGTGCTTGTTCCTACGTGCGATGGGAAAAAGATCCACGCTTAGTAAAGGCCGACCGCAGAAGGGAAACATGAACAAACCATAGGCCAAGGGAGCTCCAGTATGGACCAAGGGCGTGGAACTGGAGTCCCGATGTGCACAGAAGTGCAAAACAATAGGAGACTGACCCCACTCGAGCCAAAATAGAGACGCAGATGGCATTAATGAGGACCAAACTCGCGAGGGAGGGGGGATTAACGCCTGGGCAACGGCTCACGATGGCCAAGAAGAAGAACCTTTGGAAGCTCACAAAGCAAAGCATTTCCAGTGTTGAGGGACAATGGTTGCCAGCCCAGGTTACTATAACCACCAAAAATGTCAACTATAGGGAAGAAGAGAGAAAAATTTCTCCAAGTGGACAAGAAACAACTTGAATACATGCCCGAAAAACCAACCCGTCAGAGAAGACTGAAGCAAGCCAAAGAACAGAAAAGAAACTACGAAAGCAACCAAACCCCAGGCAAACGTAGAAGGAAGAAATCAAAAGAAAACTACTGAGCAAGGTCTAGGAAACCTAAATGTCCGTCAAAACCCCAGAGGGTGAGAAGAAGCCAAAAGGAAAGCAACACAAACCTATCAGCAATAACCTTAAATATTAAGTGGACGAAATGCCCCAAATCAACAAAAAGACAGTAGGACTGAGGAGACAGGAAGTTGGAAACAGGAAAGCCCACGAGAGCTGGCGGCAAGTGAAACACATTGACTGACCTGTCCGAAGGACAGGGCACCACCTCTAAAGTAAGGGATGAAAAAACATATCCAAAGCAAAGGTACCACAAAAAAAACAGGACAGCTCACACCAGTCTGGCAAATATCGAATGATCGGGACAGCATGGGCTAAACAACATCAGACAGACCACGTGACCAACACCAGCTAACAAAACAAACACGACAATCACACACATCCAAGCAGGAAACGAGACCCTAAAACTGGCACCACCTATGAAACAATCACATCTGCAAAAGGGAATGTGGAGACGTGAAGCCACCAAAAGATACGATAGGGAGGATGGTGAAGACGATCTACGAGGGCCCCAACTCGTGGGACGAGTCCTAGAAAATCCTGACGCCTACCAAACTCTGCCAAACTATAACAAGAATAGATAACTAAATAGATTCTGCTTCAGGGAAAGCAGGAACTCACATAGGGGCACAAGTGCACATCACTAACTCCCCCTTTAGCCGCCCCCACGTCGCATAGTGAAGTTGATGTGCCAGACCCCATCGCACGGAGCCTGCTGGTATAAGAGGGCAACAGGGACAAAAAAGAAATCAGAGAGACAGCGGAACTCCCACAGGAACGATAGTGTGATTATACACCAAGCCATGGAGACCCGTCAAACTACCGCTGTGAGGTAAGGCGTTCCGAAACTTGTGGAACCTAGTCTTTTATCAATCACCATGGAGCCATTAAGACCGTGTGCGTCGCTCTCATCTCTCTTAGCATTCTGCCTACCGACCGGATACTAATTTCACGGTCCTGGCGAACAAATCAGTGACCGGGTACCCTACCGAGTTCGGATACCACTGACGCTATAACTAGAAAGAAACCTCCTGACTCACAATACAAAAAGGATGAGGGGTGACAATGTCAGATGATTCTAAAAAGTAATTGCCACATGCTGTCAGACCACGAAAGTGCCGAGGTGCACAAGCAGCAACTACGGCAAACACCAGGACAAGCCCGTCGCGGCCAGACAAGAAACACGAGGAAGTACCATTCAACTCAACACACCTCTGGGAGAGATACTAGAGACACACAAACTGGGAGGCGACACGTCAAGGAAGAAAAGAGTGAAAGGAAAAAGACAACGTGCGAAAAACAGTCATGGGGAATCCATTTCGGTGAAAAAGGAGTGGGCAGACCAAGGACAAGACAACATCAGGACAATAACAGTGAGGGGATACCTGTAAAGCCTCCGGACGTGTCCTTAAGGAGGGAAAGTATGGAAGACACCTGGCGGGATACCAAGCCTTCCTGTGCCATTGAGACTAAAAAGACAGAGGAAAACCCGAAAGGAGCACGGTACAAGCTGAACATATAAGGATAAACCATCTGAAACACTACAGGCAGAAAGCTAGACTTGAGGATGCAACAAACAGAGAACCCCGTGTCCACAAAGCTGCAATACCCAGCACCAAGGAGAAAAGAAATGGAGTCATTAACTTGCAAAGAAAAGGGAAGCAAGGGAAATGCACACTGTGAGGAAGTGGAGATACACAGAGAAGGGAAGCGCGCTGGGACAAACTCACATACAAATAAAATAAGTCAAGCCCCTAGATGAGAAGGTGTGCCAAGGGGCGTGGAAGAAAGAAAACCGCAAGGAGGAGAATCACACGCCTCTAGCCCCAAGGGTCGAACCCAAATACAAGGGTTTATCCATAACCTGATTCTACAGGTCAGGTCACAAAGGAATAGCAACGCCAAATTAATCAAATACAAGCTGTGGGTGCTGGTTTAAGGAAAAGGAGGAAATCATCACTATACCTCGATGATCAGGGAAATAATGCAAAACATACATAACTAGTCCAGATAAGGAATATGAGAAAAATACAAAACCACTTTTTTAGTATGTGCTACCAAGTTGTAAAATGCGAGAACCGAACCAAAACAAGGAACGGGGGGGGAATGCCTAGATGAATTATTCTGAAAGTTAATTGGTAGAGACCCATCACCAAAGTGTGATGCTTTGCTTCAAGGAGAGTTAAAATCTTAGTGGCCTCATGACGCTAGAAACAGACTTCACCAATAACATAGAAGGAGAATTAGTAGGATGTCCATAGTAAGAACCTTAAGCCCCAAAAAGCTAAAAAAAAGGCCCCAGGCCCTCAGGACGTTCACAGCCTCCAAATCTTATAAAAACAAACCAAAATGTATCCTTACAACCATTTACTGGAAACCTGTTGTTAGGAAGGCATTTTTCTACAAAGCCAGAATGGCTGCGAACTCTCCCCATCAAGAGTGCCGCCTGAGAGACACCCCAATACCCATCACCCATCTTTACAGAGTTGAACATTACCAATAAAAAGCGCATCTCGGGGCCAATAGGACAAACTAAAAAGGTTGTCACAGGAATTAGGCTGAATGTCTTGAGCAAAGAATAGTATAGACCACTCCCTCATGGGGCATGACTCTAGGCAGGATGGCCCCGGAAATAATTCTAACTGCAAGCATACCAGTAGAACTAAACAAGTATTTACTGTGGGAGTCATCCAAAAGTCTGATCGGGTACAGAATTCGCTCAGGAGCACAACAAGACCCTCACATATTACCCATAGAGTAAAAGAGCGATGCATCCAAATCATATATGGGAGCTCCAAATGTTAGGATTTTCGATATAGCAGAAGAAAGTCTGACGAGGGGGATTTCAACATTACAAAAGGTTCGATTACATACTCTCGAAATACCAACCACAATGAGAACGGAGATCAAAGTATACCACCATGCTACTCAACGCAAGTCATCCCTCTCGCATCATTCTCTCTTGAGCTGAAAAAAGCCAGTTTACGGACTCAAACAAAATCCTGTCGAGCCTTCTCCCTTTATCGATTGACTGCTTCATAAAGCTCACTGAAGTGAAGAAGGAAAATTAGGCAAATAGTGGAGTGGGTGGGAAATCAAACTTTGAAACAAAATTTAATATGCAAATAGGGGCCGGGACTGCGGGATACATGGGCATGCCTGATGCAGGCGAATAATACAACCCACAAGCCAATATCAGCCCTTAAAATGGGGCGAATTTGACCGGGGAAAACATCCAAAGGCTACTGTTGGCCATACTTAACCGGAGGGGCAAGGTGCCCCTCGATCCAACCACTCCTCTTCAATTAGAGCGTTAGGCCTTGAAACACTGTAAGAGCATATATAAGGGCAAGAAAAAGAAAGGTATATTAGGGCAATCTCGAAAGAAAAAAAAAAAAAGTATCTAAGGAAGGGATTACAGGCTATTGCACTCTTTCCCCTAAAGTTACTAATTTGAAACAATGGAGAGGGCATGTAACGGCAAACCGATCCGCCTTCCTAAATTTGGTTGGAATAAATTCGCCAAGGGGTGCCCCTTTCACCACCCTTCAAGAGTAGGTGCGAAAGCACTGCTAAAAAACCCTAGCCAGAAGAAAGGATACTCGTGGAAACGGCTACTATATGGACATCAGGAGGGGAGTCAAACTCCTAGTTCTAGCTCATTATAAGATGATTGCAAGAGGACTCCGCAAAAAACGACCAAAAAATAAAACCTCTAGGACAGCTAAACGTCTATCAGCATGGCGTGATTCAAATGTTGAACACCTTCAAAAGAGGAATAAAAATGGCCTTGATTACCCAAACAAAGAAGGAAAGTAAAAAAAATAGAGAGTCCCTTATGCCCACTCATCGGAATAGCCTCAAAAAAAAAACAATAACGCTAGGAAACAACCTAACCAAAGACACCAAAGACCTCTACAACAAAAATTTTAAACCCTTCAAAAAGAAGAAGAAATTGAAGAAGACCTCGGAAGATGGAAAAAAACCCTCTCAGAGCTCAGGATGGGTTGGAAAATTAACATTGTAAAAATGTCCATTTTACCAAAAACTCTTGTAATAGAATTATAATGCAATCCCAATCAAAATCCCCAAGATGGTCTTCACAGGCTTGGAAACAAAAGTTCTTAAATTCATTTGGAGAAACAAAAGACCCCGAATAGCCAAATCAATCCCGAGTGAAAAAGAGCTACACAGGAGGGCTATCTAAATTTATACCAGACTTTTAAACTATATTACAGGGCTTATAGTCATAAAAAACAGCCTGCGGGGTACTGGCACAAAAAAAACAGACTGTTGGTCAATGGAAAAAACCGAAGAACCAAATCTGAGACACATACAATTTCAGCCATCTCATATTTGACAAGGGGGCCAAGAAACCCACAATGGAGAAAAGACAGCCATCTTCGAGCAAGTGTGGTGTTGGCAAAAAACTGGATCACCACTTGTAGAAGAAAGATGACAATATTAAAACCTACCTCTCGCCCTGTACAAAAAGTCAAATCCAGATGGATAAATGACCTCAACGTGATAACCCCAAACTCTGAAGGATGGATAGAAGAAAAAGTTGGCAGCAGATTACAGAGAATAGGGTAGAGAAAGACTACGACTTTCCTAAACAGACATCAGCTGCACAAGAATTAAGGTCGACAATTGAAAATTGACCTAAACTAAAACACAAAAAAAAAAAAAAAAAAAAAAAAAAAAAAAAAAAAAAAAAGGAATTGAAGAGAAATCCACAGAGTGGGAGGAAACTTCACTGCAGATACATCTGACAAAGCATTGATTTCCAGAATATATAAACTACTCAAAAAACAAAGAAAAGAAAAACAAAACGACCCGCTCAATAGATGGAGCAAAGAACTGAACAAGAGACTTCACAACGAGGAATTAGAGATGTCTGAGAAACACCTAAGAACTGTCAAACATCACTTAATCATTAAGGAAAATGCAAAATCAAAACCACTTTAAGATATCATCTTACTCCAGTAAGACTGGCTAGGACAAGAAAACAAATGATACCAAGTGCTGGAGAGGTTGTGGGGAAAGGGGAACACTCATCCACTGCTGGTGGGAATGTTAAATCGTTACCAGCCACTATGGAAAGCAGTGTGGAGAACCCTTGGAAGACTTTGGAATGAACTTTCCTACCGACCCAGCCATACCACTCCTGGGCAACCCTCAAGACTACGCCACCACAGAGTACATGCACAGCCATGTTTATTTCAGCTCTCTTCACAATAGCCAAGAGCTGGAACCAACTCAATGCCCCTCAATGACGAGATGGATAGAAGAAAATGTGGTAAATCTACACAATGGAGTTCTATGCAGCAATAAAGAAAGACGACATCACGAGCTTCAGGAAAAAAGGTGGAGCTAGAGGACATCATGCCTAGTGAAGTAACACAGTCCCAGAAAAAACAAAACGACGAATGGTATCCCTCATCTGTGGCTGCTAGTGCCAATTACCCAGTTGTAAATATTGTTCTTGTGTAGGGCCCCTTGAGCTTCTGTACAAAGCAGTTGGACATAATCATTTTGGGAAACAACAACAACAACAGAAAATACTGCATCAAAGAACTCCTGAAACAGTGAACTTCTGCTCAAAACAATCAACGTTCCCCATGGAAAATATTGAGAAAAGACTAAGAGATGGAAAGCATGTTTGGCAGAATGCACGAGACTCTGACGTGGGTTGGGGGAATGAGCGGAAACACGGGTCTAGAATTTGTAAAAATTAAATAAATAAATAAATAAATAAAAAAAAAAAAAGAAACATTTTGGGTAAATTTATGAAACCTTATGCCTTGGCTCCTGTTTGTGGGTATGTGTAATACAACTTAGGCATCTATAGGTCAAACATAAAAACTTAAAAAAAAAAAAAAAAAAAAAAAGAGGGAGATGGGAGGTGGGGTAGTATCCTTTCTGGGATACAAATGAGAAAAACTCTGTGTTCCAATCCTATTGATAAAATTTTCAATTTTTGAGATCTTGAAACTAACAATGGAGGAGAATTGTACGTTCCCACAGGTAAAAAACCACCAATTTAAATGCCTGAAACATTACAAATTATGGCTGTGCAGGATGGACTGGGAAATGCCAGCAAGAGGTTGACCCATCTGAACATTAAAGGAAAGAGGAGCCTCAGGCTGCCTGAAGTCACAGACACTGAGATTCTCTGAATAATATTGGGTTTACTGTTTATAATGGGCCCTTAATGAAGTTTACCTTCCAGATACTGAAAACCTTCCTACCTCTCCCCTTATAGGAAAAAAGAAAAACATGATGGAATGAAACCAATCCCTAACCGTTAAATTAGAGCCAATGTTTACAGTGGTAATTTCTTTAAAAACAGGTATAACTACCCTTTTTAAATTGACTGATAGGACATAGAACTGTGAAAGGATAATTTTCTATCTAGAGCCAAATCCAATAATAAAGTGTTTATAAGCTGTGTAATTAAGCAAAATAATTATTACTAAGGAAAGCTCTGACATTCAGCAATGATATTTTCTGCCTAGGAGATGTTGGTAGGGGATTCAAACCCGCTCCCCCCAAATTTTAAAGGCCTTTTGCCTTTATAAGTGGGTATATGCAAGGAGGAAAGGCAGTAAGTCCCTGTGTCGAGTGTAGCATGAGAAAAATGTTGATGACGATGGTCACTTGCTAGTGTACAACTGGCCTCTGACAATGCCCGGAGAGTGTTACCAAAGGCCCACTAAAGCAATACAGCCAAATATTGGTCTCCCTGAGACAAGCAAGACTCCTCCATCAAGTACACGCCTGACACCTTCAACAGGGCGCAGGGGAATATTATGATTGCAAAAGTCCACCAAAGATAGTGTCTTATAATTATATATCCCAAATCTAATTGGCTTTATACTCTCTCCTTGGAGGATAACTCACATGGATGCCACAAAGCTTATGTCCTCTAGTGGGTTAGGAGCTATGTTAAAGCCACAATAAGAACTTGTCACCCTTTATAGAGAAAACCACAGTTTGTGGATTGCATTACCATTCCAAAGCATTCTGTGTCTATGCTCATAGCTTAGCTTGATCTAATATTATTTGCTTATCTTCCCTGTTTAAAAGGCCATTACATCTCAATTGCTTGTCCTTTGTTAGTATGACAAAAAAGGATCACTAAAAGCTGTCAAACCATGAAGGGAAACAACCTGAAGACTAGAGTCCAAAATGACAACGCCAAAGAAAGTGGACTGTTTTTTTCTCCCGTTCTTGTGCTCACCCCCCCCCCCCCAACCTTTCCCCTTTCCCAAAGCCCCCAGGAGCCATAGGGAACAAAGACGCGGAAGGTAAGAGGAGGACGAGCTGCACGTGGTAAGATATTTAAGCCTTGTTGGAGAGATATCGTGTGGTGAATCAGTGAGACTACAGGATATAGTCTGACTTTTGTACTTCCTGATTGGTACAACACGCCTGTGCATATCAAACTTCTCACAACTGGACATTGTAACCTTAGGTTGTTCACATTTTGGACATAAATCTTTTTTTTTACTTGCAAAATGCACCAGTTATCTAATTGTATGACAAATGAGTACATTCAATGTTATCTGCAAACAACTGTGCATTATATTGTTAGAATCCCTTAAAAATAAACAAATTAATAAAAAAAAGGGCACGGATGCACCTGAAAGGTTCAGAGGGGAATGTAGACCAAATCATGAAATTTCTTGAGTCAAAGATTAATAACCAATAATCAGTTATTTTTACATCAGTTTGTGAAAATACGCAAAAGGTGAAAAATACAAGTGTGTATAAACTGATAAACAGATAAATGTCAGAGTATTGAAAACCTTGGTTTAAATTACCAACTGCGCTCCTTTCCAGTAAACTATCACCATCGCCATCACCATCATTAATGATATACATTCACCACCTTGTAACTTTGAAGTCAAGAGGATTTGCACTAGTGGCCATCAGGTAGAAGCAATAAGAGTGCAATGGATCTCTTATGAATTAGAATTTTTCATGTTGCTTAAAATGTTCCCATACTCAAGTAAAGAAAGAAAAAGGTATTGGCAGTGTGGTAGACATGAAGAAAAACTTGCAAATTTTCAGTGCCTACCCATTTTGCCTCTTCTTTGGGCAGGTTTGGCTGGAGTTGTCTGATTGCCTGAGCTTGCTGTCTCATGGTCTCTTCTAGCCTGATATTTTCGACTATGATCCTAAAGCAAGAAATAAAGACATATTTTAATTACTCTCAGAATACTTATCAAAATAGCAATAGAGTTTTAACATTAGAATCTCTATATATACATGAACAATCATGTACTTAATAGAATGTCTGTAAAGCAGGTGATGGGTTAAATGTACCATACTTTCACCTCTATTTTGTTTGTTATGTGAAGAGCAAAGGTATGAGATGAAACTTAGGCACGATTTCTTTCTTTCTTTGGGTAGGGACTGAACCCCAGGGCCTCAAGATTATGCTATTCACATCTACCACCCACTGTACAAATGCTAAATAGACAATGTAGAAATATATGGCAAATGTTTCCAGACTCTAAGCATATACAGTTATTTTTGGCAAACTTATTTGCTTTATAAACTCTCAAGCTATTTTGTATGCAGATTTAAAACTCACTTTTGTAATCGTTTCTCCATCACACCACTTTCTTCAGCCTCTGTCTCTGTATCCTTGTTTTTTTGCAACTAAAAGAAAGAGAAATGACAAGAAATATTTATGAACCCTGGGTACAAATCTGCACATCACCTGTCTGTGTGCTGAAAATTCCTGGACTCAGCCTGATATCATAATGTTCATGGCTTCTTTCAGAGTGGACTGACTTGTTGCATCCCGGACCTCATTTCCCCAAGGGAAGCCTGGTCCTTCATGCCAAAGCTTGCTGGCCCTGCTCTTGGAACAAAACACATTATCTTTGATTTTCCATATGAAATCTATTTTGAGGTAGTGGCTCTAGGTAGAGCAGGCTGACTTTATACTTATCCCACTCTTGTGTCAGCCTTGTGAGTGTAGCAATCACAGGTATATCACCCCATGCAGCATCTGAAGTAATATTTTTTCAGCTGTCAATATGTATTAAGCCTGAACATGAGTTGGAATACACATTTACAATTTTATATTCAAAACAGGTCCCCTTTACATGTAATTGCTAATGTTCATATATCTGAGGAAATCAGGTCAGTCAGTGATAAACACCAATATGGACCTGGTAGCAACTAAATGTTTGAGGGAAGTTTGAGAGGTGTACTCTGTACAAATGTCAGAAGGTCTCAGATAATATGCCTAGAATTACTATGTGTTTTGACTTGAGCAAGTGCACATTCTCCCCTTCAATTTCTTCTTCTGTAAAGTAGAAAAGTAATAGCTAACTTACTGGCCTGCAGAGAAGACTGCACTACAAAGTAGAGATACAGAACCCAGAGGACTGTGGGGCACATTAGGAGCTGCACACACTGGCTACTATTAGTATTAGCATCCCAGTTCTGTTTTGTCTTTTAACATAATTTGGTATTTTAGGCAGAATATATGAGAAGGAAAGAGGGTGTATACTGAAGTGTTCTACATCATGCTTCATGCCATTCAAAGGCACAGGCATGTGGACACGAGGGCAGAATATGCCCCAGGATGACATCCCACTTGCAGCAGTCCCGTAATCCAAGACCCTAAGACTCACAATGGAATATTATTCAGTAGTAGAAGGGGAGGAAGAGCAGATCCTCAACAAAACACAGATGAACCCTGAAAACAATGAGCTAAGTGAAAGGAACAGTAAACATGGACTTAGTATTGTACGACTCTGGATGAAATATTCAGAAGAGGGAAGTCATAGAGAAAAACCAAGCAAAACAAGTCTGGTTCTTGCCAGAGCTGGGAACAATGGGGCAAAGCAGAGTGGCAAATTGGACAGCGCTTCTTCACGAGGTCATGATCTGGTCTAGAAGTGAATGTGGTGGTAACTACCCAACCTGAGTGATATGTAATCATCCAGCATAGCCAACGAACATGGTTTTTCCATAATCCAATGGCATTATGTGAAAATTTTCCTGAATTTCCTGTGTTATGTATGAATCGTGTTGTTAACTAATTATTTCTATGCTTCTATAGTAAGCAAAAATGAATAGAAAAATAAAATGCATAACATTCAAATTGTTTCTTAACTAACCCTACATACTGGTATGGATGGTGGCTCCCTCATCCCAGGTTTCAATTTGACTGGATCTGAGATGAACTAAAATGAGAAAGAGTGCTTCACAGTGGTTCATTTGAGGATGGGCAGTGGGTAAGAGCAATGGCTGCTCTCACAGAAGCCCTGGGTTCAGTTCCCAGTACCCACATGCTAGCTAACAACTGGCTAGATCTCCAGGTTCAGAGGATCGGTTTCCCCCTTTTGGCCACTGCAGTCATGGCACAACACATGTACAGTTACATACATGAAGTGAAACACACATAAAATATAAATAAAAACTGAGAAATAGAAGGAAAACACTGATTGCATAGCTGACTGTGGGGCAGACACCTCTGTTGCCAGCACTTGGTTGGTTGGGGGAGGTGGATGAAACCCAGTGGCTTGATGTTGGC
>VZQC01000818.1:11203-91185 GCA_009823505.1 Rhizomys pruinosus | reverse complement strand
ATTGAGTTCAAGGACATCTGGGAGCTACAGGGAGACCCTTCTCAAAAGAAGAACAGAAAAAAAAAAAAAAAGGAAACGGTGCATATATGTCATTCATTATCCGATAGCTCGACATTTTCCTGAAGAGCCTTACATCTGACCTTCAGTAGCAATCGGTAGAATTATTGTAACGTTCTGGAACGTATAGGTGACCCGTTAGCTCACCTGTTGTGGCGCGTTGTGACATGTGATCTTGTGGATCTCAGTAAGGAGTTGTAGGTTGAAGTTAGTGTTGGGAGGAATAACTGTCTTAGACTTTCAGAAACTGCTGTCCCTGTATTTCCACTTCAAACAGTTTCATGTTGGATATTGTATGCATTGTTTGGGCATGGAAATGCATTTCCAAAGGCACAATATAGCATCAGATGCGCATTGTGGGTGATCAGAGTGCTGGAACCACACCAGGCCCCTCCTAAGGCTGCTCTTACCCACTACTCTCAATCCTGAAGACGAATTGAAAGAGCTAATCATTATAGCTGTTTTGAAAGGCATAATGTCAAAAGGGCGAAGTTCCCTTC
The DNA here is from genome assembly GCA_009823505.1 of Rhizomys pruinosus. Taxonomy (NCBI): domain Eukaryota; kingdom Metazoa; phylum Chordata; class Mammalia; order Rodentia; family Spalacidae; genus Rhizomys; species Rhizomys pruinosus. The sequence goes on along the minus strand of VZQC01000818.1, from coordinate 90,628 downwards.
ACTTTTTGTTTATGGACATATTGCCACAGGATTCCCCCTTGAAACTTCCGAGAGCCCTGGTCCCTCCAGTAGTCACTTCATCCCAATAGGTAACCAAGCTCTCCACAGAATCATCCTGCCATCTGAAAATCGGGCACGAACTAGAAAAAACTGGTCATTTTGCAGTGGACACCTCGGTTGCTGGCACTATGTTTTACCCCCTTAATGCAGGCTAGCAAGCAGTGCTTCAGTGTAATTGAGCATCGCAGGGGACGCCTAGGAATTCCAGGCCAGCGAAACTCACTGCCTGATAGCGAGCCATCATCCATCGTTTTAGTAGCCTTCATCTAAGGTGCCATAACGAAACTGAATAGTATTATTCCAATTTGGCGGATATAAAAACCCACAAATTGAAGCAAAACAAATTCCTATGACAGGTTATCGCTTCTTCATTTTTGGGAAACGGACTCATAGCCCCAGCTAAGAACCGTCTTTAACTCCAGTTCCAGGGAAATACGACACCCTCTTCTAACCTCCGCAGCATGACACAACATGGGTGCACTTACTTATATGCAGACAGTACACTCATACACATAAAATAATAAATATAATTTTATTTATATTAAAAATTATATTAAAAATTATATTAAAAAATTAAAATAAAATTTCCTAAATTCTGTATGAATAGTCGAGTTAACTAATTATTTCTATGCTGTTATAAGCACAAGATGAATAGAAAATAAAATGCATAACATTCAAATAGGTTTTTTTTTTTTTTTGGTCTTTTTCGAGACAGGGTTTCCCTGTAGCCCCAGCTGTCCTGGAACTCACTCTGTAGACCAGGCTGGCCTTGAACTTCACAAAGAGTTCCGCCTGCCTCTGCCTCCCAAGTGCTAGGATTAAAGGCATGCGCCACCATGCCCGGCCAAATAGTTTTTTAATTAACCCAAAATGTTGGTATGTGTGATGGCTCATACTTGGTGTCAATTTGATGAGATTTGAGGTGAACTAAAATGAGAAAGAGACCTTTGTGTTGGATCATTTGAGGCTGGGCAGTGGGTAAGGGCACTGCCTGCTCTCACAGAAGCCCTGGGTTCAGTTCCCAGTACCCACATGCTAGCTAACAACTGACTAGAACTCCAGGTTCAGAGGATCGGTTTCCCCTTCTGGCATCTGCAGTCATGGCACTACACATGCACACTTACATACATGAAACAAAACACTCACAAACATAAAATATAAATAAAAACTTAACTAAGAAAAAGAATGTAAAAAACGATTGCATAGTTGACTGTGGGGCAGACACCTCTACCGCCAGCACTTGGTTGGTGGGGGGAGGTGGATAAAACCCAGTGGCTTTACGTTGGCCTGGGCTACCTGAGTCCTTATTTCCAAAATGAAGAAATAAAGATCTATAAGGATAACTTATGGTGGTGCCTCAAATTCTCTGATGGGTTTTAAGTTTGTGAAATCCTAAAAAAAAATATTATCACTGTGCAGTTTTCATGGGAACCTCAAGATGAAGGTCTTATCTAAAATGGATGAGCTACTAATATAATTAAGATTTAGACTTGCCATGAAGTCAAAGGAGCCTCACTGCCTATGAGAAAATTGACACTGAAGCACTGCTTGCTAGCTTGGATTAAGACAGACAGTGCTGAGAAGCCCTCCAAGAAAACCAGAGGAGATCTGTTGAAATTAACAAAGACAATTTTATTTCTATGTTTCCATTCCCAGGTTTTTCAGATGGCCAAGGATGATGCTGTTGAGAGCATGATACCCTCAGGTTAGGAATGAAGGAGAAGCAAGGAAAAATAGGGCTCTAAATGTAAGAACAAAACTGAAATTGCAAATATTTGTTTAATATTTTAATCAGATATTCTATCTCACTTTAATTTCCTGGATCCAAAAGAGATACTATAATGAATATTTGTTGATCACAATATTATTCTGTGTTTCTGACTCCTTGATAAGTGAAACAACATGATGAACTAATATTTACTACTCTTCTCATTTTAACAAAGGTACCATTCTTTAAATGTAACAAAATTGGACATAATTGACTTTCCTCATCTTATCACATGGTCATATGGAAAACAATGACTAATATTTATGTTGAATCACTTCTTTTCCACCTGGCTTTCATATTTGCAAGTTTCATGTTCAATCTTCCAATTACAGAGTATCTTCATCCACAAAAAAGTTCAGTCAGCATGACAAGGCCCTCGTCCACAGAGAGGCCCATCTGAGAGGTCTGAGTCTAGAAAGTGTGACCTAAAGAAGGAAATTAGTGGATGCAGTTCTGCCAGTGCTCCAGTTTAAGATTTCAAAGTAGAATATTGTGATATTCATTCCCATAAATAAAAGAATGACAGGAGAATTCTGCCATTCATGATAGCTAAATGCTCCTCATTAAATATACAGAATTAGCTGGAGAGATAGCCTAGTGGTTAAGAGCACTGACTGCTCTTGCAGAGGACCTGGGTTCGATCCCCAGCACCCACATGGTGGCTGAGAACCATCTGTAACTCCAATTCCAGGAGAACTCCAGNTCAATTTTGTTTATATATTGGATATTGGAAGCCTAAGTCACTCTTCTCTTCACGTTCTGAAGGTTCTCCAAAAAAAAGTCCACTTGGATACTCTCTCACCAATTCCAGTTGGGGAGGGGGTATATGCCTGACTTAGCCCATGTCCTGGTACCTGCCTGGAGCAACTTCTGGGTTCCGGTGCCTCAGGAGCTGACCTGCACAAGGCCACAGAGACACCAAACCCGACACCCAGGTCACTGGCTGCAAAGGCGAAGGGTGGCTCCCACTCAGACAGCCACCCCCTACAAAAGGGTTCAGAGTTGGGACCCTTTTCCAGCAGCCCAGGAGACAATCTACCCTAAAATCTACCTGCCTGGAGAGACTTCTTGGTTCCTGTGCCTCAGGAGCCAGTCAGCACAAAGCCACAGAGGCACCAAACCCAACAGGCCAGTCACCGGCTGCCAGTCTGTCTTGACTCTTTACTGGAAACCCAGAAAACATAAAAATGCAATCTTTCATTGGGCGAATCTGGGGTGGTGTACCGGCTGCACAAACTCAGCTCTGCCTGAAGGTGTGGGAATGGCTGCCAGATCAGGTGAGGTTTTCTAGAATTGACCATGATAGGCCAGTTTTAAGGTTTATGTGTCCTGGGGTAGGCCTGTGGAAATATAATGGCAGAATGAGAACCCTGCTGCACAGACTGTCAGAAGTTGAAAGAAGACACAGGTCTAGGGATACAAGGAGCTGAATGATCTGTGAAGCCTATATGCTGAGAAGGTAGATAGAGAAGGATGGCATGAGAATCTCACAGGCATGAAAGTACTGACTCACAAGTATGGCAAATGCAAGCAGCTGGAGGACCCTGGCAGGACTGAGAGCTGAGAAAGTGCTGTGGTAGGCTGCAGTTAAGAAACTCACTGGCCTGGGAGAGTAAACAGGTATGGCATAGAAGGAGCTGCACGACCTAAGCATGTTTGAAAGCTGAGATGATGCTTTGGAAGGTTGGAGTTAGGGAATACATGAGGGAGGGAAGTCACAGGTTTTGGGCGTTAGTTATTTCTTCAACTCATGGACAGCTCATGATTAGCCCATGCTTGCCATTAAACTTCTTGGACTGCAGCCTGTATGCTCTCTTGACTTGTAAAATGATTGGTTGCTCATTCCACACCCTGGACTTCTCTTTGTGGTTTTTGCCTTTATAACTGCTGGGCTGCCTACAATAAAATGAGCTCCAGCTTGACTAGGCTCCCTGTCTCCTCTGATTGTCTTCAGGAGAGGAAAGCTAAGGAAGCAGGCAGACAGCGCACTCACCTTTCCCCAACCCCCATTGCAGGGAACCCTCGAGGACCGGCCTGCCGGATGGAGCTGGAATGAAGAGGGATCCCCGCAACTGCCTTTTTTATTTGACAGTCTTAAGAATTCTGGATTGAGCATTGTATCAATGATGGGGTATATATGTATATAGAGGAATATATATATATAGATAATATATATAGATATATCCCACCAGAATATAAGAGCATATTCCTGGAGACACCAGACCTTGTGATCACATGATTTGGAGAAATCAAGCAGATTATGACCTCGCAGGCTTTTCTTAACTGGTAAGCATTCTTAGTACTAGAAGATAGGATGAAGGCTGCTGCGGCAGAATATTCACCAACAGTGTTATTCATCTGTGAACACTACAAGCTACAATCAAAATCAGCCTGGCAAGATATGCCCATAGGTGGAACAGTAGCATAGATGCTACAGTAGTAACAGTATTCGTTACATTTTGTTGCTGTGATAGAACAATGTGACCCAAATTGACATGGGAGATTTTATTTTGGCTTGCATTTCCAGAGGGAGTGTCCATCAGTGCAGAGAGGTTTGGCAGCAAGGGGCAGGCATGGTTGCTGGAACACTAAACAGAGGGTTCACATGGTCAACGTAAATCACAAGGCAGGTAGAGAAAACTGGAAGTGGAACAAGGCTGTAAACTCTCAAAACCTACCCATAGTGATGTACTTCCTCTAATAAGACTGTACCTCTGCTTAGCCTCCCCAACTGGGGACGATGTGTTCAAATACATGAGCCTTTGGTGCATATTTCTCCTTCAAGCTACCTTAGTAAACAAAAGTTCTATGATTGGATTTAAGACTCACTCTGTAAAAGAAACTTCATGGTTGGTATTGTAAATCTGGTCAAGAGCCCATGACTGAGGAGCCCATAGGCCTTAGAGGTGAACCTACCACTTTTATTTTGGTAACTGGATGCAGTACCAAACTACCTTCTAAGTATGCATCTCTCTATGGTCAGATTACTGCAGCTCTCAATCCTCATCAGAGATACTTCTTCATGTAGTGCATAGTGGTTAATGAAGAGATCCACAACTGGTCAAAGAGAGAAGAACAAATGTCTGTGAAGTACTGAGCCATTCACAGTACAACTATATCATACCCCCTTCACTACCTCAGGAAATAACACTCAAAAGAAGAAATAACATCACAGCCAGAAACACTGTGAGTCAGAGGTCTGAGAAGCCTGGGATGAAACAGTATCTTGTGGACATGACAGGATCACTGCACTTATAACTTCATAGCTACTGTGGTTGCCAACACATAATCAAGGCAGAATTGTAGGGAATGAGCACATAGGCCGCCACATCTAGCTGAGGAGCTAGTGACAGTTGATGGCTGTGAAGGGAATGTCAATGATCCCAGATAGATTGACCAAGCTCCAGTGGATGGCCCCACACCCATGTGCATATGAAGCAGCATTCATTGGACTTAGTTTGTTATATATAAAAAATGAGAAGCTAGAGAGATGGCTCAGCAGATAAGAGCATTGGCTGCTTTTGTAGAAGACTCATTTTGGTTCCCAGCACCCACATTTTGGCTAAAACCCATCTGTCATCCCAATTGCCATGTTTCTGGAGCCCACTTCTGGCCTCTAAAGGCACTGCACACATGTGATGCACTTAAATATATTCAAGCAAAACACTCACACATGAAATAAAAATGAATATATAAATTTAAAGAGAAGACATGAAATTGGGAGGGAGAAGTGGGGGGTGAATCCAATTGAAATATGCTGTAGGCATGTATGAATTCTAAGAGAATTAATAAAAATATTTTATTACAGTATTTTCTTTTTCATTGACTGCAAAATTTCATACAGTATACTTTGATCACATTCTGAACTCCTCTTCCCTTATACTACCACCTAACTACCACCCGATTTCCTGTCTCTCATACTTGTCTATTCTTTCTATTTATTTTTTTTTATTTTATTAATGGCCAATTGATTTCAATCTATGAATCCCCAGTACTTTTATGTGTTGGTTCATGCACAGGAGTCTGGTCAGACATCCAGGGTTTACATCCATACAGAATACTGACTCTCCCTATCAAATCATCTCAGTTACAGTAGATCCTAATGTTTTCCCTCATAAGTGGATGCTAGCTCTGAATCTTTTGATATATGTGCTTCATTTGGGAAAACCTTAGGAATTAGGAAGCAAACAAGGTGCCCAGGGGATGGGGGATGGGCTGTTGACAGATGGGATATAGAATGTAGTGATATAAGGGGTAAAGGGAAATAATAGGATGGGAATTATGGGGAGGGAAATGGGAGGGTAGGGCAGAATAGGGACTAAGAGTAAGAAAAATCAACACCAAAGTCCTTTAAAATAGTCATTTGGAAACCTAGTGTGGAAGCTTCTCTCAATATATACATATAAAAATGTAAATATTGTTATCCTATAAGAGGAATTCAGTGGCCTTAATATACTAGCAAATGAAAAGCCCAATGCCAGGAATGGACTCCATCTTGAAGTTTTTGACCTGAGAGATCTCATAGATATCAAATAGTACTGGCTATTTCCACTTGGTTACCCACCTGAACTTTTTAGTAAGACCCTACTGTTCAAGACACTACACATTGGAGTCACAAAACAAATAAGGAAAAATGAAGGTAATACTAGTCTTGAGGCTATATCTTTGCTGGCTAGCTTTCAAAATATTAGAAGGTGCTATGTATTTTTTAAACTTGAGATCTTAATGTTTTTATTTATTATTATTAATTTATGTGTATGAGTGTACTGTCTGCATGTAGGTCAGTGCACCTGTGTCATGCAATGCCATGGAGGTAGAAGAGGGCGTCAGATTCCCCCGGAACTGGAGTTAAAGACAGTTCTTAGCTGTCACGTGGGTGCTGGGAATTGAACCCGGGTCCTCTTCAAGAGGAGTAGGCGCCCTCAACCGTTGAGCCATCTCTCCAGCCCCAGAAGGTGCTATATATGTTGTGGGCAGAGAAAGGTAGTTGTCAGCCATACCCAGCTGTGACCAGTCTGAGCTACAATAACAAGTGGCTTGGCAAAATATGCCCAATGTTGCAATGATGGCATGAATATTATGAGAGTAACCAACCACCTTCCAACTGGATTTAAAGTCCACATCACAACAAAGAATCCATATTGACATTGTTACTAGGGCAAGAACCTGTGAGTTGATAAAACACAGGCCATAGGGGAGAACCTATTACTACCATTCTGCTACATACATATGTTAAACTGACTCACAATGACTGATTGTTAGGCCCATAGATTAGTACATTGATCCCCTCTCATCAGACAAGATTTGTATAGCAACAGGTGACAATTAACAGAGATGCACACAACTGGACGATATAGAAAGAATAAGATAGTGCAAAGTGCTTATCTCTAAGTGGGACACAGCTATCATAATTTCTGAGGAAAAGACCCAGGGATCAGTGCAGAAGATGGGGCAGAAACATTGTTGAGTCAGAGGTCATAGATGAATACAGAGAAGAGGTGTTGTCTAGATACCCCAGAGTATTTGTCCATATGAACCCACAGTGCTTAGGGCAGCATGCACAGGACCTGTCCAAACCCAAGACAGATGAGGGCATGACATGGCTAGGGCTACCAGCAAGGAGTACCAGCCTTAGCTGGTGATCTAATTAAAATAATAATAATTTAATAAAGAAAACCAAGAAGGTATGGAAAAGGCAGTTTGGTTAAGTAATAAGTCATGCTGTTAATATAATACATGAAGTTCCTAAGTTTTCCTGTGCACAGGTGGTACTGGGGCCTCCTGGAGCTGAAAATATAGGCATTGAGATGGCACCCGACATAGGGACTGGGAACCAAACTCGGGTCTTCTGTAAGAGTAGTAGGTACTCTTAACTGGTGAACCATATCTCTATCCCAGCCACATTTTGTGGTTTGAATGTGGGTTACCTTACTGAAATATGGCAAGACCTTTAGGAGGTATGTCCTGGTGAGAGATGTTTTGGCCATGATTGTCCCCCCTCCTCAAGGTAGGACTCATGCTGGTGTCTTACAGTCTCCCAGCTGGAGCTGCTTTTCAGGAGAGTGCAAGGGTTCTGAGGGAACAATTCTGGATATTCCCTGCTTGTTTTCTACTTCTTTTACAGCATGGCCTCCCCTATTCTTTCTTTTTCACTATCTACCTTGTTCTTTCTCATACTTCTTACACCACACAATGATATCAGCTACACCATAACACAGTTAGTGTTCCTTATCCAAGACTTTCTACATGGCACTGTCTAGTCTCAGAATTTCATTCTCAAAATCTCTGATCTAAATACAGCTCTTTGCTTCATGAACTTTCCAGCTGTTTGTATTCGACTATAACAATAGAGAAAGAACCATGAGCATGAGAAAACTGGGAATTGTTGGGATATTCATTTCTACCTCTGTGGTGATGATTCACAAGTGTACACACATGACATGATAATTAGAATTGCAAACCTTTCAAGCATGTACGTTTTACACTTATTTAATTCGATTCCCAATAATCCATTTCAGGATTATATTGTCTTCAGCAAGGAGCAAAATATTCTGGAAAAACAAACAATAAACATGCTGCATAGGGAAGGTATATTCTTCTAAAATATCAGATCAGTGAATTTAGCTGCTTTATGGCTAGGACTGGAGGGTGATGGACTTCCTCACACAGGATGTCCCATCTCAAAAATGTTAAGGAACTGAGGTAATCAGTGAAACAGTAATGAGTTCCAATGACCTTCATTTCCCTGGAGTGCTATTGGCATCTTTGAATAGGATGATATCTAAAGCCTTAATGGACTCTATATTAAAATCTTGGTTGTATTAAACAGCATGAGCAAGGATGTTGCCCAGTACGGCAGTGCTGTAGTTGGTACTGCCATCCTCCTGCTTCATATCATGAAGGTTCCCTGAAGCAATGCCTCAGGATCCTGCCAGATATAACCATAAATACCAAAGCATTTCCATCCTCCCCTGTGAAAGATAGTATCAGGAAGGAGTTCAGGGTTTTGTGCCAGCAGTCCTGATCCTCCAGTGCCACACTAACTCCAGTGTCGTCTGTGTGAGCAATGACGAAAGTCATAATAGCATACGTGCCCTCCAAGGCTAAGCTCCCTGGAGGTCCCTGGCAAAGTGCTCAGCTTTAGCTTCCAAGATCATGACGTGCTATAAAGATGTTACACTTCCTGGGTATTGGGCTTTGCATATTGTCTTTTGATTCTTTTCCTGAATACAGCACGACTTCAGTTCCAGAACAAGGGACAGTTAAATGTGTCTGGAAATAAATCAGGCGAACAGAAGCTTCCACCCACTAACATCTGACCTACACAACGTGCATGGATATCTGTGAACCTAAGCAAAATCATACAGAGAAATATTATCTAAAGGCCCCTTTGTCCTAAAAGTCCCTACAAAGACATTATGAATGAAAAAACATTACACTGAGTGATATCATAGGTCAGTTATAAATAACAAAAGTGTTTTTCCAGACTTAATAAAAATAAAAGCTCAGTCCTTTAAGCAAGGAGCTACATCTGATAGAATTAGTAAAATAGAAATCTTAGTTAAAGTTATGCATGATAAAATACAATACTTGGTCAGAGGCATGTGGCGGGCTTCTCCTTTAAGGAAAGTAATGTAGAAAAACAGAACTAATTAAAAGGCTCTCCCAGGCCATGGCTTGAATTACAGCCTAAAGATAACAAATGGCCTTGGGAGGATGTGAAGATCAGGGGCCAGGGAGTATGGGAAGAAACCAAATTGAAACTTCAAAGAAAAACAAAGTCTCACATCTCACAAAATAAACTATTCATCGTTTGTGGTTTTATGACCACTGTTTGCTGCTTATCTCCCCTGCCAAGACAGCTCGAGCAATATACTATGTGTAAATGCTTCTGATTGATGTGTAAATTTAATTGGCTTGCTGTCCTTGGAAACCCAGGTGTGAATTCCTTAGCAATGGGTTTATTGTTCTGGGAGATGTGCTAATCCTGATCCGTTTTCCCTGCTCAGTGGTATATAATCAAAGATTTGCTCAGTAAAACGCACCAGATTCAAAACCATTCTGGTGTCATGTCTGTCTATATTTCGCTGAACCTGTGCCCTCCTTCCAAGACCCTGATTCCCGCAGTCTGAGGGACCCCTGGCTGGGTCGGTCTGCAGCACTCCAGTGTCTGCCAAACAGTGGATCTGCTTTCAGGCTCTCAAACCTGTAGGAATCATTGTCCCTCTCTTGTCATCCACACATCCTTCCCTTCATTCCTCCCATTATACCATCCCAGACTTACAGGTATGCACATCTTTTCACTCATGATTCTATTTATTGCTACTACCACAGTAATTCTCTGTGTTAAGTTTCAATGTGCAATTATAATTGGATAAAGACTTCTGCAAAGATAGTTTGTGCCAAGTCTAGGCACTTTGTCTGTTCTCTAGTGGAAAGTAGGGAATCTTCTAAAATCCCTTGATCTTGTTCAGGATCATTTTACAGGTCTCCGCATTGAGCAGATGGAAGTGCTCTGAGGGGAGCTCTTCCCAGACCTTGCATAGCCTTTGTCACAACAGTAGCTGTGTTCTGACTGGTCTTTTACTTTGACAGCCGATGTCAGGACTTATCGGATTTCTTGCTTTCCTTGGCAACTGCAAACACAACAAGAGTGAGGCCACAATGTTATTGGTATGGGAGAGAATGAGAGTCACACATTCAGAGGACTTTATGAGAACAGGGTGGTGGTTAAGGAGGGAACTCATGTCAGGCAAAGGAGTGATAGGAATCCCAGAGGAGGGAAAATGCAGAAGAGGAAATGCTGAGCTCTGTTCCTTTCACCTTGTTTCAATTCCAAAACCAAATTTTGCTCGGGGCTTGGCACAACCCTTGGAACTATGTTGGCAGACATTCTTGGCCTTCTTCATTTACTGGGAACCTGAGTTGTTGGGGTTATGTTTGTCCTAGACTCCACTTTCAAATGAATTCTTCCAGTGTTGCAACACAAAGCTCAGAACCTCCTACAAATCAACCCTGGGAGAACAACACAGCATCACACACTGATTTGTTATCCTAGTCTTTAGCAGTTAACAGTGGTTAAGAAGATGCTGGGACTTCATAAAATACTGTTTCTGAGCACTTTGTGGATACAGAGTTGAGGAGGAGGGCTGCTGGAGTAACCAGGATGTGCCTTAGAACTCAGACAGTACTACCTTGATATCTTAAAGAGCAATAATATCGTTGTTAAAGAAAAAGAGTTTGTTGGGAGACAGGAAGTTCTTCTTGAACTTCCCCCAAGAGAAATTTTCTGTGCAATCTTTTTTTTTTCTTATAATTAACTTAAATTTGGGAGGAGCCTGTGACAGAGACTGTACTTCTCTAAACCCTTCCCCATACCACCCTTACTCAGTAGATCATTCTGTTTTTCCCTTAGTAATCAGTTATTGGTTTGTATTTCATACCTCTCTCTTGGTGTCAACTAAACAAAGATGGGATATGATTTCACATTCCTACCATGTAGCAACTATTTAGTGTGACTTTTTACTATTTAAACTAGGACTTAGGACTCTTCACTTTCCATGGGGATAATGTTTGCTGGGTACTCTGTCTCTGCCTTTTGAAGGAAAGGTGTCAGTGGGGCTCAATAGTGACTTGGGCTTGCACATTTCTTTCCTACAGAAAGTCAGATATTCATTTTTCTCAGGAAGTACTGGTAAAGCCTGTCCAATAACTGAATACATATAAAATGAAGAGAAATGAACATAGGAGGAATTGTAGTGATAAATTCATATATGATAACTTTTGATCAGGTGTCCCACAAATAATTCTACAAGCAATCACTTATTATATTTCTAAACTTTTTAAAAACAACAATGAAAAATAGAGCCAGCCAGATGGCTTAGCAGATAAAGGCTCATGCCACCCAATATGATTACCCATGTTTTGATCCCTGGGGCTTACATGATGGAAGGAGAGAACCATCTCCTGCAAGTTCTCCTCTGTAACACACACACACACACACACACACACAGATACATACATATATACATACATATGCACACACAAATGAAAACAAAGAAATTTGATGAAACTCAAAAAACCCACAAGTTTGGAATAATGAGTAAATATGGGACACCATGAAAAGACCAAACCTCTGCATCATAGAAATAGAGGAAGGGGAAGAATCCCAGTATAACAGTATTGATCAGATCTTGTATAGAATTATAGAAGACTATTTCCCCAAATTGAAAAAAAGACATACCCATACAAATACAAGAAGCACATAGAACACCAAGTAGACAATGCAAGAAAGGAAATTCCCCATGCTATATCATTGTAAAAATAATTGATGCTCAAAACAAAGACAGAATTCTGAAAGCCACAAAACAACAGGTTACCTATAAAGGGAAACCCATTAGAATTACAGCTGACTTTTCAGTGCAAATGACAAAAGCCAGAAGAGTATGGGCCATAGTATTCCAAGTTCTAAATGACTATATATGCCAACCCAGGTCACTTTACCCAGCAAGAATGTCAATTATAGTTGAAGGAGGAAGAAAAATCTTTCATGATATAAACAACATGAAAGAAAAGATATGTCCAGAAATCCAATCCTTCAGAAAATGCTTGAAGCATTTCAAAGGACAGAGGAAAGGAGAAACTGTTCCAGCAGCAAAAGAAAGTAATTAATGAAGGTATAACTGTGGAAATGCGATACTAGACCAAAAATGCAAACAGAAAGTAAATTGAAGGGAAGAAATATACATCTCACAATAATTGCCTTAAATATTAATCGTATGAAATCCAAAATTAAGAGACACAGACTAGGAGAATGTATTGAAGAAGTCGAATCCACCTTTTTGTTTTCTACAAGAAACCCATCTCAATTTCAAGGACAGGTACCATCTTAAAGTGAAAAGATGTAAAAAAATTTATTCCTGGATTGGGAAAATTAACATAGTAAAAATGGCCATTCTACCCAAACTCTTGTATAGGTTTAATGCAATCCCAATTAAAATGCCCAAGAATTACTTCACAGGCTTGGAAAAAAAAAAGTCCTTAAATTCATTTGGAAAAACAAAAGACCCTGAATAGCCAAAACAACCCTGAGCTAAAAGAGCTACACAGGGGGGGATCTCTATACCAGACTTTAAACTATACTACAGGGCTATAGTCATAAAAACAGCCTGGTATTGGCACAAAAACAGACCTGTTGACCAATGGAACAAAACCAAAGATCCAAACCTGAGCACATACAATTTCAGCCATCTCATATTTGACAAGGGGGCCAAGGAGACACAATGGAGAAAAGACAGCATCTTCAGCAAGTGGTGCTGGCAAAACTGGATCACCACTTGTAGAAGAATGAAATTAAACCCTTACCTCTCACCCTGTATGAAAGTCAAATCCAGATGGATTAAAGACCTCATCATGAAACCACAAACTCTGAAGGCGATAGAAGAAAAACTTGGCAGCAGACTACAAGACATAGGCATGGGAAAAGACTTCCTAAATCAGACAGCAGCTGCGCAAGAATTAAGGTCTACAATTGACAAATGTGACCTCATTAAACTCAAAAGCTTCTGTACATCAAAAGAAACAATCAAGGAAGTGAAGAGAAATCCCACAGAGTGGGAGGAAACCTTCACTGCAGATACATCTGACAAAGCATTGATTTCCAGAATATATAAACTACTCAAAAAACAAAGAAAAAAGAAAACAAATGACCCACTCAATAGATGGAGCAAAGAACTGAACAGAGACTTCACAAGTGAGGAATTAGAGATGTCTGAGAAACACCTCAAGAACTGTTCAACATCACTAATCATTAAGGAAATGCAAATGAAAACCACTTTAAGATATCATCTTACTCCAATAAGACTGGCTAGGATCAAGAAAACAAATGATACCAAGTGCTGGAGAGGTTGTGGGGAAAGGGGAACACTCATCCACTGCTGGTGGGAATGTAAACTCGTACAGCCACTATGGAAAGCAGTGTGGAGAACCCTTGGAAGACTTGGAATGAACTTGCCACCCGACCCAGCCATACCACTCCTGGGCATGTACCCTCAAGACTTACGCCACCACAGAGATACATGCACGGCCATGTTTATTGCAGCTCTCTTCACAATAGCAAGGAGCTGGAACCAACCTAAATGCCCCTCAACTGACGAGTGGATAGAGAAAATGTGGTACATCTACACAATGGAGTTCTATGCAGCAGTAAAGAAAGACGACATCACGAGCTTTGCAGGAAAATGGCTGGAGCTAGAAAATATCATGACGAGTGAAGTAACAAGGTCCCAGAAAAACAAACGATGAATGGTATCCCTCATCTGTGGATGCTAGTGCCAATTACCTAGTTGTAAGTATTTCTTGTGCATGGCCACTTGAGCTTTTGTCTACGTAGTTGGGAGTGATGCATATTGGAAACAACAGCAACAACAACAACAGAAAGGACTGCATCAAAGAACTGACTGAAACATTGAACTTCTGCTCAAAACAGTCAACTTCTACATGGAGAATTTTGAGAAAGACTGAGAAAGAGATGAAAAGCATGTTTGGCAGAATACATGAGCTCTGGTGGGGTGGGGGGATAGGGTGGGGGACACAGGCTTATATTTGATTATTTTATGATTAAAAAAATTATTCCAAGCAAATGGTACCAAAAAGCAAGCAGGAGTTTCTAGTCTAATATCAGACAAGATAGAACTCAAAATAAAACTAGTCTGAGAGATGAAGAGGGTTATTACCTTCTTCTTTTTTTGTCTTTTTGAGACAGGGTCTTCCTTTAGTCCCATGTGGCTTGGAGCTCACTATATAGACCAGGCAGGCCTTGAACTCATAGAGATCTGCCTGCCTCTGCCTCCCAAGCACTAAGATTAAAGGTGTGGGCCACTATGTCCAGCTTGTTATTACATTCTTATCAAAGGAACAGTTAACCATGAAGATTTGACAATCATAAATATATAGGCACCAAACTCTGGTGCACAAAATTTCATAAGCGTACTTCTGCAGAACTTCAAGACACACATTAATACCAGCACACTAAAAATGGAGGACTTTAGTACCCCACTGAACCCAGTAGGCGGGTCTACCACCCAAACATCAAATAATATACTCTCTATTGTGCACCACCATTGAGCGTTGTCTAAAATCAACCTTATACTGGGACACAGATAACTTAAACAAATTTTTAAAGAAGTTGAATTAATTCCATGCATTCTATCAGACCATAGTGCAATAAGCTTAACATCAACACCAGAATGTGCCCTACAATCTATGAGAACTCATGGACATTAAACAACACACTCCTGAATAATGAATGGGTCAAGGGGGAAATAAAGAAAGAAATAAAAGTATTCCTGGAATTAAATAAAAAGAACAATACAACCCAACAAAACCTATGGGACATTTTAAAAGTGGTCCTAAGAGGGAAATTTAGAGCGCTATGTTCCTACCTTAAAAAAAAAAAAAAGAACACAAATATACGACCTAACACTGCACCTAAAAACACTTGAGAGACAACATCAAATTAATCTAAACCAAACAGACAAGAAGAAATAAAAAAATCAGAGCAGAGATCAATGAAATCGAAATGAAAAAACAAACAAACAAACAAACAAAAAACATTGCAAAGAATCAAGGAATCCAAGAGCTGATTGTTTCAAGGGATAAGCAAGATAGACAAATCTCTAGCCCCGTTAACCAAAAGAAAGAAAGAGCCACTCCAAATCGATAAAATTCTAGATGAAAAGGGAAACAGATAATTGAAGGATCCAGACAATGATATGAGAATACTTTAAAAACCTGTACTAAATTTGAAAACCTAAGAGAAATGGGTGAATATCTGAAATCATGGAAATCACCAAAGCTTATTAAAGAAGAGATTGACAGCTTAAACACACCCACGACATATGAGGAAATTGAAACAGCAATACAAAAACCCCCAACTATAAAAGCTCAGGGTCAGATAGATTTACAGTGGAATTCTTTAAGATATTTAAAAAGGACCTACAACCATTATTTTTCAAATTATTCAAAAGGATAGAGAAAGAGGGCAATCTCCTAAATTCATTCCATGAAGCCAGGATCACTCTTATACCAAAACTAGGCAAAGATACAACCAAAAAACAAAACTATAAACCCATTTCATTCTCAACAAAATACTTGAAAACCGCATACAGGCACACATGAAAATGTAATCCACCATGACCAAGTCAGATTTATAGCAGAGATGCAGGGATGGTTCAATCTAAATAAATCAATTGTCATAAAATACATATACATAAACAGACTAAACGACAAAAACCACATGGTCATCTCAATTGATGCAGAAAAGTCTTCGACAAAATTCAACATGCCTTCATGTTTAATGTGCTAGAGGCAATTGGACTGGAGGGAACATTCTTTAACATGATTGTAGCCATACACAGCAAACCCACAGCCAACATCATTCTAAATTGGGAACAATTACAACCATTCCCCTTAAAGTCAGGAACAGGGTGGGTAAGACTGCACCTATCTCCACTCCTTTTCAATATAAGGTTTGAAACACTAGCTAGAGCAATAAGACAAGAAAAGTAAATTAAAAGAGTACTAATTTGAAAAGAGGAGATCAAAGTATCCCTTTTTGCAGGTGACATGATAGTTTACCTACAGGATGCCAAAATCACCAGGAGAAAACTGCTGGACAACATCAATAGTTTCAATAAATTGGTGGGTTTCAAAATTAATCTAGAAAAATCAGTAGCCTTTCTTTAGACCAACGACAAGCTATTGGAGAAAGAATACTAAGAAACATTTTCATTCACAATATCCTCAAACACAATATCAGAACAAACTTGACCAAAGACACTAAAGATCTCTACAATGAAAATTTTACATCTATGAAGAAGACTCCATAAGACAGGAGGAACTTTCATGCTCATGGATTTGAAGAATTAATATAATAAAAATGATCATGCTACCAAAAGTAATATACAGATTCAATGCAATCCCAATTAAAATACCCATGAGTTTCTTCACAGAATTAGAAAAAAATCCTAAAATTCATATGAGAAAAAGATCCAAGTTAGAAAATGCAATCCTGAGCAAAAAATCAATGCAGGAGGATTACTATTCCAGGCCTCAAACTATATTATAGGGCTATAGTCTTAAATACAGCCTGGAATTGGCAGAAAAACAGTCTCATAGATCAATGGAAAAAAATTGAAAATCCAAACCTAAGCACATGCAATTTAGGACACCTCAGATTTGACAAAGGGGACAAGAAAACTCAGTGGGGGAAAGGCAGCATTTTCAGTAAATGGTGCTTGCAAGACTGTATCACCACTTGTAGAAGAATAAAATTAACTACTACATTTCACCAAATACAAAAATCAACTCAAAATATATCCAAGACCTCAATATGAAACCTGAAATTTTAAAAATGATAGAGGAAAATATTGGCATAGGAAAAGACTTTGTAAATCAGACAGCAGCTTTGTTGGATATAAGGTCAACCATTGACAAGTGGGACCACATGAAACTAAAAGAACTTCTGAACAGAGAAAGAAACAAAGAAGTGAAGAGAAACACCATAGAGTGGGTAGGAAACCTTCACCAGTGATGCATCTTACAAAGGATTAAGATGCAGAGTATATAAATTACTCTAAAAACAAAGGAGCAAGAAAAAAATGACCTAATCAAAAAATGGAGTAAAAAACTGAACAGATACTGCACAAATGAAGAAGTAAAGATGGATGAGAAACATCTTAAAAGTATTCACCATCACTAATAATTAAGGAAATCCACATTAAAACCACTTTAAAGTTTCATCTTACCCTGTTAAGACTGGCTATGATTAAGAGAACAAATGATACCAAATAATGTAGAGGTTGTAGAGAAAGGAGAACACTCATCCACTGCTTGTGGGAATGCAAACTCATGCCATCCCTATGGAAAGCAGTGTGGAGAACTCTTAAAAGACTCAAAATGAACCTACCAACTGACCCAGTCATACTATTGCAGATATACATACACAAACATGTTTATTGCATTTCTCTTTACAATAGTGAAGATCTGGATGCAACCCAAGTGTCCCTCAACTGATGAGTGGATAAAGTATATGTGGTACATCTACACAATGGAATTCTGTGCGTTGTTAAAGAAAGATGACCTCATGAAATTTTCAGGTAAATGGATGGAACTAGAAACCATTATGCTAAGTAAAGTAACAAAGACCCAGAAAAAGAGATGACATACGGTGTCCCTCATTTGTGGATCCTAGCACCAAATCCTTATTTCTAAGGCAAACTGAGTAATTTTATTTTTCTTTTTGGTAAATAGAATACCTGGTGCTACTATAATAAAGTACATTAAAACATACATCAAATTTCTATGTAATTTAGGAAAATAAAGTACTACTTCTTTTTACCTGCATGAAATAACTACTGTTAAAATATGAATCCTTAAACATGTTTTGGAATTAACTTATAGCTTATTTACAGATGCTGTGATTTTGTTATATATGTGGAGTATATATACATATTTTGGAGCAATATAAAATTAAAAGGAAAGCAACAAAAAAGACTTCCTCAAAGAACTGATGGAAACAATAAACTTCTGCCCACAACAGTATATTTCTGCATGGAAATTTGTTTAATTGAGGAGAAGTTACCATGCATGTAGGGGAGAATGCACGAGCTATGGAGAGGCAGGGGACATAGAAGGGGGGATTGGTCTAAAGTAGATTAAGAAATGTTGCATGAAATGCATAAAAGTTCAATAAAAATAAAAAAAAACTTAAAACGAAATACAGTACAAGCATAGGCTATTACAGAATTAATAAAAACTTAAATTAAATATAACCTCTGCTGGGCATGGTGAAACAAATCTTAATCTCAACATTTTGGTTATCAGAGGCAATCAGATCTCTGTGAGTTCAAAGACAGCCAGTTCTAAATAATGTGACCATTTCTGAATAATAATGAATTATTAAAAAAACCTGCTTAATTGGTTTATGTGGAGTGAAAATGACAGTCATTGAGGAAACATGAAGAGAGAGGAATGCAATTTAGCAATGTAGATGGAGTGAAGATGAAGTTCAAAAAACAAAAACAGGTCAAATGATAGGCTAGCAAATTGTAAATGTGCAGAAAGACATGAACTGAAGAATCAGGTGACCTGAGAGAATTTTAATGAGCATAACATGAACAGAAAAGCATACTAATATATCATAACTAATGTTTAAAAATTCCGAACAGCCAGGTGTGGTGGTGCACGCCTTTAATCCTAGCACTTTGGAGGCAGAAGCAGGAGGATCTCTGTGAGTTCAAGGCCAGCCTGGTCTACAGAGTGAGCTCCAGGTTAGCTGGGACCAAAGGGAGACCCTGTCTCAAAAATACCAAAAAAAAAAAAAAAATACAGAACAGAGCTTGTGCAAAAAAGACATTATCTAAATACTAAATAACTCTCACAGAAAATTCTGTGCGCTTATATCTGCTTGTGGCTTAGGCCTAGAAAAGCAGAGATGACAAGAATATTATGTGGCTATGTCAGATACCTGTAAGTGGAGATGAATTTCTTACACACGAATAGGATGTAAATCCTTTACCTGATGGGCAAATGAATGGAGAAATGATATTATTGATGTACTGACATAGATAGATGATGATAGATAGATAGATAGATAGATAGATAGATAGATAGATAGATAGATAGAACTAGGAATTCTTACGATCTACACTTTCTAAAGAAAACCCTCTACACCCTGTTGGGGAAATGCACTGTTAATCATAAACCATCTGCGGGTGATCCAAATCCACATGCTCCGCCCAACCATAGGACCATAGAGAGTATCTCCATGCATGGCTAGGAGGCAAACCAGGGGTTCATACTCTCTGTGCCAAACTCCTCAGGTCAGTCCGTGTCGTGCAGGCCCATCGGCAGGTTGCCCAAATCCAAGGCGCCGCCCAACCCTAGGACCATAGAAAGTGTCTGCGTGCCTGGCTAGGAGGCCATCCAGGGGAGCACACGCTCCATGCCCAATTCGTCAGGTGGGGACCTGTGTGCAGGCCAAAGGATTTAAATGCCCCCTTCCACCCCCACTCACCCCCCCACCAGTCAAGCTACTGATACTGAGATGGAAAGTGTAAACTGTTGGTTCTGTGGTTTAATGTTGTTGGGAGGATCCAGCAGTGTCAGTGATTGGAGGCTGCATAGCCAAAACTGAGGAAGAAACCAACAGGAAGCAAACTGAGTGACCAACTAGTCCTCCATATCAACATTTGAGATTAGCAACAGAAGGCAAACAAATAAACAAAGGGGGGGAAACAACAACAAAAACCAAAAATACACATGCTCAAAACACAACGGAAAAACAACAATATGGGAAAAGCTCAAAATAAATCCCCACTAAACTCAACCAATCCTGTAGAAGATCCCAACAATGAGCTCTCCCTGGAAGGTAACCAAGATACCGACCTTAGAAGAATAGTTGTAGACATATTTAAAGACTATAAAGAACAAATCAGAGAACTAAAGGGAGAGAACAAAAAACTCATGAAGGAACTAGAAGGAAAGAATGATAAACTCTGGAAAGAACTAAAAGGAGAGATTGATAACCTCAGAAAAGAACTATAGGAAGAGAAATACAAACTCAGAAAAGAATTAGAGGAAGAGAAATACAAATTCCAAAAAGAACTAGAGGGAGAGAATGACAAACTTGGAAAAGAACTAGAAAGAGAGAATGACGAACTCTGGAAGGAAGTGGAAACATTGAAAAGATCTCAGGCTGAAAGGAAAAAAGATTCTGAAAAGCAAAACAAGGAGCTACAAGAAAAGAATGAAAGGCTCCAAAAGGAAGTGGAAATACTGAAGAAATCACAGGATGAAATAAAAAAGAAAATTGAATATTCATCCAATCATCAGGAAGGATGGAGAAAAGCCTCAGAAGCAGAATGGAAGAAGCAGAAAAAAGAATATCAGACCTTCAGGATAACACAGCACAGCAAGTAACCTCAAGTAAAGATTATGAAATATTTAGAAAAAACACAAGAGTGAAACAACCAGGAAATGTGGAACACTATAAAAAGACCAAACCTCCGCATCATAGGGATAGAGGAAGGAGAAGAATCCCAAGAGAATGGTATTGAACAGATCTTCAACAGAATAGTAGAAGAAAACTTCCCCAAACTAAAAAAAGACAAACCCATAGAAATACAAGAAGCACATAGAACACCAAATACAGAAGACCAGTAAAGAAATTCCCCACGTCATATCATAGTTAAGACATTAGATGCTCAAAACAAGGACAAAATACTGAAAGCCACAAAAGAAAAACAACAAGTTACATATAAGGAGAAACCCATCAGAATCACACCTGACTTCTCTGTGGAAACCATGAAAGCCAGAACATGGACCAAAGTATTCCCAGTACTAAATGACTTTAGATGCCAACCCAGATTACTATACCCAGCAAAATTGTCAATCATAGTTGAAGGAGAAAGAAAAATCTTTCATGACATAAACAAAATGAAAGAACACAAATCAAAAAAAGAAACAACAATTCAGAAAATACTTAAAGCATTTCAAAGAACAGAGGAAAGGAGCAACTATCCTTAAGTAACCCAAGAGAGAAATTACCAAAAGCATAACAGAGTAAATAAATACCTAGGCCAAGAATGCAAACGAAAAATAAGGTAAAAGTAAGCAACACACATCTCTCAATAATAACCTAAAATATTAATGGTCTAAACTCCCCAATCAAAAGACTGGGAGAATGGATTAGGAAACAGAATCCATCTATATGCTGTTGCCAAGAAACCCATCTTACCCTAAAGGACAGACAGCACCTTAGAGTGAAAGGATGGAAAAAAAATTCCAAGCAAATTGTACCAAAAAGCAAGCAGGAGTGGCTATTCTAATAGCAGACAAAATAGACCTCAGAGTAAAATTAATCAGAAAAGACAAAGAGAGCCATTATATCCTTATCAATGGAACAAATAACCAAGAAGATCTCACAATCTTAAATATTTATGCACCAAACTCTGGTGCACTGAACATTATAAACACAATCCTTCAGGACCTCGTGACACAGATTAGTCCCAGTACACTAATAGTGGGGGACTTCAATACCCCACTGAGCCACCTGGATAGGTCAACTGGATAAAAGAATAAACAGGGAGACATCAGAACTGAACAACACTATACACCAAGTGGACCTCACAGATATCTACGGAATATTCCATCCAAACACCAGAGAATATACTTTCTACTTGGTGCCCTATGGAACATTCTCCAAAATTGACCACATATTGGGACACAAAAGAAACCTCAACAAATTCAAAAGGATTGAAATTATTCCATGCACTCTATCAGACCACAGTGCAATAAAGCTCAATATTAACACCAGAACAAGCCTAACTATCTACAAGAACACATGGAGACTAAACAACACAATACTGAACAATGAGTGGGTCACAGAAGAAATAAAGAATGAAATAAAAGCATTCCTGGAACTAAACGAAAATAACAATACAACACAACAAAACCTGTGGGATACATTAAATTCAGTCCTAAGAGGGAAATTTATAGCCCTAAGTGCCCACATTAAAAAAAAACAGAAAGAGAATAAGTAAATGATCTAACATAGCAGCTAAAAACTCTTGAAAGACAACAACAAATGAACCCTAAACCCAACAGACAGGAAGAAATAACAAAAGTCAGAGCAGAAATCAATGAAACAGAAACAAAGGAAACAATTCAAAAAAATCAATGAATCCAAAAGCTGGTTCTTTGAAAAGATAAACAAAATAGACAGCCTCTAGCCCAGTTAATCAAAAGAAAGAAAGAGCAACTCCAAATCAATAGCATTTGTGATGAAAGGGGAAACATCACAACAGATAAAGAAAAGATCCAGACAATCATATGAGAATATTTCAAAAACCTATACTCTACTAAATTTGAAAACCTAAGAGAAATGGATGAATATCTGCAATCCTGGGATTCGCCAAAACTTAACCAAGAAGAGATTGACAGCTTAAACAGACCCATAACACTTGAGGAAATTGAAGATATAATAAAAAGCCTCCTAACTAACAAAAGCCCAGGCCCAGATGGTTTCACAGCAGAATTCTATAAAACATTTAAAGAGGTCTCACAACCATTATTACTCAAACTTTTCAGAAGGATACAGACAGAGGGAATTATCCCAAATTCCTTCTACAAAGCCGCATCATTTTAATACCAAAACCAGGCAAAGACACAAACAAGAAAGAAAAATATAGACCCATATCATTGATGAACACAGATGCAAAAATTCTCAACAAAATACTTGCAAATCACATACAAATCCACATCAAAAAGATCATCCATCATGACCAGGTTGGATTCATACCAGAGATGCAGGGATGGTTCAACATATGAAAATCAATAAATATCATAAAACACATAAATGGACTTAAAGACAAAAAACACACAATTGTCTCATTTGATGCAGAAAAAGCTTTCAACAAAATCCAGCATTGCTTCATGCTTAAAGTCTTAGAGGATATTGGACTGGAAGGATCATTCCTCAATGTAATCAAAGCCATATACATGAAACCCACAGCCAACATAATCATAAATGGAGAAAAGTTGGAGGCATTCCAATTAAAGGCAGGAACATGGCAAGGTTGTCCACTATCACGTCTCCTGTTCAATATAGTGCTAGGGCAATAAGGCAAGAAAGCAAAATTAAAGGAGTACTAATTGGAAAATAGGAAGTAAAACTATCCCTTTTTGCAGATGATATGATACTTTACCAAAGGGATGCTAAAAACTCCACCAGAAAACTCTTAGAAACGATCAAAAGTTTCAGTAAAGTGATGGGATACAAAATAAACCTAGAAAAATCAGTAGCCTTCCTTTGCACCAACAATAAGCAACTGGAGAAGGAATATAAGGAGACCTTCCCAATCACGATAGCCTCAAAAAAAATGCCTAAGAATAAACTTAGCCAAAGACACCAAAGACCTTTACAACAAAAATTTTAAAACCCTGAAGAAGGAGATTGAAAATGACATCAAAAGATGAAAAACCTCCCATGCTCATGGATTGGAAAAATTAATATAGTAAAAATGTCCATTCTACCCAAATTAATATACAGATTCAATGCAATCCCAATCAAAATCCCCATGAGCTTTTTCACAGACTGAGAAAAAAATTCCTTAAATTCATATGGAAAAACAAAAGACTCCAAATAGCTAAAGCAACCCTGAGTGAAAAGTGCAGTATAGGGGGGATTACATTACCAGACTTCAAGCTATATTACAGGGCTATAGTCATAAAGACAGCCTGGTACTGGCAAACAAAACAAAAATCAAACAAACAAACAAACAAACAAAAAACAAGAACAAAAACAAACAAACAAAAACAGAACCATTGACCAATGGAACAAAATTGAAGATCCAAACTTGAGCTCATATAACTTCAGCCACCTCATATTTGACAAAGGGACCAAAAAAAACTCAGTAGAGGAAAGATAGCATCTTCAGCAAATGGTGTTGGCAAAACTGGATCACCATTTTTCGAAGAACAAAATTAAACCCCTACCTCTCACCCTGTACAAAAATAAACTCTAAGTGGATCAAAGATCTCAACCTAAAACCTGAAACCCTGAAGATGATAGAAGAAAAAGTTGGCAGCAACCTACAAGACATAGGTATAAGAAAAGACTTTTTAAATCAAACAGCAGCTCCACAGGAAATAAGGACAACAGCTGACAAGTGGGACCTCATCTAGATCAAAAGCTTTTGTACAGCTAAAGAAATAATCAAGGAAGTGAAGAGAAAAGCCACAGAGTGGGAGGAAACCTTCACCAGGGATACATCAGACAAACATCCAGACTATATAAGGTACTTAAAAAGCAGAGAAGTAAGAAAACAAATGACCTACTCAAAAGATGGAGTAAAGAGCTGAACAGAGACTTCACCAGTAAGGAAGTAAAGACGTCTGAGAAACATCTTAAAAAATGTTCAACGCCATTAATAATTAAGGAAATGCAAATTAAAACCACACTAAGGTATCACCTCACTCCAATAAGACTAGCCAAGATCAAGAAAACAAAAGACACCAAATGCTGGAGAGGTTGTGGAGAAAGGGGAACACTCATCTACTGCTAGTGGGAATGTAAACTGGCACAACCACTGTGGAAAGCAATGTGGAGGACCCTTAAAAAACTCAAAATGAGCCTACCACCTGACCCAGCCATACCACTCCTGAGTATATACCCACAGGATGAATCCTACTGCAAAGATACATGCACAGCTATGTTTATTGCAGCTCTCTTCACAATAGCAAAGACCTGGAACCAACCTAAATGCCCCTCAACAGATGACTGGATGACAAAAATGTGGTACATCTACACAATGGAGTTCTATGCAGCAGTAAAGAATGATGACACCATGAGCTTTGCTGGTAAATGGATGGAACTTGAAGGAATTATACTAAGTGAAGTAACACATTCCCAGAAAAAAAAAGAGGCGAATGGTTTCCCTCATTTGTGGATGCTAACACCAAATCCCCAGTTGGCAGGCAAAGTGAACAACTTTATTATTATATTTCATTGTATCTGAAAGCAACTGTGCTATTACAATGTGAATCTATAAATGGGCTCTAGAATTGTCTTACCACTTACACTCATGCATTGTAATTACAATATATAGATGGAGGAGATGTAGTCATATTCTAAAAGAAGAATGTATAGTTACACAACTTTATACCTGCATGCAAATTTACTGTTAAAATGTGAATCTCTAAATGTTTTTAGGAATCAACCTACAACTTATTTACAGAATTTTTAATTTTGGCTTATCTATGGAGTATATATATGCATATTTTGGAATAATATAAAATAAAAAAATAAAATAAAAAATAAATTTAAAAAAGATATCATCTCACTCCAATAAGACTGGCTAAGATCACAAAATCAAAAGATACCAAATACTGGGGAGGATGTGTGGAAAGGGGAACACTCATCCGCTGCTGGTGGGAATGTAAATTCATGCAACCACTATGGAAAGCAGTATGAAGAACCTTGAAAAGACTCTAAATGAGCTTACCACCTAACACAGCCATACCACTCTTGGGTATATACTCACAAGATTCATCCTATAGCAGAGACACATGCATATCTATGTTCATTGCAGCTCTCTTCACAACTGCATAGAGCTGAAAGCCACCTAAGTGTCCCTCAACCAATGAGTGGATAGAGAAAATGTGGTACATCTACACAATGGAGTTCTATGCAGCGGTAAAGAAAGATGACATCATGAGCTTTGCAGGTTAATGGCTGGAACTAGAAGACATTATGGTAAGTGAAGTAACACAATCCAAGAAAAACAAATGAAAAATGGTATCCTTCATCTGTGGATGCTAGCACCAAATACCTAGTAGTAAGGCAAACTGAGCAATTTGTGTGTGTGTGTGTGTGTGTGTGTGTGTGTCTGTGTGTGTGTGTGTGTGTATATATATATAGTTTTACCAGAAAACAACTGTACCATTATAATGTGAATACCTTAATGGGATCTAGAAATAACTTACCACTTATTTTCAGTCTTCGTAATTATTGTATATGGGGGGAGAGCATGTATGCATATTTTAGAGTAATATAAAATGAAAGTGAAAAAAGGAATTGTCAAAGATCAATAACAATATTATTAAAATACCTGCACGTGTTGCTCAGTTATAGTGTGATCACACCGCTATAATCTCCAACCCAATCATTCCCCATCAAACATGTAAGTAACAGCAATGGCACATGAGCTTTAATTGTACTCATCTAAATTAAGAAATAATAGAAGATGTAGGGATTGCAATTCTAATATCTGACAAAATAGACTTCAAACTAAAACATATCAGAAGAAATAAAGAATCACTTCATTCTGATCAAAGAACAATTTACCAAGAAGATATTACAATCAAGAATCAAGTAAAGTCTGGTACACCAAATTTCATAAAAATAGCACTGTAGGACTTTAAGACACAGATGAACCCCAACTCAGTAGTAGTGGGGGACTTCAATACCCCACTCTCTCCATTAGACTTGTCAACCAGACAAAGAATGAAGAGAGAGACATCTGAATTAGATGATCAAATGTACCTAACAGAAATCTCCTGAATATTTCACCCATGAACCAAAGAGCATATTTTCTATTTAATACTCCATGCAAATTTCTCTGAAATTGACTACTCTAAGTGCCTACATTAAAGAATCAGAAGGAGCATAAATAAATAACTTAACATTGCAACTCAAGAGTCTTGAAAGGCAACAACAAAACAAATAAAATCCAAATATAACAGACAAGAATAAATAACAAAATCATATCAGAAATTAATGAAACAGAAACAAAGACAACAATACAAAGAGTCATGGAATCTAAGAGCTAATTCTTTGAAGAGATAAACAAGATAGATCCTTGGCACAGTTAACAACAACGAAAAAAGAACAATTCTAAATCAACAGAAAATATTACAACAGACAACAGGGAAATATCTCAACAGACAATAAAAAGATCCAGAATATAATAAGGAAATACTTGGAATGCCTATATTAATTTTGAAAACTTAAAAGTAATGGATGAATATCTAAAATCATGTGAATAACCACAGCTAAACCAAGAAGAGATCAACAGCGTAAACAGACTCATAAAATATAAGGAAATTGAAATAGTAATACAAAACTTCCCAACCAAAAAGAACTCAGACCCAGATGTATATACAGCAGAATTCTATGAGATATTTAAATAAGATCTACAACCAATATTACTTGAGTTATTCAAGAACATAGAAACAGAGTGAGAACCCCAAAATTACTTCTATGAAGACAGCATCACTCTAATAACAAAACCAGGTAATGATAATACCAAAAAAGAATTCTACAGACCTATATCCTTAATGAATGTAGATGTAAAAATTCTCAAAAAAATGTTTGCAAACCACATACAGGCACACATCAAAAAGATCATCCACCATTATCAACTTCGCTCTATTCCAGAAATAAAATGTCATAAATCATATAAATGGACTCAAAGACAAAAATTGCATGGTCATCTCAATTGATGCAGAAAAGACCTTTGATAAATTTCAACATGCCTTTATGTTAAATGTTCTAGAGGGAATTAGACTGGATGGAACATACCTCAATAAAATTAAAGCCATACAGAGCAAACCCTCAGCCAACACCATTCTAAATGGAGAAGATCTGGAAGCATTCTCCTTAAAATCAGGAACCCTGCAAGGCTGTCCATTATTTCCACTCCTTTTTCATATAGTTCTTGAAACTCTTGTTAGAGTAATAAAATAAGAGAAGGAAATTAAAGGGGGTACTAATTGGAAAAGAAGAGGTGAAATTATCTCTTTTGCAGATAATATTATACCAAAGATATGCCACAAACTCCACTGGAAAAAAAAACTAGAAATGATTAACATTTTCGAAGAAAAGTGAAAGGTTTAGGAACTAATCTAACAAAATTCAGTAAGGATTTTATATATATATTATAATATATACTAATATATATATATATATACCCCATAATAAGCAATTGGAGAATGAGTACATCAAAAGGCTCTCTTTGATGATAACCTCAAAAAAAATCTTTGGATATAAATGATAAAAGACATAAATATCACTACAATGAAAATTTTAAATCTTTAAAGAAAAAATTGAAGAAGACACCAGAAGATGGAAAGACCTCTCACAATCATGGATTGGAAGTAATAATATTGAGAAAATGACATTCCTACCCAAAGTAATATACAGAATCAATGCAATCCCAATCAAAAATCCCCATGATATTCTTCACACTATTTTGAAAAAGTTCCCAAAATTCATATGGAATCACAAAATAATCTGAATACACAAAGTGCCTGTGAGCACAAAGAGTGACTGAGGAAGGATTACTATACCAGACTTTAAACTATATTACAGGGCTACAGTCATATAAACAGTAGGGTACTGGCACAAAAACAGACAAGTAGATCAATGGAACATTATTGAAGATTCAAATATGAGCACATGCAATTTCAGCCACTTGATGTTTCACAAAGGGGCCAAGAATACTCACTGGAGGAAACAGCATATACAACAAATTGTGCTGGCAAAACTGGATCTCCACCTGTAGAAGAATTAAGCTGGACCCTTATCTTTCACTTTGCACAAACATCAACTTTAAATGGATCAAAGACCTCAAAGTGAAATCTGAAACTCAGAAACTGTTAGAAGAAAAAATTGGCAGTAACCTACAAGACATAGTTGTAGGAAAGGACTTTCTAAATTGGACATCAGTTGCTCAGGAGTCAAGGTCGACAGTCAAGAAGTGGGACCTCATTAAAAAAAAAGCTTCTGTGTAGCATAAGAAACAACCAATGAAGTGAAGTGAAAATCCACAGAGTGGGAGAACATGTTCAGCAGCAATGCACCTGACAGAGTTTTAACATCCAGAATACATAAATTATAAAAAAAATCCCCAAAGAATCAAGAAACAAGTGACCCAATTAAAAGAACGGCTAAGAATCTGAACAGAAAATTCTCAAAGGGGGAAATAAAGTTGGATAAGAAACATCTTTAAATTGTTCAACATTTTAATAATTAGGGAAATGTGAATAAAAATCCACTTTAAGATTTCATCTTACCCCAGTCAGATTGGCTAAGATCAAGAGAAAAAAAGGATATCAAATGCTAGATCTGGTATGGAAAAGGGGAACCCTCATTCACTGATGGTGGGAATACAAGATCTTGCAACCCCTATGGAAAGCAGTGTGGAAAACTCTTAAAAATAAAAATGAATCTACCAATTGACCTGGTTATACCACTCCTTGGCATATACTCATCCTATTGCAGAGACACTTGCATATGCATGTTTGTCGCTGCTCTTTCCAGAATAACTAAGAGATGGAAGCAACGTAAGTGTCCCTCAACTGATGAGAAGATAAGGAAAATGTGATACATTTGCACAACGGCATTCTATTCTACAGTAAAAAAAGGTGAAATCATGAAATTTTCAGGTAAATACATGGAACTAGAAACTGTTATGCTAAGTGATGTAACACAGACTGAGAAAACCAGATGACATATATTCTCCCTCATTTGTGCTGGGATTAAAGACATTGGCCACCATGCCCAGCCTTAAATAGAACACATTTTATTTGTTATCATGAACTTAATTAAAATAGAAAAGCAACATGGTACAAATTTCCTTTCATTGAGAATTGTTTACAAAAGGAAAAGTGTAGTAAAGTAGGAAAACCTACACGTGATAGAACACTTAATTGTCCTAGGCTGTTTAAATACTGAAAAGTAAAGGGTGATAACATGTACACTTAAAGAAATACTTTAATTTCTGCATAGGATTTTTTAAGGATTCAGTAAACCGTGGATATTCTGAATAACTTCATCTACTCATTCTCATTTGGCTTCATTGATTTAGGGATAACTTTAAACTCCTTGCTCTGTGATATGACAAAATGAGAACACATTGGAAGCAAGCATTATTTTTTTCTTTCTGTTTTCCTTTAACTGTCCTATCCCTGGTTATTAGGAAACTGCTGTTTCAATGTTGGAATGTGTGTGAAGAAGAACCCAGGAAGAGAGCCTGTAACAAAACACAAGCCAATGCTTCATACTTAGGAACATAATTTATAAAGAAAAATAGGAGCTGTGGCAGATTACATCTGAGGAGACCAGCAGTACAACAGGAAAGTCTCCACATGAATTCTCTCCTACAATATAGTAACAAATTGGCAAATAAATTTTACATATTTTCACAGCCATCTTTCAGTCATTATACCAAAACACTGAAGATTTTGAAAAGTTGAAAAAAATTGAGCTAACTAACCACACACACAAAAACCGTACTTTATGCCGGGAGTGGTGGCACACACCTTTAATCCTAGCACTTGGGAGACAGAGGCAGGTGGATCTTTGTGAGTTCGAGGCCAGCCTGGTCTACAGAGAGAGTTCGAGGACAGCTGGGGCTATAGGGAGATCCTGTCTCGAAAAGACAAAAAAAAAAAAGTACTTTAGATGGTCCCAATTAGATTTAAATAAGTGTCAACATGACTCAGCCAAGAATAATCTGAGAGGAAAGCCTAGATTAAGGAATTTCCTCCATCACATTGATCTGCAGGCATATTTGTTTTGGACTATGTTGATTACTAATTGATATAGGAGGGCCCAGGCCACTGTGGAGTCACCATCCTTAGGCAGGTGGTTTGGGGTTTTAAAAGGCAGCTAGCTAAGGTTGAGTCATTACTCCATGGTTCCTGCTTCAAATTCCTGACCTGTTCTTATTCTCTTCCTTCCTCCCTTGCAGTGAGATTTCTCTCCTCTGTTCTCTATCTCCCCTTCCCTTTCTCTCTCATATCTGTAATATTATATCATTACTCATTACACAGTAAAGAGGCCCATTCCATTCCTGCCACTATCCTACAATTGTATATATCTTCCCAGGGTTGTCTCAGTCATAGCTCACAGTTTTCACAGCTTGGTAAGACTTTTGATTCCTTTTCTTTCCCAGCAACCTACATACAGTTTTCTGATTCAATTGGTGACCCACAATACAGGACAGATTTTGTATCTGGTACTGTAAATTCACAAATACCACAGGACAGAATTTGTACCTGGTACTGCAAACTGCACAAAACACCCATTGTGGGGCTGGAGAGGTGGCCTAGCGGTTAAGAGCTCCGAGTGCTCTTTTGCAGAGGACCCGGGATCGATCCCCAGCACCCACATGGCGGCTGAGAACCATCTTTAACTCCAGTTCCAGGGAAATCCGAAGCCCTCTTCTGACCTCCGCGGCATTGCACGACAAGGGCGAACAAATCTACATGCAGACAGTATATTCATACACATAAAAATAAATAAATAAATAAATAAATAAATAAATAAATAAATAAATAAATAAATAAATAAATAAATAAATAAATAAATAAATAAATAAATTCAATTTTTTTAAAGACCCATTGCTTAAAAGACAATACACCTTAGGGCAGAATCTACTATATTTTGGTAAGAAGACATAGAATCAAATTGACCTCTAAAATATGAATCTCTAAGGCCAAAGATATTGTTCAGAGGGGAAAGGCACTTGTTGCCAAGGCTGACTGTCTAAGTCCGATTACTGGGAACCCCAGTTGTTCTCTGACCTCCATGCATGCAGACACATGCCTGCATGCAGACACATGACTGCATGCACACACATACATGCATACAGACACACAAATAAATGAACATTATAAAAATATAAATACTTACCTTTATAACCACAGGCTAGCAGAGCTCCCACTCCTACTCTGAGAAGCTTCTTGTGGCAATGATGCAACTAATACAGACTCACAGGAAGTCAGGTTGCAGAAAATAAGTGACAGTGAGTGTTTATCCCCAAATGGAACATCTATATCAACTCCCTCCTTCAAGGCTGATGGAAGAGCAGAGAACAGAGGGCAGATGAATTAAGGAGTCAGAGATCAGAACCACCCTGGTCAAAAAGTATTTTGTGGGCATGACAGGACACTACTCATGAACTCACAGCAGCTGACCTATGAACATAACCTACACACAGTCAAGGCAGTCAGCTGTCCAGCATGAATAGAAGAGCAGCTCCCAAACCTCAACACCTAGATAACAACACATGGTAACCGATGGCTGCTAGTGGAGGGAAAGTCACATTTCTTCAGGGATGAGGACTCCCTAGGTTTCCCAGGCACTGGTGCATGGTCCTACACCCATGCACATATGGACAGTCTGAACTGGACTCAATCAATTGTCAAGAAAGTAAAAGAAGACATAAATTTGGGAAGGGAACATGAAGGTGGATATTTTCAAAATATACTGTATTCATGTATGAAACAAACAAAAAATAAATAAATACAAAGTGTTTTTAAATATCCTTAGCAGAGTATGAAATTCTCAAATAACAGATAAAAACTGAAAGAAGAAACTAAAGGCCCTTGAAAAGAATGACAAAATGGACCTTCCAAAATTTGAATTTTCATCCTTCAAACTCAACAGCCAAATGATCTTCTTTGCTTATGAAGTTTACTGGCTCTGGAACATTACAATAACAGCACAAAAAGGGAAACCTTGGAAATGTCTGCGTGTCTTCAATCTTATATTGTGGTAATGTCTGAAGACGGGTGTGAATGAGGTAAAAATCCATAGAAATATACATATTCAAAGCATTTGCATTTTATTCATATGTGTGTATGTATGTGATATGTGTGTGTTTCTGTGTGTGTGTGTGCGTGTGTGTGTGTGCACACGCGCGCACAGGTACCCATGGATGCAGGGTGCGCACACAAGTGTAAAAGGAGGCAGCCCTGAGTGTACTTCGTTTTCTTTTTTGTTTTAATTTTATTTTTTTTTATGTGTATGAATGTACTGCCTGCATGTAGGTTTGTGCACCTGTGTCATGCAACGCTGCGGAGGTCAGAGGAAGGTGTTGGATTCCCCTGGAACTTGAGTTAAAGATGGTTCTCAGCTGCCATCTGGGTGCTGGGGATGGAACCCGGGTCCTCTGCAAGAGCAGTCACTGCTCCTAACCGTTAGGTCATCTCTCTAGCTCCTGAGTGTAGTTCTTTCAGTGCTTTCAGCCTTGCTTTTTCATTGATGTCTCTCTGCTTTTTCATTGATGTCTCTCACTGGCTAGGAACTCAGCAAGTAGGCTGATCTAGGGAGCCAGCAATTTCCAGGATCCACCTTTCTGTAACTTCTTAGACCTGCAAAGAAAGGTGTTCAAAACTACACCCGGATTTTTAAAATTTAGGGTCGAGACATCAAACTCTTGTCCTCAGCCTTGCAAAGCATCAACTGAATCACAGCTCCAGCTCCATTTTATATATTTAAATAAATCTTCACAGTGGAAGATGAGACAGAAAAATTATAAGAGCCAGGAGTTGAGGTGCATGGCCATATCAAAGCAGAGACTTCCAGGCTCCTGAGACATTGCTCATATGCCCTAAAGTAACAGTGTCAACATGTACAAGACCAATCCAAACTCAAGCAGACAAAAACCCAGCATAGATCTGTGTAAATGGGCATCAGGACCTAATCTTGGCTAAAGAACTATTGGCAGCAGTATCTGGGTGAGGAATAGTTGATCTTCTTAAAGGGAGGTTTTTTAGATAAGTTAACCGCATCTCAGTGGAGGAAATTGCACCAAAGGAAGTCTGGGGACACTAATTGAACTTGATAGGCCTTAACATCAATGACACAGTGCATAAAATCCAGTTGTGGGGGCTGTGGGAGGGTGCCAAAGAGAAAGGGGATATAAACTACTTAAAAAACAAAGAAGAAAACAAATGACCTACTCAAAAATATAGAATAAAGAGATGAACAGAGATTTCACCAGTAAGGAAGTAAAGATGGCTGAGAAACATCTTAAAAAGTGTTCAACATCATTAATAATCAAGGAAATGCAAATTAAAACCACACTAAGGTATCATCTCACTCCAACAAAACTGGCCAAGATCAAGTTAACAAAAGACTCCAAACGCTGGAGAGGTTGTGGGGAAAGGGGAGCACTCATCCACTCCTGGTGGGAATGTAAACTGGTATAACCACCATGGAAAGCAGTGTGGACAACCCTTAAAGGGAACAAAAAAAGAGAGAGAAAAAAAATCTATTCAAAGAACTGACCAAAACACTGAACTTGGGCTTCGAAAATGTTATAAAAGACTGAGAAAAAGATGCAAGACAGGACTTAACATGTATGACAGAGTCCATAAGCTCTGGCAGTGAGCGGGGGGTGCGAGAGATGGGCATGGATGGGGGAATGAGTCTAAATTTGATTAAGAAATGCTGTATGAAATGTGCTCCATAAAAATTAACTTACCCCCCCCAGCCTTAAGCAACTTAGTACCTGTTGTGATTTCACAAAGCACTGCCTCTGGCGCCTATGTAGATAAAGAGAGTGTGGATGGAGCAGGTTGTCTAAGTATTTGGATTGTCTTTTAAATATACCTATGTAATCAGGAATAGATCTTGATTTTTTTTACATGCTTCTTTTTTTAACTTTATTTATTTCTGTATGTGTATGAATGTACTGTCTGCATGTAGGTTTGTGCACCCGTGTTGTGCAATGCTGCAGAGGTCAGAAGAGGGTCTCCGATTCCCCTGGAACTGGAGTTCTCCTGGAATTGGAGTTACAGACGGTTCTCAGCCGCCATGTGGGTGCTGGGGATCGAACCTGGGTCCTCTGCAAGAGCAGTTGGTGCTCTTAACCGCTAGGCTATCTCTCCAGCCCCCAGATCTTGATTTTTGATCAAAATGATGGTCTTATTTCATGATCCTAAATGATAGGAATATAGACTGTGTTGTTCTATAGCACAGATATGTTTTCCAGTATTCTGAAGGTTAAAATTGGCATCAGAATGCCAGCATGGACATGTACTGATGAACAATGTCTTCTTGGTCATGTCTTAATATTGCCTTCTTGGTTGATCTACCCAAACTCAGAGTGAAAGTTCCGGTGAACCGAACTGCTGCATCTACCTGCTTCAACAAGGCAATGTGGATTTGGAGACAAGACTAGTTTAGACTTCACTTTCTCCCTTCCTCTTTCTTGAGGTCAGTTGTTCTGAGGTGGGAGCTGAGCTTCTTTCCCATCAAGCAGCAGAAATCCCAGAGAGTCAGCTCTTTACTTACTCCTCTCTGGGATTGTAGAGACCCAGAGATGAGCTGTTCTTCTGCTTACGGAGGAATTGGCCCTGTTGGTTTGCATAGTAGTTACCTGAATTTGCACAGCCTTTGTCTGCAACAAGTCAGCATTGTCATTTTGATGACCATCATTTTGTTCTAAGACTAGAAGTTCAGTTCCTGACCTCACATGTATAATTAAAATCCCAAAAGCATCCTTGTACTCACAAATTATCACTTATTGTTAAAAAAATGAAAACAAAACAAAACAAAACAAAAAAACAGAGAAAGATGCAGAAAAGTTACTGCAGAATGCATGATCTGGGAGGGGTAGNTGGGGGGAAGGGAAAGGGATATATGCCTGAACTGAATTGGAAAATGATGTATGAAATACACAAAGCATCAATAAAAAAATTAATATAATTAGAATGAATTTTAAATAAAAATAAAAACCTGAAAAAAAAATAAAATACTAAAAGCTACATAAACAACACTCTACAGAACATCATTATATGTGACATCAAATGTTGAGCAAATTTAGGTGGCCCTCTGAAGAGAAAGTGTATGAACAAGACAAAGTCGATCTGTGCGTTACCATGAGAAGTCTTGCACTGTTACAAGCAATAAGCTACAGAAGACAGAGCACAGACCACCATACTACATTGTAATGTACTCAAACACCTGTGACAACAAATCCATATGTTTCATAACACAAATATAAATGTGGATATTAATGAATTAATTTAATTATTTAGTTAGTCAAAACCTACTGATATGAAAGAAATTTGTGCCAGGAATTATGAACTAAAAAGAAAAATAGCATCAAATGCAAGGGACAAGATTTTGTAAAAATAAGTCATCTTGTGCTAGGTTTCAATAATGAAAATAATATGAAGACAGTGCCTCTAATTTGGGGCAATTCATTTAAGCCTCTGTCTATAAGTGAAAAGGCTGGAGTAAAAATCATCTGTTCAAAGCCCCAACTATTAAAATTGGCAGTCTTTTGAGTTAATTGAATAGTTAATGAAATTGTATTACACACATTTTTTACTGTTACTGTTTATAATATGAACCTCCTATATGCTGACACTTAATATGATCATACTTCTTTGGATAGATATTAGTTATGACATCCAAAACATTACGTAATGACTAAGGAAGAGTCAGTGGAACCAAGTACAGAGTAAAGGTTATTTTGGAGATTTGAAGGAGCAAATTCTCTTAAACGTTCAAGCACAATGTACCTTGGGAATAAGAAGATAAGATAGATTTTTTTTCCAAAAGTCAAGGCTTTCACTGTTTTTGCAGTACCAACAAGCAGAAATTCCCCTCCCTAAGGTGAGAAACTGGTACTCTCTAATGTGTAAGGCCCATCCAGGATTGATAGGCAACTTGCCTTGTCCCTGCTCCCTTCATCTACATAAGTGTCAGAGGCAGCGCTTTGTGAAATCACAGCACATACTCAGCTGCTGTTGCCTGGGGAGAATTTTGTTGACCAATCATGATAGGAGGGTGTGACCCCATTGTTATGCAAGGGTTCTATGTTCGGGTCAGAATAAGGAGAGGCTTCATTATGGCTAGGGTGGCAAGGAAGGAAGAAGCCTAGTGCAGACAGGAGTACATCAACCAGGAAGACGGAGCCCAGGAAGAAGTACAAGAATTCATACCCACCCAGGTCCACCAGTCCTACCAGGACTCAGCCTTACTCTGCTCCCAAAGTGTCCGAAGGTGAGCAATCTTAAGATAATCACACTCCCTTCTGTCTGTAGTTTACTGCTCCACATGGACTCCTTGCCTTCTGAGAAGGGCCATGAACCCTGCTCCATCCCTGCCCCTTCCCCCAAACACCCTTCTGTGACATATCTTATCCTCCTAAACCAATGACTTTTTGATCTCATTGTGTGGTCCTTGCAGGTGAGAGAAGTCTTCAGAAAGAGCAAGAGGTACCTGCCAAGAAGCTCCAGAGGAAGGTCTTCATGAAACCTATTACCTTGAGAAGCCTTAAGGAACCAAGTAAGGCTACCAGTGGGTTTTTGGTTTTTTGTTTGTTTGTTTTTGTTTTTGTTTTGTTTTGCCAGAAAAATTGAAGCAAAAGAACCCAAAATTCTTAGCATGGTAGATTATAAAAGTGACAGTTGAGAAACTTACCAACAATGTTTCGAGATGGATCTCATCAGGACCTCCCAAATACTTTATGGTTGACTGAGACATAGCTGCCATGTGGTCATCACTATGAGCCTAAGGAGTTCTCCTAAGCTTTAGTGACCTCCACTCAAGCTAAACCAGGATTATTGCCTTCAATTGGTGAAGGGAATTTTGACAATAGCTAGTAAAATAAAGAAATTTTACTGTAGACTTATACATTAGAGATAAGGACAAAACAGTTGCTCCAGGGAAGAAAAGATGAATTATATCCAAGCTTCCCAAAAGAAAAGTAGTCTTCTTAAAATTGGCCATAGTTATTTTTATAGAGCTTTTCTGTAGTAAACAGAGAATAAAGGGTAAGTATGGGACAGCAGTCCTAGATTCAGGAGCACATGTGCTTGGTGCCATAAGCCAAACTTGTTTGTGTGCACATCCCTTTCTTGGGCACATCCCAAGAGCTGGGATGATGTGTGATGATGTGAAGGTCTAGGATTGTCCATTGGGAGGTGATGTCATGTGACGTAGGGGCTGCCCATCCCAAACCTATATAAGCTGCCTGTTAATAGATTTTCATGAATTTCCACTATCTGATGTGCCCCCTAGGCTGCTACTGCATGCATGCTTAATTGTGGGGCTATCAGTCCCACAGCTGGCTCTTCAGGTCATTTGATCATGGGAGCCAGCAGCTCCACAGCTGCATGTTTGGCTGTGGAATTATCACTTCCACAACTGTATGTTTGGCCTTGGGACCGTCAGTCCTACAACTGCGTGTTTTGTCAAAGGGCCATCAGCCCTGTCTGCATGCCCTCTTCAGCCTGTCCAAACATGGGGTCAACAGCCTCACAAGCAAGGTCAGAGAAAGATGGGATAAGATTAGTCTTAGAATTTATCTCTAGTTATGTTACAATCTCTAAGAATTTAAAAAAATCCGTTTAACACTTTTCTTTTTTTTTTTTTCACATAAATTTATTTATTTGTTTTTAACAAATCTAGACCCATGTTCCCGCTCATTCCCCCACCCCACCAGAGCTTGTGCATTCTGCCAAACATGCTTTCCATCTCTTAGTCTTTCTCAATATTTTCCATGGGGAAGTTGACTGTTTTGAGCAGAAGTTCACTGTTTCAGTCAGTTCTTTGATGCAGTATTTTCTGTTGTTGTTGTTGTTTCCAAAATGCATTATGCCCAACTGCTTTGTACAAAAGCTCAGGGGGCCGTGGTCTCCACACACTTGGATGTCCTCCGGCTTCCCGTGATCACTTCTCCTACCTGAAATAAAAACATGACATGTTGGTGAAAAAAAAAAAAAAGAGATTCTCAGACTTCCTCCTTAACGAAGGCATGGGCAGAGCATTCATCCGCTCTGTCACTAACACCAGGAAGCAGGAAGATTGTCTGGGGGAAGTGAGGTCTCTTGGATACAAGGAGAACCCTAATGAGCATAAAACAGAAGAGAGGGGTGGGGGCTGGGATGCTTGAGGGTTCAGAATCCACCACCCAACCAAACGGGATAGAGATTCTGGGGGCACATGAGGCATTGGTTGGCAAAAAGACTTAGCAAGGAGAGTGGATTTCAATTTTGAAAAATTAATACTAGTGTGCCAGTACCCTACATGTAGAGCAAGGAGAGTGGATTTCAATTTTGAAAAATTGATACAAGGAGTGTGCTGGTACTCTACTTGTAGTTGGTACTTGAGAAAAAAAAAAGGAAATAAAATTCCTATAATTGGCCAAAGAAACTAGCTTCTACAAATGGAGGCATTACATAAATTATTTGCAAGGAGTAAAGGATGTGAACCCCTTTACCTGATTGGGGAGAACATGTTCCCTAGTAAAGGCCAAGCTTCCTGGCCTTAAGAAGGACCCTGGCTTTGACTTTACCCTTCCCTGAAGAGGTTGAGCCTCTCTTGGAAAGACCTGACCCCAAAGAGCTTCCAGAACTTTTATGTAAAACGATCCAGGATATTGATGCTGACAGGATGAAAAGAAAAGAGCTAGCTAGAGATATAGTTACTAATCATACGAATAAACCATTGCTGGAAGATTCAGGGAAAGCAGTCACAGGCCCTGGTGCTGCCAACCTGCTAAGCACGCTAGCTTCTCTTCCAGTAAGTGCATGTCAAATAAAGACAATGCCTGTACAAGTTGATGAAATGTGTGTAACTGAGGGGAAATGCAGGCTATATAGTAGAGTTGAGCTGCAACAACTTGGAAAAGATTTTGCTCAGAGAGGAGAAAAGGATGCATCCTATGTTACTAGACTCTGGAAGAAAGTGGCAGACACACTGTTATTGACTTCAGATGAAATGAGAGCCATGAAAGGCATTATTGAAAACCCATGCATATTTGATGGCTGAGAAAATGTACTACATATAAGAGGAAAAGAAACTCATACCTTCTTCTATTGGGTCACATTTGCATGGAGACAGGCTTTCCCCACAGTAACTTCACTCAATTTGAGGCAGAAGGTCAATTGAGAGATATTCAGGAAGCAATAACATTAACCAAGAAGCTGGTCATTTAATACTTAATATATCATCATAGACAAAAGCCACAAGCTTCACTCTCTGCCACAATGAAAAACATGATTAAAGGAGCCCAAGAACATCTAAGATTAATGTTAATATCTACACATGCTAGATGCCAGAACATCGGTGATGCAATGGATTTCTTTAAACACCCAGAGAATTTGAAGCTATCAAAGTGGTTTCTGTACAAATAAGTAGGAGAAACATTTTTTGGAACACAGAACCAGGGGATGGGACCCCCATGACAGAGGACAAACTCCCAGGAAAGGCATTTTTAAAAAGTAAGACATTTTAGGAGAACAGACACTCAGATGCCTATAAGGCACACAAACCCAAACAGCACCTGGAAAGGGAGATTATAAGGGAAAAAAATCACAGCCCTTTCCAGGAACAATTTCTACCAAGGGAAGAACCAAAGGCAGACCCCAGGCCACTTATCCAATTAGTAGTCAAGGCAGGAAGGGCGATTTTCCAATTTGCGTTATAATATTTGTGCCCTGGATTCCTCTTGGGACTTAGTCCATGTTCACGACCGTAACTTGAATCTGTGTTCCGGGGCATGGTGGGGGTCACTCATATTTGGCTCAGATAGCTGTCTCTTATTCCCTTGCTTTTTGGTTGACAGTTTATAGTGGCCATGACATTGGCCCCTGGAAATTGGATCCACTTTTCATAAGAGGAGTCACCTTGATGGAAGCAGGTACCAGCATGGACCCATTGAGTCCAAGGCATCTTATTTTTTCTCCTCAGGTGGATTGTGGAAAATTCTTTCCAGGGATCTTTCATACCTTATTTCTTTTGGTTGCTGGTTCATTTGTTTATTATGACCTGGTTGTTTTAATGATCCAATTTGTTAGATACATTTGTGCCATTTTGTCTTTTTTTATTATATATATACTTTTTAATCAAACAGCTAGACCCTTGTCCCCCCCATCTCCTGCCGCTGGGCTCAGGAGATCTCAAATCTCAAGAGTCACACAAGCGTGCCTTTAATACCGGCTGGGAGGATAACTCCACCCCCACAG
This sequence comes from Rhizomys pruinosus, assembly GCA_009823505.1. Classification (NCBI taxonomy): domain Eukaryota; kingdom Metazoa; phylum Chordata; class Mammalia; order Rodentia; family Spalacidae; genus Rhizomys; species Rhizomys pruinosus. The sequence goes on along the minus strand of VZQC01000818.1, from coordinate 49,464 downwards.
CCACTAGATCTAATCAAGCCAAAGACCACACCTTTAATCCCAGCTGGGAGGATAACTCCAACCTCACAGCCACAAAGGCCAATCAAACCAAAGACAGCAGGACCAAAGGATCAACAATCAGCTCGCCAAGACACCCAGTTCCTACCTGTCTTCCCCTCTTCCTGCCGCTGGGCTCAGGAGATCTCCCCATTTAACACTTTTAATAATTTACCTGCATGAATTTTATTAGAACTCTCATTGTAATTTGCCAATTTTATAATATGGCCCTTTTATCTTTCACATTTTAGTTAAAGCTGACTGGCCATGTGATTATTTTATTGCCTATAGTTTCTAGTTAAGTGATATATATAGAGATAGATAGATATAGATATAGATATATAGATATAGAAATAGATATAGATATATATGGCCAAGGAATCCTTGGTTAGATCTCCCCATTTTTCCAAATACTTGCAAGTTGAATGTTCACAATTATAATACATAAAGCCAGCTATGGTGCCAGATGGCAATTTATCTTCACACACTTCACCTTTTATGGAAAACTTGTTTCCCATTTCATTTAATTAATTATTTTATTTTCTCCAGAAAATTGCAAGCTCTTCTATTCTAGCTGAGACCATCTTTTCCCACTGGGTTTCAGGGGTTATCCTGTACATTTATAGAAATGTTAAGGGGGGGCTGGAGAGATGGCTCAGTGCTTAAGAGCACTGACTGCTCTTGCAGAGGACCTAAGTTCAATTCTCAGCACCCACATTGCGGCTAAGAACTGTCTTTAACCCCAATTCCAGGGGAATCTGACGCCCTCTTCTGACCTCCACGGCATTGCACGACATGGGTGCACCAACCTATATGCAGACAGTACACACATACACATAAAAAATAATACATAAATAAATAAATAAATAAGTGAAGGGGCTCAAGACACTGGGAAATCAGCCAGTTATTTAAGTTGAGAAGTGAAAATGGCAGTGCTCACATCCCACTCCTGGGGACCCCCATGTGAGATGCACAAACTGCAACTAAGAAGACCCCCAACAAGCTGCCCCCCTGACACCAGTTCACATGATGTGCGCACTGACTTTGCAAGCCACTGACACCACCCAGACCACCTTGCCTGGACATTACCTCAGCGCCTGGACCAAGAGATCTACTGGTGCCAATCAGCTTCTTGGGGCTTCCTAGCAAGGATGACTTCCACCTCTTCTGATAGGCTAAGAGGATGACTTAGGTGAGCTGCTTTGGGAAGCTAGGCTAGGAACAGGACAGGAGTAAGATTTTAGAACTATAGAATAAGCCTGTTTGAGAATAAATAAAATTAGATTGCATTATAATATTTGTATCCTGGATTCCTTTGGACTTAGTCCTTGCTCATGGCAGTTGGCATAGTCATATATGGTCCCATTAGGTGGCCCATTTTAGATCAACTGGCACTTAGACCATTGATTGGCTCTTTTTTTATTTTAATAATTGGCCTTTTGAATCCATTGTTATTGCAACTTTGTTGGTCACCCAGCCTCTTTCCCTCCCCTTGTGAAAAGTCTTCAGCTATGCAAATATCTAAGGCTTTATTATGCAGAACATAAATATAGCTCTTGTGCAGGTATTTTTATGATGATAATTCAGGATATACATTTGTAGCACAAAGATAATCTTCCCTCAGTCTAAAATAGATTTTACCATCTCGATGGTAAGGATCTGGAAGTGAGAGGAATAGGATCCTTGAGGAACAGAGGCCTTATTCTAGAGAACTGAGAACTGGGAGAGGTTGGTACAAAGTAACTTTTACACAGGGCAGAATACTGGTAATGGGTGGACAGTCTTTTGAGAGGGAGAAGGTCCTGTCGGGAAATGAATTTAGGCCAAGGCTGAAGATGATCTATAGCCAGGAGACTGACAAGAAGACAGTGATAGAGACTTTTTTCTGCCAGGGAACCAGAGGACCCGGTAAGAAGTCGACCATGCAGGGAGGCAGGAGAAGCACAGATTTTCTCAATATGTCACGGTTATATGACCTTTCTGACACTCAAACCCACTCTGAAAAGTGGGGATTGAATCAGTTAATGTGGAGACAGCATACAGACCAGTGCCTGACACAAAGCAAGTGTTCAGTAATGGCAGCAGTCATGGGTGGATTCTGTCAGTCTTTCTAGTACTTTTATAAGTAATCGAGGCCTGTCTATACACAGATTGATTTTTGAGGGCTCGAAACCCAAATAAATCACGACAATAGGGACTTGGGAACAAACGTGACCATGTATGACATGGACCGTCTTCAGATACTGGACTCACGGTGGAAGCTGCATTCTAATCAGCAAGTGCTAATGGAGAGAACACAATCATACAGCCAAGAACAGTCTAGGGACATGGCACCTTGGTTTAGTTTGCTCTCTGTTGCTGTCTGAGGCAGTCTCCACACACTTGGATGTCCTCCGGCTTCCCGTGATCACTTCTCCTACCTGAAATAAAAACATGACATGTTTAAAAAAAAAAAAAGAGATTCTCAGACTTCCTCCTTAACGAAGGCATGGGCAGAGCATTCATCCGCTCTGTCACTAACACCAGGAAGCAGGAAGATTGTCTGGGGGAAGTGAGGTCTCTTGGATACAAGGAGAACCCTAATGAGCATAAAACAGAAGAGAGGGGTGGGGGCTGGGATGCTTGAGGGTTCAGAATCCACCACCCAACCAAACGGGATAGAGATTCTGGGGGCACATGAGGCATTGGTTGGCAAAAAGACTTAGCAAGGAGAGTGGATTTCAATTTTGAAAAATTAATACTAGTGTGCCAGTACCCTACATGTAGAGCAAGGAGAGTGGATTTCAATTTTGAAAAATTGATACAAGGAGTGTGCTGGTACTCTACTTGTAGTTGGTACGTGAGAAAAAAAAAGGAAATAAAATTCCTATATAACTTGGCAAAGAAACTAGCTTCTACAAATGGAGGCATTACATAAATTATTTGCAAGGAGTAAAGGATGTGAACCCCTTTACCTGATTGGGGAGAACATGTTCCCTAGTAAAGGCCAAGCTTCCTGGCCTTAAGAAGGACCCTGGCTTTGACTTTACCCTTCCCTGAAGAGGTTGAGCCTCTCTTGGAAAGACCTGACCCCAAAGAGCTTCCAGAACTTTTATGTAAAACGATCCAGGATATTGATGCTGACAGGATGAAAAGAAAAGAGCTAGCTAGAGATATAGTTACTAATCATACGAATAAACCATTGCTGGAAGATTCAGGGAAAGCAGTCACAGGCCCTGGTGCTGCCAACCTGCTAAGCACGCTAGCTTCTCTTCCAGTAAGTGCATGTCAAATAAAGACAATGCCTGTACAAGTTGATGAAATGTGTGTAACTGAGGGGAAATGCAGGCTATATAGTAGAGTTGAGCTGCAACAACTTGGAAAAGATTTTGCTCAGAGAGGAGAAAAGGATGCATCCTATGTTACTAGACTCTGGAAGAAAGTGGCAGACACACTGTTATTGACTTCAGATGAAATGAGAGCCATGAAAGGCATTATTGAAAACCCATGCATATTTGATGGCTGAGAAAATGTACTACATATAAGAGGAAAAGAAACTCATACCTTCTTCTATTGGGTCACATTTGCATGGAGACAGGCTTTCCCCACAGTAACTTCACTCAATTTGAGGCAGAAGGTCAATTGAGAGATATTCAGGAAGCAATAACATTAACCAAGAAGCTGGTCATTTAATACTTAATATATCATCATAGACAAAAGCCACAAGCTTCACCTCTCCTTCCACAAATGAAAAAACATTATTAAAGGAGCCCAAGAACATCTAAGATTAATGTTAATATCTACACATGCTAGATGCCAGAACATCGGTGATGCAATGGATTTCTTTAAACACCCAGAGAATTTGAAGCTATCAAAGTGGTTTCTGTACAAATAAGTAGGAGAAACATTTTTTGGAACACAGAACCAGGGGATGGGACCCCCATGACAGAGGACAAACTCCCAGGAAAGGCATTTTTAAAAAGTAAGACATTTTAGGAGAACAGACACTCAGATGCCTATAAGGCACACAAACCCAAACAGCACCTGGAAAGGGAGATTATAAGGGAAAAAAATCACAGCCCTTTCCAGGAACAATTTCTACCAAGGGAAGAACCAAAGGCAGACCCCAGGCCACTTATCCAATTAGTAGTCAAGGCAGGAAGGGCGATTTTCCAATTTGCGTTATAATATTTGTGCCCTGGATTCCTTTGGACTTAGTCCATGTTCACGACCGTAACTTGAATCTGTGTTCCTGGGGCATGGTGTCACTCATATTTGGCTCAAGAATAAGCTATCTCTTATTCCCTTTGCTTTTGGGTTGACAGTTATAGTGCCATGACATGGGCCCTGGAAATTGATCCACTTTTCATCAGAAGTATCATCTGGATGAAAGCGGTTACCAGCATGGACCCATTGAGTCCAAGGCATCTTATTTTTTCTCCTCAGGTGGATTGTGGAAAATTCTTTCCAGGGATCTTTCATACCTTATTTCTTTTGGTTGCTGGTTCATTTGTTTATTATGACCTGGTTGTTTTAATGATCCAATTTGTTAGATACATTTTCCGTCTTTTTTATTATATATATACTTTTTATCAAATCTAGACCTGTGTCCCCCCCATCTCCCCCACCCGACCAGAGCTCATGCATTCTGCCAAACATGCTATTCATCTCCTTCTCAGTCTTTCTCAATATTCTCCATGGGGAAGTTGACTCTTTTGAGCAGAAGTTCACTGTTTCAGTCAGTTCTTTGATGCAGTCCTTCCTGTTGTTGTTGTTGTTGTTGTTGTTGCTGCTGCTGTTTCCAATATGCGTCACTCCCAACTGCTTTGGACAAAAGCTCAAGGGGCCATGCACAGGAAATACTTATAACTTGGTAATTGGCACTAGCATCCACAGATGAGGGATACCATGCGTCCTTTGTTTTTCTGGGACTGTTTTACTTCACTCAGCATGTGGTGCTTTCAAAATTTTTGTTTTAAGGTATCTATTTTGTTTTCAACATTCAGTTGTTTGGTTTTGGTTGCTGTCAGAAGTCTGAAGGTATGTTTGATTCTAACCCTTTGCTTGTTAAAACTTGCTTACAGTATTTTTTTCCCTTTTTTCTGGACACTTCTCCCATATCTAATCTAAGGACTGGGAAAACATTTTGAGAAAGCCAAACTCCAGCTAGTTGTAAGTTTGATTAGTATGTTAATTTAGCATACAAATATGTTTAATGTAAATAGCTAACTAAAGGTAAGCTTCCTTTGATGGGCAATGTTTACTAGCTCTAAATTGTCTTATTTTGTAAACTTAAGTACAGGTAATAAGATTTTTGAATGTTACAAATGGGCAGTCTGCTTTAACTGAAATATAAAATCATCTGAATAAGCAAACCAAGTTATAAAAGTGGAAATTTACAGTAAGAAGAGCTCTAAAAAGAGTACCTTTGAGTTAAAGGGAGATATGAAAATTAACAAATTAATTAACATTTTAGAGATGTCAGAACTAATGCTAAACTCTAAGTATACTCACATATTTTCATCTCTCTGACCTTACTCTTCATTTTTTATCTTCTAAGAACAAAATTCTATATGCAAATGGATTGTGGCATATTTTAATATAAAACTACAAAGAAAACAAAGAAGAGAAAAGGAGAGATGGCATGCTGTATTAGAAACCCACATTTGTAGGGACCGCTTTCCTTTCTGAAGCTCTACTCACTTGGATAAATCTCACATTTTTCCCCCTCAAGCAATTCTTTTGCTTTAATTCTCATGCATTAAAATGGCTTTATTATACTACCAATCCTAAAATTCATTTCAATAATGAAAGCCATAAATACTGATTTGGCTTGAGTGGAGGTCCCTAATACTTAGAACTCCTCAGAATCCTTAGGATGACCATGAGGAAGTTATGTCTTAGTCACTGATGAAATTTCTGGGTGCTTCTTGTGAGATCAATCTTGAAGCATTGTCAAAAAGTTTCCAAACTCATATGATATACCTTGCTAAGTATGGCTTGTGTGTTACTTCTGGGTCCTTTTCTGTTTTTCTGAAAACAGACCCACTTAAAAATCTCCTAGACTAATCCATACTCTGCTATTTAATTCAGATGCAACACCATATGGCTTTTGTCGGTGGTACGTTATAAGAGCTGGTCACCCCCCACCCATGATCTAAGCCAGTATCCTGCTGCAAAGAGAGCAGCCAGAGACAAAATGAGGTAACTGATTCTCCAAAGTAGCACATTATGAATCCAAAGCAGTAGGTTCAGAATAACTGATGTCATACTTTATTTACTCTCTTTTAAACATTTTGTTAATTTATTTTCTCTTTTGGGAGGTAAATTTTTAATTGAATTTTTGTCCATTTCACACATAATATATCAATCAGCCTTAATTGCCTTTATGCTCTCTTCTCCATTGGCACCCTCCCACAGCCCTCTCCTCCGGAATTCATACATTCTGTCATTTGTTTTACAGCCTATTCTGCTAAATTTATTTCCCAGGCCATTCTTCAGTACAAGTTCATCCATTGAGCTCTAGTCAACCTATCCAGAGTCCCTCACTTTAAGGCCACTTCTTCCTTGCCCATCGTTATTCAGCTGTCAAAATTTCTACACCTAATATTGGGGTCTGCTGCCCATTTCCACAATTCTATACTGAGTTTTTTGTCTGGTTGAGTTTGCATAGATCTTGTGCGTGCTTAAACCAATGATATAGGATCATATGAGCAAGGTCCTAGGAATTTGTAGGATTCCATATGGTCTTGCATCACCTCCCTAGATCTTACAATCTTTCTGCCCCCTCTTCCATTAAGTTCCCTGAGTCCTGGGTGAGGGAAGCTGAACATAGCTGAACATAGGCTTCCTGTCCATGGGCTCACACACTGCAGACTCCTAAACTCCATGCTTTGGCCATTTATGGCCTTTTGAGTTCTTGTTATATCAGGGGTCTTCTTTAATAAGAGTTAAGAAGGTTAGTTCATACCCTCTTCTCCTCCTTGTTCTATGTTGCATGAGCCTTAGATGTAAAGATCGCACTGTAGATGTGCCATTTAGGTTTGGACAATTCACAGACAATGTCTGTGTGTGACCAGTTGTAGGACTCTGTACTATTCTTCATCTGGTGCAAAAGAAACTTCTTTGCTGAGTGGTGTCTGGTATATTTGTCCGTAAATATAAGGATACCTATTGTGCAGTTAGTAAGACGTTACCTTAGCATAGGGATGTAACAACCTTAGTAATACTTTGTTTTCTCTTATCCTGAGGTCTTAAAATGTTCCCTTAACTGTCTTTCTTATCACCTCTGATTTATGTAATGTTAGTAGCTTTGACAAGGGAAACTCTGCAGGGTTCATATGTAAAGGAATCTCTACCTGTAAGAAGCATTAAATATTAGGCTTTTCTTTCAAACATTGTAAAATTAAGAACTTGGTTCATGACAAAAATTCAACCAATTTAATCTCACCACAATCTGTAAGACTTTAAGGAAAGGCCTTGATGCATCCTTTAACCTAACAGCCTGGGGCAATGGAGCCCTCTTCCTTTGTGACAGTTCTTTTAAACTACCTTACCAGTAAAGACTATGAGGTCAAATCCCTGCCAATGGATAAAAGACACAATAATTTTGCATTAGGAAAAGCCTACCCATCTTCTGGTTCTTGTGCACTTGCTGGATCTGACTGACCATACAATGCACCTATTTGCAAAAGTAAACTCTTCATACAGTACTGATGGGGTCCTTGGACCTCAGATGTTATTTCTAATAGTTATTTAGCTCATGAAAAGAGATGAATACTTGAAACGAGAAAAAGATATTACCTTAAGACTATATGGCAAACTTCACCTTTTGTTCTCACACCTTGATGTGGTAAGACACCTCAAGATTTCCCATAGCTATGCCATATTATGAGCCCCATCTGAGCCCTGGAAATAAAACTTAAGTCAATGTATGGGAATAAAAATAATTTAATTCAACTGAACTGGGATGGTAATTTGAGAACATATCAGTGCGTAAGTTGGTTGCTTAGAAACAATCTCATTCTGCATGTCTTTTGTACTTTATGCTTGGCTTTCTTTGAGAGAATAAAAGTTGTCAGAGGGGCTTACCACCCCTAAGCTTGGGAAATTAAACTTTTCTCACTTGGATACAGTTTTTCTTATATAAAATGACTCCCGACAGTGGCTCTTACCTACACACCCTCAACTAAATGTCCAGTGTGTAGTCATCAGATGACTAAAAACTTTCTATTGTCTTCAGTTGTGTAAAAAGCATAATTAAATTAGAAATCGTGTAAATTTGAGGTGATTTTAGCTTAGTCAGAAACTGCACTACACCCAAGTCTGCTCAGATGACCCAGCTGCGAGTATCAGCGGGGGCCCTGGCAGAAGCCTCAAAGCAGATAATCAGGCATGCTCCATGCCAAGGTACAGACTACTTAAACTGGAAAGTGCTAAGCAAGTCATTCAAACCCCCTCTGGAACCCCCGCTGTGTGAGATGCCCAAGGTTCCTCTCTGCTAGGCAGCCCTATGGAATCCCCTGCTGGGAACACCATCTGTAAGCATCCAGACAACCAAGTGAAGTCACAGGTGAACAGCCTTCAGGAGATAGGATAAGGAACAGGACAGTTTGCTAAGTGTGTGGACTGATCTGAGTGTGAAGGAATAAGCTAGATTGCATCAGAAATTTCTATGTCCTGAACTCCTTTTGGACTATGGGTCCATGCTTGTGACAAGTGGACTCTGGTGAAATTACCCCATTGCATTGATAAACTAGAAATATAAGCTTTCTACCTTCCCCACCCTGGGTACACCTAGATTTCATGTAATTTTGTCAGAATTGTCTATGATAATTGTTTTTATGTATTTTTTGTGTCAGAACAATTTTTTAACAATCTGGGGCCACTTCAGTTTTTATCTCTTTTTCATTCTTTTTTATTCTGCGCTAAAATTAACTATTTATTTATATTTGGGGGGGCATGACCAATTAAAATTCACAAGTATAGATTTATACATTAGATTACTTTGCTGAGGTAGTAAAAGGCCTCATAAATACACACTGCATTGTAAACTTAGGTACTCTGAGCATCTTAAAACCTATTAAAATGCAAAGTGCAGTGGTGTAAGCCTTTAGTCCCAGCCCTCAGGAGGCCGAGGCAGGTGAATTTCTTTGTGATGGGGACCAGCTTGATTTACATAATGAATTCCAGGGAAGCAGGGACTAGTGAGACTCTGTCAAAACACAACAAAACAAAACAGGAGAATTATATATATATATATATATATATATAATATAATATATATATATACTTTGGTTTATTGTCTTAAGTGCTAGGGAAACCTGAAAGCTGCAGAGGCTGACAAGTGCTGTGAGATACTGCACAAGCAGTTGCTGGGCAGTGGGCACTTCCAACCCTGAGTGGAAAATTCCTTTGTGACAAATTGGTGTAGTCAAGGCAGGATTAGGCAAAAGCAAGTTCATAGAGAAAGGTAATGGCAAAGTACATTTTATGGTGAAAGCTGGAGGAAAATGCAGGGAGAATCCTTGCATGGTGGGTAGTTTGCACGGTGTTCATGGGTGTTGTGGCAGCTTGGATTGCACAATGGACTCTAAGACGAGCAAAACAGGTAGATGGAATCAGTGGAACAGGTACCTGGTTGGCCACCCAATTCTAAATGGCACTGAGTAGCATGTTTACTTGACCAGTGGGGGCCTCTGTGTGGGTTGATTCCTGAATCGAGAGATGTTTAGAAAGCCACAGAGGGCTTGGAGCAGACTTTACAAGCCCTGATAATGAATGATCAAAAACTGGGCATGCAAGGAGTTGTGGCTGAAGTGGCCTGGATCCTACCAAATGCTATGGAAGAAATATCTCAAGTAGGAGACGTGGCCCAGAGAGAAATCAAAGATTTATGAAAAAATTTAGAGCAAGAGAAAACTAAGAGGTTGGCCTCCAACCTCAATAGTAAGTTGCATAAAGAAGAAAAGGAGGTAGAAGTGTCAGCCTGGAATGACGTAGGAGAAGCACAAGATGTCCCTTGGGTTTGACTTTGGATACAAAGAAAGGAAAAACCCAGGCCTCAACATGCTAATAGTGGCTGTAGTGATGACCCAGCATGGGAAGCTAAGACAGTCAGGGAATACTCAGCATTGGAATTGTTGAAACTTGGAAAAACTTTCGAGCAGGCAGTAAGGGAGCCCCTCACCATTTGGCTTGTAAGGCCATGGGACCTGGGAGTCAGTGGAATTATTTTAAGTGTTGCAGAAGCAGGAAAGCTGAGTAATATAGCCAACCATCCTGTCTTGAGACATAAGCTATATAGACTAAGACAGCATAAGGGAAGTACATTGCTAATGGATTGTCTGATAATGGTCATTGGGGACACTTGGTCATCTGTAACAGAAATCCCCCTACATACCAGGAGGGGGGCGTGATAAAGAACAGACAAATACTACTAAGGGAGCTGGGTATGACAAAAGCAACATATGGTGCCAAGTGTACTGGCCCAGATAAATAGAGGTGTGTTTACCAGTGATTTAAGAAAAAGCCTAATTGAACAAGGATCTCCAGGGTGGTATAAAACTTAATGGCTGTTCTGAGCCCCTTGACAGGACAGAGTCTGTATGAAGTAAGGAAAGCTTTGTGGAATCTAGGAAACTTAGACCAGCATGTAAAATATGTCTGAAGAAGAGTAAAACAAAAAAGGAAGTCCACGTAGGTTAATAAGAGGGATATGTGGCAGGATCAGTGTAGAGCCAAAGTTCCTAAAGAAATTAATAAAAAGCCAAATTCTGTGCTGAAAATCCTGTGGAAGGCTTTAAAGCCTGAGGAACAGTTCACAAAAGGTATACGAAGAATTAAAACTGTTCAGGGGGTGGATAATGGACCCCCCAAAGTTAAACAGAGTACCTTTCCTGGCTGAGAAAAATCTTCCTGGGGATAGGAGCAGTTTGCCTGGCTGGAGCCTCCCCCAGCAACCATATGGTCCCAGAGATCCTGATGGTCCCATGGAAGGTGCAGGAGATCTTGGAACTCTGGAACTTTGGGGGGGCAGGGAGTATATAAAAGGGTCTACCATGTGATTTTCTTGCTCTGAATTTTAATCAGCATAAGGAGCAGAGGGCACAGGGGTGGGTCAGGAACTCGTGGTGGCCATGTAGGACCTGGGACCAGTTGCTTAAGTGAGTGTGTGGGGTTCTGCCATTATTTTGTAAGCAAGCCCATTAAAATTCTCTAGTTTTAACTAAGATTGGAGAACTCTGTACTTGCATTGCCTTAAGTACTGGGGAAAGCTGAAAGTGGCAGAGGCTGGGCTTGGTTGCAGGACACTGCACAAGCAGCTGCATGGCAGTGGCACTTCCAACCCTGAGAGGAAAATTCCCCTGTGACAAGGTGCTAACTCCTTGGTCTTTCTGTCACTTCTGGTTCCACAACATGGTTCCTTGAGGCTATAAGTTAATTTTAAGAGATGATTAGTGTATTAGTTACTTTTCTGTTGCTGTGATAAAACACTGTGAACAAGGGAACTTATAAAGGGAAGAGCTTATTTGAGCTTATGGTTCCAAGGTTAAGAGTCTATAATGGCCACAAAGGTGGCCAGGGCTGAAAACCAAGAGAGCACATTTTGAAACAGCCACATGAAACAAAGAGATTGGAAATCAGGCAAGGCTTAAGAACTCTCAAAGCCCACCGCCAGTGATGTACTTCATCCAGCATGGTCACTGTTATGGATAGTTTTAGTTGTCAACTTGACACAAACTGGAAAGGGAATTTCAATTGGAGAATTCCTCTCATTGGATTGGCCTGTGGCCATATCTGTGGTGCATGTTCTTGATTGTTGAGTGATTTGTGAGAGCCCATCTCACTGTGGGAAGTGCTACCACTAGGCAGGTGGTCCTCTATTGCATAAAAAGCAGGCCGAGCAAGGACCAGGGAGCAAGCCTTTAAGCGGCCTTCCCACATGGTATATACTTCAGCTCCTGCCTCTAGGTTCCAGCTCTGATTTCTTACCTTGGCCTCATGTAGTGAAGGACTGTGACCTGGCAGTTGTAAAATAAAATAAACCCCTTCCTCCCCACGTTGGCTTTGGTCAGTGTTTTTATCACAGCAAAAGAAAGAAAATTAGAATAGTCACACCTAAGAAAATCTCCCAAAACAGTTCCACCCAACTATAAACAAAATGTCCAAATACTTTGAGTGTCTGGGGTACATTCTCATTCAAACCACCACATTTCACTCCCTGGACCCACAGGTTCATTACCATATAAAATGCAAAATGCAATTATTCCATCTTCAAAAGTCTCTACAATCTTTACTATTGTTAATACTTTTCAAAGTCCAGAGTCCAAAATTCCTTCTAAAACTGGAGGCAATCACTTAACTATAAAGTCCAGTAAAATGAAAAGACAGATGTCATACTTCCAACATATAGTGGAACCAAATACACATTCCCATTCCAAAAGGGAGGAATGATGGCACTATGAGAATATAATGGGCCAAAAGAAGACAGAAAACAGGTAGGGAAAACCCCAAATCCTACAGCTCTATGCCCAACACCTGGTGCTTTCAAAGAGCCTAGATGGCTCAGCTACTCCAGGCTTGCTAAATGCAGCATACATCTCTCTTTGGGCTGCTATCACTCTCTATATGCAGCTGTCCTAGGCAGATGTCTCACAGCTCTGTCTTGGGGTGTCAACTGCCAACAAGGCTCAATCTTCACAGCTTCACACGATGGCCCATTGGGGAGTCTTCTTTATGAGGGGACACTCCTGCTGCCTGGCCTTGGTTGGTTTCAGAAATCATAGAGGAAGGAGTGATGACCCCTTCCCTCTTTTATGCTTCTAAATCCAGCACCATGTGAACAACACTGCCAAGCTTGGCAAACAGCGTAAGTTGGACCTGGGCCTGTGTCATGTCACCCACATTAGGAACTTTTCTGTACTGTTATCTAGAAGCAGAAAACATTTCCTACATTTTCCGTTCAAAAGTTAGAGGCTTACCTGAGTGCTATCTTTCCTTGAAGGCACTATTTCCACTGTTGAAGTGCAAGTACTTAGATCTCTCCTTGAAGACTTTAATCTCCTTATCAAAGACAGCCTCTGGTTCATGCCTTGCCTCAAACACTAATCTTCTTAGAAGTGCTCCTTTTCAGCCCAAATTGTATCTTGCATTTATTTCTGCCCCACTTGTTCTTTTTTTATTGCAGATCTCTATAATATTCACCATTAACCACCATGCCACCAATTCAACACTAAGGTGTCTTGAAATTTCCTCTGCCAAAGAAATTACTCCATTACTTTTTATCTTAGCCTCAGGCAAACTCTTGAGCTGTGGCTAAAAGCAGCCAGACTCTTCACCAAAATAGCCCAGTTGTTGGTTAAGTCCTTATTTCCCTCTTGAACTACTTGGCTCTCAGCACTACTTTCTTCCAGGCTCCTACTAGAATAGCACATTAAGTTCTTTCTATACCATTCACTTGATTTTCTAGTCCAAACTTTCAAAGTCTTCCACATTCCTCCAAAAATTCACATGGTCAGGTTCTTTGTAACAATAGCCCATTGTATCATATTAAATTCCAAGTTACTTTTCTGTTGTTTTGATAAGACACTATGATCAACAGAATTTATAAAAAATGTATTTGGCTTATAATTTCAGATGGTTTGAGTCCATAATAGCAGGGAAGTATGGTAGAAGATACAGGAAGTGAAGATACTCAAATGATCATGTCTTGAAGCAGGCACAGGAATCAGAAAGCAATGGGAAATCCAGTAAGGCAAAGCTCAATCCCAGTGATTCACTTCCTCCATCAACAACAAACACCCTAAAATTTCCCAAAACAGTGCCACCAACTGATGACAAAATGCCCAAGTACTTCTCATTCAAACCATCACATTTACTCCTCTTCTGGGGTGAAGTTTATTCTATGGATATTTGCTCTCCTGAGATGCTAATATTTTTTATTCCAAATATTAAGAAGATAACTTATGTCTGTCCTTAGATTTTATATGCATGATGAATATATAAGATTATAAGCATGTTGAAGACTTTAAGGACATATTCCAATACTACAGCATCTTAAAAAAAAACCAGACAGGTTTATCAAGGTCCAAATATTTCACAAACCTATGTAAAAACAAGTCTAAATATTGAAAAAGAAACTTTGTGATTTAAAAAATCTGCTTCGCTGCCTACTCTTGCAGAGGACCCAGGTTCAATTCCCAGCACCCACATGGCTACTAACAACCATCTGTCACTCCAGTTCCAGGGGATTTCCACACCCTTTTCTGACCTCCTCGGGTATTGAAGGACACAGGTGCAAATACACACATTTGGGCAATACACTCATACACATAAAAGAAAAATAATAAAGAAAATATTTTTTTACTTTTTATTTATTTTTAGGGCTTTACAATATTAGAGCAGAGTTCTTTTCAGATCAAATTAGCATCGCTCAGTTTGCATACTATTAGGTAACTGGTATTAGCATCCACAGATGAGGGATACCATTCATCATTTTTTTTTTTCTGGGACTGCGTTAAGTCACTTAGCATGATATCTTCTAGCTCCATCCATTTCTCTGCAAAGTTCATGATATCATCTTTCTTTACCACTGCATAGAATTCAATTGTGTAGATGTACCATCCACTCCTGAGTTGAGGGGCACTTGGGTTGGTTCCAGCTCCTTGCTATTGTGAAGAAACCTGCAATAAACATGGCTGTGCATGTATCTCTGCGGTAAGATGAGTCTTGTGGGTACATACCCAGGAGTGGTATGGCTGGGTCAGGTTGCAAGTTCATTCCAAGTCTTCCAGATTTCTCCAGACTGCTTTCCATAGTGGCTGTACGAGTTTACATTCCCACCAGCAGTGGATGAGTGTTCCCTTTTCCCCCACAACCTCTCCAGCACTCGGTATCATTTGTTTTCTTGATCCTAGCCAGTCTTATTGGAGTGAGATTATATCTTAAAAGTGGATTTATTTTTCATTTCCTTAATTATTAGTGATGTTGACCAATTTTTAAGATGTTTCTCAGCCATTTCTAATTCCTCGCATGTGAAGTCTCTGTTCAGCTCTTTGCTCCATCTTGTGAGTGGATCATTTGTTGTCTTTCTTCTTTGTTGTTTGAGTAGTTTACAGATTCTGGAAATCAATGCATTGTCAGATGTATCTGTGGTGAAGGTTTCCTCCTATTCTGTGGGTTTTCTCTTCACTTTCTTGATTGTTTCTTTTGATTTACAGAGGCTTTTGAGTTTAGTGAGGTGCCATTGGTCAATTGTCGACCTTAATTCTTGCACAGCTTCTGTCTGAATTAGGAAGTCTTTTCCTACACCTATGTCTTGTAGTCTGCTTCCAAGTTTTTCTTCTATTGCCTTCAGAGTTTTGGGTTTCATGTTGAGGTCTTTGGTCCACTGGAGTTGACTTTTGTACAGGGTGAGAGGTAGGGGTTTAATTTCATTCTTCTACAAGTAGTGATCCAGTTTTGCCAACACTACTTGCTGAAGATGCTGTCTTTCCTCCATTGTGTCTTCTTGGCCCCCTTGTCAAATATGAGGTGGCTGAAATTCTATGTGCTCAAGTTTGGATCTTCAGTTTTTTTCCATTGGTCAACAGGTTTGTTGTTGTGCCAGTACCAAGATGCTTTTATGACTATAGCCCTGTAGTATAGTTTGAAGTCTGGTATAGAGATGCCCCCCACACACACCATGTATTGCCCTTTTCGCTCAGGGTTCCTTTGGCTATTCGGGGTCTTTTGTTTTCCAAATGAAATTAAGGACTATTTTTTCCAAGCCTGTGAAGAAACTTTTGGGGATTTTAATTGGGATTGCATTAAATCTGTACAAGAGTTTGGGTAGAATGGACATTTTTACTATATTAATTTTCCCAATCCATGGGCATGGGAGGCTTTTCCATCTTCTGATGTCTTCTTCAATTTCCTTCTTCAGGGATTTAATTGTAGAGATCTTTGGTGTCTTTGGTTAAGTTTGTTCCTAGGTATTTTATTGTTTTTGAGGCTCTTATGAGTAGAAAGGTCTCCTTGTATTCCTTCTTCAGTTGCTTGTTGTTGGTGTAAAGAAAGGCTCCTGATTTTTCTAGGTTAATTTTGTATCCTGCTTCTTTACTCTTAATAGTTTCTAAGAGTTTTCTGGTGGAGTTTATAGCATCTCTTAAGTAAACAATCATATAATCCACAAAAAGGCATAGCTTGACTTCCTCTTTTCCAATTAGAACTCCTTTAATTTCCTTTTCTTGCCTTATAGCCCTAGCAAGTGTTTCAAGCACTGTATTGAAGAGGAGTGGTGACAGGGGGCAGCTTTGCCGAGTTTCTGTTTTTTTTTGGCTTGTCTTTTTGTTGTTCTTTTTTTTTTTTTTTTTTTTTTTTTTTTTTTTTTTTTTTTTTTTTTTTTTTTGTTGTTGTTGTTTGCAGATAACATTGTTTCTCAGTATGTCATACAATTAGTAATTGGTGCATTTTTGCAAGTATCTATGTCTATAAATTTTGTGTTTCTTTTTTTTTTTCGTATGGTGGCGGTAATGTGTGATCTAATGTAAGCTGTCTGCTGCAGTAGTTTGTGCGCCAGTGTTGGGGTGCAAGTGCCGCGGAGGTCAGAAAGAGGTTCTCGGATTCCCTGTGAACTGGAGTGTCTGAAATGTTTTTTAAGATCGGCTCTCGGGCCCTAGTGGGTCGGGGGATTCGCACCCGGCGTCCTCGTGTAAGAGCGGTCAGCGCGCGTAACCGGCTTAGGTCCTACCTACTATCCTCACGCCCATCTATGTTTCTACAATTTTTGAACATCCAAGGTTCCTGGATAGGTTCCAGTGTGGAGAAGGCTTTGTATGTTCACGTGCTATGTGTTGATCGTTGTAGGAGTCCAGACTAATGATTCGCTGTATCTCTACGACTTTCGACCTCCTTTGCTCTCTGCAGCCCTTAAATCTTACATGCCTCCGCGGGTTCTCGCAGTGTTTTTTCCCTGGGCTTTGGGGAATATGGTGGCACAAGTTGGGAGAAGTAAAACATCTAATTTCTTTGGAATTGTCATTTTGGGATCGTGGCCAGGTGCTGTTCAGGTTGTTTCCTATCATGGGTTGACAGTTTTCCATGTGATACCCTTTTTAGTCATACAACAAGAGGCATCTTAACTATTGGGATGTCCAGGCATTTAAGACAAATACCTTAAATTATTTATGTGAGGTCTGAAGCTGTGAGCATAGATCCAGATGCTTATGGGATTGGTATGTAATGGCCCAAACTGTGGTTGTCCTCTATGAAGGGGACAAGCTTCTTATTCGTGGGGCTTAGTACATCTCCTAACCACTAGGAGGACTGATAGTCTTGTGGTACTATGGCTGGCTGTGAGTTTATTCCTTGCCAAGAGATGCAGCTAATATTTCCGAAATGAGAGTTTGGGATAATTATTAACATTGGCTGCTTCACTGTGTTGCATGCAGGTACTTGCCATCTCCAGCTGTTGAAGTGTTAAGGGCTGATATTGGACGGAGTGATGTTTGCTTGGCTTGCCAGAGGGGCCAATATTTTGCTGTATTTTGCTTTATAGTTTTGGCTCTTTGGTGTAATGACTCCTTCTGGCATTTTCAGAGGCCAGTTTGTTAACGCTAGCGAAGTGACTCGTCTCCATATAACATTTTTCATGCTCACAAGGTGCTTTTTGCAACAGTTGGCTGGTTGTGGCTTTCTTGGCTTTTTCATTAGAGGGTAAGGCCTTTTTTTTTTGGGGGGGTGGGTGGTTTTTGTTGGGGGGGGGGTTTTTTTTTTTTTTTTTTTTTTTTTTTTTTTTTTTTTTTTTTTTTTTTTTTTGTGTATGTGTGTGTTTGTTTGTGTTGTGTGTGTGTATGCACACAAGCATGTGTGTGTGTGTGTTTGTGGGTGTGTTTGTGGGGGGTGGTTTGTGTTTGTTGTTTTTAGGGTGGTTTTTGTGTGTGTTGGGGGTGGGGTGGTGTGGGTTTTGGGGGGTTGTTTGCCTGTGGTGTTGTTTGGGGTAGTGTTTGATCTCTTGTGGTGTAGCGAGACGTTGGGAGTGTTGGTTTGGTAGGTCGGTGTTTTGTTGGGGGGGGAGGTGGTTTGGGTTGGTTGTGGTTCCGGTAGGGGGGGGTGTGTTTTTTTACTTGCCTTCTCCTTGCATAATATCCGCACTTATAGGCCAAAAGGAGGCCTTTTTAATAGATTTTGGGGGGTTTTGAATGCTCCCTAGCTCTAACATCTGTCCTAGGCGAATAATTTCATTTGGTCTGATTTGAGAGGTCTTTCCTGTAGTTAATATATTTGTTTTGTGCTTATTACACAACTTCATATAAAACTACTTTATGATTGAATTTGGCTCTAGATAGAGAAATATCCTTTTCTACGAGTTGGTCCTATGGCCTATCAAATTCTAAGTTAATGTAGGTTATGTTGCCCCTATTTTAATAGGGTAATTATGCCACTGTAACAGATTGGCTCTAGTTTACAGTTTGGAGTGGTTTTCATTACCATCATGTTTTTCTTTTTCCTATAAAAGGGGAGAGGAGGAAGGTTGCTCAGTATTGGAAGGTAAACTTCATTAGGGCCCATTATAAAGTTAACCCCGTGGTGCCAATAGGTAGTTCTATTGTAGAGAGGCTCGGCGTGTGTCCATGTGATCGTGTCAGTGGCAGTTTTATGTAGGTGCGCTGCTTTCTGTTAATGTTCAGAAGGGATTCAACCTCTCTTGGCTGCTGGCATTTTGCAATATTCGGTCGGGCGCAGGTTTCTATCTTTAAAGGGTAATTGGTCTGTCTCTCATTTCTCCTATTTTAGGGATGATTATTGTGTCTGTGGTTGTTGTCCTTTTGTTTATGGGACTTTGTCTACTATTTGTGAGATATGATACCTCTCGCCAATTCTCAGATTCTCTCTCGAGAGCTTTAATGCATGAGGGGATGCTTTGGATTATGTTGCAAAAGCTTTCGCTCATTTACAGTTATGCAGATATGGTGGTGGTGTTTTGTGTCTTTTCTAGTTCTTTATTTGGTTGTGCTTGAATGATATTTATTGGAGTTTTCATTATGTGAACGCATCTCCTATGCATTCTCTGGTTATGTTAGGATGCCATACTTGGTCATTAGATGGATGATCTTCTTGATATGTGATCTGTATGCGATTTGCTCAGTTAATCTTGTTTATGAATCTTATTGATTCGTGTTTCATTATGAGATGGGTCAATGGAGTGTGTTCTTCTTTTTTGGTTGGTGATCTTTTGGGCCTGGTTTGGGTAATGGGTGGATGTTGGCTTCGACAGGAGAGGTTAATTTGGGAGAATTCCCTCTGTGTTGTATCGTGATTAGTCAGTGTTTTTGTGTTGGTTGTGGAGTAAACACCAGACCAAAGGAACTTATAAAAGGAAATGAGTTGTTATTAGGTTTGAGCTGTTTATTGAATTGGGTCGGTGTTTCGGCAAGGGATGTGAGAGTCCATTTGTGGTGGGGAGGTGCTGTGGCGGTGGATTGGAGCAGCAAACCGACTGGTCACATCTTTGCAAAAGAGTTCACAGTGAATGCAGGAGAGGAAGCGAACTGGTAGAGCATAGCTTGTTAAAGCGGTCACTAAGCCTGCCCCAGTGACACACTTTCCTGCAGTCATTGGCCACATGCGACCGCTTCAAGACTCCAGAAGGAGACAGTCGCCCCAAACTGGAGACAAATGTCTGAATACCTAGGCATTGGGGACACACATTCAAACCACCACATTCCACTCCCTGGCCCCCATAGGCTCCTGACCATAAAGATGGCAAAATGCATTTAGTCCACCTTAAAAGCCCACAGTCTTTACCAGTCTCAATGCATTCAAAAGTCCACAGTCCAAAGTCTCTTCTGAGACTCAGGTCCAATCTCCTTAAACTGTAAGCTCCTGTAAAATCAAAAGACAAATTACAATACTTCCAATGTACAGTGGAACCGAATACGCTATTCCCATTCCAAAAGGGAGGAATAGAGGCATAGTGAGGAAACACTGGACCAAAACAAAAAGAACCCAAAAACCAGCAGGGCAAATGCCAAGTCCTGTAGCTCCACAATGCGACTTCTGGGACTTAACTTCAAAAGGGCTTACATGGCTCAGCTCTTCCAGCTTTGCTTGCAACATACATCTCTTTCTTAGGCTAACCACTCCCTGTATGCAGCTCTCCTTGGTAATATCTCACAGGTCTGGCATTTGAAAGTCTTCTTGGGGTCTCCCTGCCAACCAGACTTCACACTCACAGTTCATGCAATGGCCTATCAGGGCCTTCTTTATTCAGGGACACCCCTGCTGACTCTGCCTGGCCTCTTTGGCTCTCTGAAACCATGGAGGAAGAACTGATGACCCCTTCACTCTTGCGAAACTTCATACCTCTAAGCCAGCACACAGTGAATGAAATTGCCGAAATCTGACTGCAAGTTCGGGCTGGATGACCTTGGCCTATTTCAACCACATTTGCAACTTTTCTCTGCCCAGACTTGCTGGAGGATTAGCTGGGTGTGGTCTTGCCTGAAGGTACTGATTCGTTTGTTTACTTGTAAATCTCAAGCCCTTCCTTAATCACTTTAGCTCCTTATGAAAGGGAGCCTCTCCTTCACAAGCCTTGGCCCAACCTTTAATCTTCCTAGTGCAGTTTTCAGATCAACTCTCTCCTTCACAATGCTTGGCCACACCTTTAATCTTCCTAGTGCAGTTTTCAGATCAAAACTGTACATTCTGCAATTTCTTTTGGCCCCATCTGCTCTTTTTCACTGTAATCTGTTAATATTCACCATTAAAAGCAACGCCACAATTTCTACATTAGGCTGTCTTGAAATATCCTCAATATCCTCGCCAAAGACAGTCCATTGCTTTTCAACTTTAGCATCAGGCAAGCATTGGGCTGTGGGCAAACTGCTGCCAGACTCTTTATCAAAATATCCGGTTGCTGCCTAAGTCTTTATTTTCCCCTGGAACTAAATCTTTTGCAGCAATGCTTTTTCCAGGCTTCCCTTTAAGCTAACCGCTTACAGTAGTCAACAGCCTTTTCCGCCTAAAAGTTCCAAAGTTTCCACACTTCTCCAAACAACAAATGGCCAGGTTCTTCACAGCCAACCCCCACTCCTGGTACCAATAACTGTATTAGTCAGTTTTCTGTTGCTGTGATAAAACACCACGATCAAGGAACTTATAAAAGGAAGAGTTTATTTGAGCTTACGATTGGCGGTTCCAGGGAAGTAGTCCATTGTGGTGGGAGGCAGCAAACCGAGGGTCACATCTTGCAAAGAGCACAGGAAGCAGAGAGGAAACAACTGTAGAGCACGAGGCTTGTTTAAGCTCACTAAGCCTGCCCCCAGTGACACACTTCCTGCAGCATGGCCACACACCCCAAGACCTCCAAAAACAGCGCCACCAACTGGAGACAAATGTCTGAATACCTAGAGCCTATGGGGGACACACATTCAAACCACCACAGTATCCTTCTAAACAATTTGAGTAATAATGGTTGTAAGTCTTTTTGAAATGTTATATAGAATTCTGCTGTGAGAACGTCTGGGCCTGGGCTTTTTTTAGTTGGGAGTTTTCTTATTACATCTTCAATTTCTTCATATATTATGGGTCTGTTTAAGCTGTGGATCTCTTCTTGAGATCCACAGCTTTGGTGATTCCCAGGATTTCAAATATTCATCCATTTCTCCTAGGTTTTCAAACTTAGTAGAGTATAGGTTTTTCAAGTACTCCTGTATGATTTTCTGGATTTTTTCCTTGTCTGTTGTGATATTTCCCCTTTCATCACAGATTCTATTTATTTGGACTTGTTCCTTCTTTCTTTTGGTTAACTGGGCTACAGGTCAGTCTATTTTGTTTATTCTCTCAAAGAACCAACTTTTGGATTCAATGATTTTTTGCATTGTTTTCCTTGTTTCTATTTCATTGATTTCTGCTCTCATTTTTGTTATTTCTTCTAGTCTGTTGGGTTTATGGTTCATTTGTTGTTGTCTCTCAAGTGCTTTTAACTGCTGTGTTAGATCATTCACTTGTAATCTTTCTGTTTTTCTAATGTAGGCACACAAGACTAATTATCCCATAGGTTTTTGTTGTGTTGTATTATCATTGTCATTCAGTTGCAGGAATGCTTTTATTTCTTTCTTTATTTCTTCCCTGACCCATTCATTATTCAGGAGTGTGTTGTTTAGTCTCCATGTGTTCTTGTAGATAGTAGGGCTTTATTGCAATGTGGTCTGACAGAATGCATGAAATTATTTCAATCTTTTTTTATTTGTGGAGGTTTCTTCTGTGTCCCAGTATGTGGTCGATTTTGGAGAATGTTCTGTGGGGTGCTGAGTAGAACGTGTATTCTCTGGTATTAGGGTGGAATATTCTGTAGATGTCTGTGAGGTCCATTTGTTGTATCATATCATTCAGTTCAGCTGTCTCTCTGTTTATTCTTTGTCCGGTTGACCTGTCCAAAGGGCTGAGTCAGGTATTGAAGTCCCCTACTATGAGAGTACTGGGGTTAATCTGTGCCTTGAGGTCCTGGAGAATTGTCTTTATTAAGTTTGGTGCACCGGAGTTTGATGCATATATATTCATTATTGTGAAGTCTTCATGGTCAATTGTTTCTTTGATGAAGATGTAATGGTGGTCAAGCTGGGCAGGAGATGAGCCTCACGGCCCTGAAACAACATGATCCCTATATCACCAGCATCTCAGACCTCATGGGCCAGGTCGCTCTGTACACCTTCTGCTTCAAGGCCAATCAGTGGGAGAAGACTGATATAGAAGGGACCTTATTTGTATATCGAAGGTCAGCCTCACCTTACCATGGTTTTACCATTATCAATTGACTGAATATGCACAATCTGGTTGAACCAGTAAATAAAGATTTGGAATTTCAGCTCCACAAACCATTTATTCTGTATAATAATGCAAGCTTGTTAATATACAGCATCTAGTTTTATGATAAGAATGACTGTCACCGAATAGCAAAACTCATGGCTGATGTGGTGGAAGAGGAGACAAGGCAATCCCAGCAGGTGGCTCAAGATAAACAGAGTCCTAGCCAGGCCAATAGCTGCACCAACCACAGGCCCATTGACATCCTGGAGATGCTGAGCAGAGCCAAGGATGAGTATGAGAAGTCTGCTCCATCTGGTCACAAACATCTGACTGTAGAAGAGTTATTTGGAACCTCTTTGCCAAAGGATCAGCCAGCAGTTGTGGGTCTGGATTCAGAAGAGGTGGAGAAGCTGTCAGGAGATGCATCCCAGAAATAGCCCAGCTCATTCCTCCCTTTTCCCTTTGAACAGTCAGGAGACCCTTGGTCTGAAAACCTGGGTGTCCATTCCACCACTCAGCACACAGTCCAGCCTGAAGTCGCCACCCCAGGGTGCCAATCACTCCAGCCTCCATGACACAATCAGGGGAAAAGCATGCCCCAAGCTACACAATCCCCTTGAGCCCTCTTCTCAGTCCCACTCTGCCAGCTGAAGCCCCTGCCACACAGGTTACTACCAGCTTACCTTGGAACAGCACTATCATACAAGCAGTGAAGACCACACCTAGACAGAAGTTTCCACTTCTGAACGAGCCAGGCCTTCAGCTAAGCCACAGCAGTCTGATTGCCAGCCAGAGTCCTTTCAGAGCCCCCATGAGGCTGGCAAACACATCTGGCATGTCCCTAAGTGTTGAACTGCTCCAGAAACTCAGGTTGACCGCATGGCATGACCAAATACAGACACAGCCACTGGGAAAAGGTGTGATGGCACCCAACTTTTCAGCAGCTGGCCGACTGGACACCCCTGAGAGCTTCATAGAGCCTCCCTCTAAGACAGCAACAGCAAGAGCAGCAGCCTCAGCCTCCCTGAGCAACAGGGTGCTTGCTACCCTTCAGTCTATGCAGCAAAACCAGGATCCTAAAGTATTTGCCCAGCCTAAGGTGTTACCCAGTGCCATCCCAATTGCAGGACCTCCATTAGTTTCTGCAATGACCACAGCAGTGTCTTCAGTCTTGCTGTCTCCCCGTGTATTCCAGCAGACAGGTCCCAGGTCCACAGACTTTGAGCAGAAAGCAAACTCTTAAAAAAAATAAAAGATGTAATGGCCTTCTTTGTCTCTTCTGATTTCTTTTACTTTGAAGTCTCTTTTCTCTTTTGTCTGATATTAAAATAGCAACGCCTGCTTTCTTTTTGGTACCATTTACTTGGAATAGTTTTCCGTCCTTTCACTTTATGGTGGTGCCTATCTTTGAAGGTAAGATGTGCTTCTTGTAGACAGCATATCGATGGGTTCTGTTTCCTAACCCAAACTGCCAGTCTATAACTTTTGATTGGGGAGTTTAGTCCATTAATATTTAAGGTTATAACTGAAAGACGTGTGTTGCTTCCTTCCACCTTATTATCCATTTGCATTTTTGGTCTAGGTTTCTACTTCTGTAGTTATGCTTTTATTAATTTGTCTTTCTAGGTGCGTGGAGATAGTTGCTCCTTTCTTCTGTCCTTTGCATTGCTTCAAGCATTCTCTGAAGAGTTGGTTTTCCGGACATGTATCTATCATCTTGTTCATGTCATGGAAGTTTTTTCTCTCTCCTTCAACTATAATCGACATTTTTGTTGGATATAGTAACCGGGGTTGGCATCTATAGTCCTTTAACACTGGGGATGTTTTGCTCCACGTTCTTGCTTTCATAGTTTGCACTGGGAAGTCAGTTGTAATTCTGATGGGTTTTCCCTTATATGTAACTTGTTTTTCTCTTGTGGCTTTAAGAATTTTGTCTTTGTTTTGGGCCTCTAGCATTTTAACTATGATATGGCGTGGAGAGTTTCTTTTCTGTTCTTGTCTGTTTGGAGATCTATGTGCTTCTTGTATTTGTATTGCTTGTCTGTTTTTAGTTTGGGGAAATTTTCATCTATTATTCTGTTGAACATCTGATCAATATCATTCTCTTGGGATTCTTCTCCTTCCTCTATCCCTATGATGTGGAGGTTTGATCTTTTCATAGTGTCCCACAATTCCTGGTTGTTCCACTTTTATGTATTTTAAAATTTTTCATAATCTTTACTTGAGGTTTTTCGTTGTTCTGTGTTATCTTCCAGGTCTGATATTCTTTGTTCTGCTTCCTCCATTCTACTTCTGAGGCTTTTTTTCTTTTCCTTTCCTCTTGGTTGGATGAGTGTTTGATTTCCTTTTTCATTTCATGTTGTGATTTCTTTAGTATTTCCACTTCCTTTTGGAGCTTCTCAACCTCTTCCTGTAGCTTTGCTTCACTGGTTGATTTCCTTTCCTATTTCAACATGGGATCTTTTCAGTCTTTCTACTTCCTTCTGGTGTTTGTCAGTTTCTTCCTCTAGTCCTTTCTGGTGTTTGTCATTCTCTCTCTCTAGGTCCTTCTTGAGTTTTTCATTATCTCTACTTAGTTCTCTGACTTGTTCTTTATATTCTTTGATTTTTTTGAATATGTCCGCAATTGTTCCTCTAAGGTCTTTGTCCTGGGCCATCCCCAAGGGCATCCCATTGTAGGAATCTCCCACAGGGTTGGTAGAGCTTGATGTGGAATTATCCTGCACCTTTCCCATGTTCTCCCTTCATCGTATCCCTGGCATGTGGGTTTCTCTTTGCCTGTATTCCAATGTGAATCCCAAATGCCTCTTCACTGTGTTGAAGGCTTGCTTTGCTTGCCTCCTTCAGATGCCGTCATTGTTTGTTTGTTTGATTTGTTTTTCTCCTTGCTTATGGATTGTTGACTTGTCTAAGTTTTAGGCTTTCTATTGGAAGTCTAACTCACTCTTCACTTTCTGTTCTGAAGGTTCTCCAAAAAATCCACTTGGACACTCCCTCAGCAATTCCAGTTGGCGGCGGGGTGGACAGGATATGCCTGTTTAGCCCATGCCCCAGTACTCTGTGCTTCAGGTGGTCCTGGGAAATCCCCAATATAAGCTCTGTGCATTCAAGTCACAGTGGCAGCAGGCCTACCCCTTACACCAGCTAGCTGGGAGACTCCACCCCCACAAGACAGTGATTGAATTATCCAACAGACAGACCAATGAGACACTTATCCAGCAATGCTGTGATAGAATTATTCAAGAATCCTCCTGACTGAAGTGCCCAGCTCCTACCTGTGCTTCAGGTGGTCCTGGGAAATCTCCGATCTAAGCTCTTTGCACTCAAGAAAATATATATTTTTTAAATATGCTTCAAGGTTTACTAAGACATTTTAAAGTTTATAAATAATCTTCATGTGTTATATTATGGCAATATGTGTGATATAATTATTCATCCTTATGCCTTTATTTTTGAAGAAAAATAGTTTAGCTAAATACTTGTTAAATGATTTACATACTGAAAACAAAGTTACACAGATGGCTCCACAAAATAGTAAAAAATGCTAACATTTTATCTTCTGGATGCCCCAAATGCTAAAATGTGAATACTTTCTCACAAAATTGATTTCAAAGTGCTTGGTATGATGACTTATGTCTTGAAAAAATAATTACATTACATTTGGTTAAGAAAAATAAAACAAGACTACTAATGTTTTACCTGCTTTATTAGCCATTAGATATTTAGATACCATATATATGCTTTCTGCTTTTTAGATAAAGCCACTTGATTTTTCATTTAAACTTATGTTTTCTAAATTTTACATAAAAAGAATAATCAAGTTAAACAAATTAGTCATTAAAAGGTTATAGGTATAAGATTCGTTTTTGGCAAAAAAAGTTAAAATGAAATGGATGAAAATAATGTTGGAAAATTGAAAAGAGTTGTATAGAAGGACTGAAAAGAATTACACATAAAAAAGATTTTTATGATCTTTTTGAGAAAGGTTCTCCCTTTAGTTTCAGCTGGCCTGTAACTCGCTCTATAGAGGAGGCTGGCCTTGAACTCACAGAGATCCACCTGCCTCAGCCTCCCAAGTGCTAGGATTAAAGAAGAAGATATTTTTATAACTGTATTGATTATAGTAAAAAGGTTATTAAAGTCAAAATTCAATAACTGCATAAAATTAATACTTGAGAATCTACTTATAACAAAATGGGTTTTCTTAAATACTCATCGGCTTAGGAAAACAAGGGTTTTTAAATATGATTAGCAAAAATTCAGAATTAGTT
The DNA here is from genome assembly GCA_009823505.1 of Rhizomys pruinosus. Lineage (NCBI taxonomy): Eukaryota > Metazoa > Chordata > Mammalia > Rodentia > Spalacidae > Rhizomys > Rhizomys pruinosus. Next base: position 22,384 of record VZQC01000818.1, on the reverse strand, counting down.
ACAGATTCTTCCTCCAAGGATTAAAAAAATCCAGATGATTTCATCAACTGAAAGAAGGGACATAGCATCATGTCCTCCATTCAACTGGAAGAAATAGACTGTATCCAGGTTCTTCTATCCTACTCTTGTAAGACAGAATTCAAGGAGATTTAGCCATGCCCACTTCAACTGAGAACTCAACCATGTGGACTCCAGAGATGCTGGATGGGACTCATCTTTTTTTTTCTTTATTTGTTTATTTTTTTAAGGAATTCTACAATATAAGAGCACAGTTGTTTTCAGATCACATTGACATTGCTCAGTTTGCCATAGAATTAGGTAATGGGTGTTAGCATCCACAGACAAGGGATACCATTCATGGTTTGTTTTTCTGGGACTGTGTTACTTCACTTAGCATGATATCTGATAGCTCCAACCATGTATCTGCAAAGTTCATGATGTCATCTTTCTTTTTATTTTTGTCTTTTTCAAGACAGGGTCTCTCTGTAGCCCCAGCTGTCCTGGAACTCTCTGTAAACCAGGCTGGCCTTGAACTCACAAAGATCTGCCTGCCTCTGCCTCCCCTCCCGAGTGCTACCATTAAAGACGTGTGCCACCACACCTGGTATGATGTCATCTTTCTTTACCTCTGCATAGAACTTCATTGTGTAGATGTACCACATTTTTCTGTATCCACTCGTCAGTCGAGGGGCACTTGGGTTGGTTCCAGCTCCTTGTGATTGTGAAGAGAGCTGCAATACACATGGCTGTGCATGTATCTCTGTGGTAAGATGAGTCTTGTGGGTATATACCCAGGAGAGGTATGGCTGGGTCAGGTGGCAACTTCATTCCAAGTCTTCCAAGGGTTCTCCACACTGCTTTCCATAGTAGCTGTACAAGTTTACATTCCCACCAGCAGTGGATGAGTGTTCCCTTTCCCCACAACCTTTCCAGTACTTGGTATCATTTGTTTTCTTCATCCCATCCAGTCTTATGGGACTCATCTTAAACTACATTGACAATTGAGTCCCCCAAGTAACTGAACAGCTCTCATTTTTTGTTCTTTAAACACTTTTATAATTACTTATATTCAATATTTTCTAATATTTAATATTTCACTTTGTATATTCCTAAATGATAAAATAATGCAATTTTGGGTTGAGTTACCTTGTGAATGATATTTCCTTTCATTAATCATGTTCTTTGCTTTGATTGTTTACTGAGAAGCCTTACATTACTCAAAACTGGTTTTCATGTTTAAAAGACTCAAGTGATTTCCCTCTTTGTAAAAATATATATGTATTGTCGCTGGTGAGATGTCCTAGAACTCACGAAGATCCACCTGCCTCTGCCTCCCAAGTGCTAGGATTAAAGGCATACACCGCCATGCTTGGCTTATTTTTCTACACATTTTTAATGATGAGGTGCTATTGTGTCCTCTTTTAGTGTTTTAATTCTTCAAAAGATCCATACATTTGTATAACATACATTGATCATATCCATCCACTACAATGCTGTTTCCAACTCTCTGTGTCCCCTTCTTCTCACTCTCAAATTTTGGTGCTCTTTTAAAATTTATACACTGTTGTTAGTAATAACCCCCTGAGTCTAATTATTGCTGCCCATTTGTACATAGGTGTGGGGTTATCCACTATGGCATATGTTCTTTCATCTTGTTTGTCTCATGAACATTTTTCTTTCTCCTTCAACTATTATTGACATTTTTGCTGGGTATAATAATCTGCATTGGCATCTAAAGTCCTTTAGCACTGGGAATACTTTGGTCCACGTTCTTCTGGCTTTCATAGTTTGCACTGAGAAGTCAGCTGTAATTGTGATGGGTTTCCATTTGTATGTAATTTGTTGTTTTTCTCTTGTGGCTTTCAGTATTTTGTCTTTGTTTTGAGCATCTCGTGTTTTAACTATGATATAACATGGGGAGTTTCTTTTCTGGTCTTGTCTATTTTGTGTTTTACATGCTTCTTGTATTTGTATAGGTTTGTCATTTTTCAGTTTGGGAAAATTTTCTTCTATTATCATGTTAAAGATCTGGTCAATACCATTGTCTTCACCTTCCTCTATCCCTATGATGCAGAGATTTGGTCTTTACGGAGTATCCCACATTTCCTGGTTATTCCACTCTTGTGGGTTTTTTTATTTTTCATAGTCTTTTTTTATTTATCTTTTTATTTATGTGTGTGAATGTACTGTCTGCATGCAGGTTTGTGCACCTGTGTCGTGCAATACCGCAGAGGTCAGAAGAGGGTGTTGGATTCCCCTGGAACTGGAGTTCTCCTAGAATTGGAGTTGCAGACGGTTCTCAGCCACCATATGGGTGCCGAGGATGGAATCCGGGTTCTCTGCAAGAGCAGTCGGCACTCTTAACTGCTAGGCCATCTCTCAAGCCCTATTTTTCATAGTCTTATTTGAGCGTTTTAGATGTTCTGTGTTATCCTGCTGGTCTGATATTCTATTTTCTGCTTCACTCATTCTGCTTTTGAGGCCTTCCATCCTTTCCTATTGATTGGATGAACGTTCCATTTCCTTTTTCATTTCTTCCTCTGATTTCTTTAGTATTTATATTTACTTTTGGAGCTTGTCATTCTCTACTTGTAGCTCCCTGCTTTGCTGGTATCCTTCATTTTTTTCAATTCAGTCTGGGATCTTTTCAGTGTTTCTACTTCCTTCCAGAGTTTGTCTTTCTCTCCTTCTAGTTCTTTTCAGACATTATGTTTCTCTTCCTCTAGTTTTTTTTGGAGTCTGTATTTTTCTTCGTCTAGTTCTTTTTGGATTTTGTGTTTCTCTTCCTCTAGTTCTTTTTGGAGTTTTCCATTCTCTCCCTCTAGTTCTTTCCATGTTTATCATTTTCCCTTCTAAGTCCTTCCTGAGTTTTTCATTTTCTCCCCTTAGTTCTTATTTGTTCTTTATATTCTTTGATTTCTTTGAATAGGTCTATATTATTCTTCTAAGGTTGGTATCTTGGTTTCCTTCCAGGGAGATCTCATTGTAGTTGTAGGAAACTTCTGTTGGATGGGTAGAGTTCAGTGTGGATTTATTATAAGCTTTTCCTAGGTTGTTTTTTCATTGTGTCCTTGGCATGTGGATTTGGTTTTGTTTGTTCAGTTGTTTGTTTGTTTGCTTTTTGTGTTTTTGGATTCTGGTGCCTCAATATTGACTGTGCAGACTAGATTCACTAAAACTACACCTGCTAGATAGTCAGCACCACAACACCACCAGCTTGAGGGGGGGGGAGGGGTTGTTGCTCATTTGACCTGCTGTGCCCCTGAGACCCTGTCGAGGTTCACACATGCCTCGGTGCTCTCTGGAACCCAAGCTGGCTGGGAGGTTCCTGGGGAAAGTGTCAGTACCCCAAGTGTCAAAGCAGTTCTGCCTTACCTGATTTATCCTTTTAAAATAGTTATTATAGTAGTAAACCATTAACATGGAGAATCCACATAGCCCCTGCTATCACTTCACATTGTTAGCTATTAGGCTTTTCAAAATAATGTTCCTAAGAATTTGATTTTGTTGTGTTTAGCTTAAGTGTAGGATTCCTTCTTGCATCCTCTCTGTCACGTATTCCAGCATTGAAACAGAAGTTTCTAGACACACAATGAGTTAAAAGAACAAGTGAATTAATTTATTAGTCATGTCACTTTCTCATTTTATGGGGCCATTAATTCATACTTCTTTCTAAGTCAGTCAAGCAAAGATGTCAAGTTACCAGTACTGGAAAATTTCCACATTTACTTTAATTAAGAAAAACTAGGACTTGCACACAACTTAGATTGGGGGATTTCCCAAGACCACCTGAAGCACAGTGAAGAGCTGGAACCAACCCAAGTGTCCCTCAACTGATGAGTGGATAGAGAAAATGTGGGTCATCTATACAATGACGTTCTATGCAACAGTAAAGAAAGATGACATCATGAACTTTGCAAGTAAATGGATGGAACTAGAAGATATTATGTTAAGTGAAGTAACACAGTCCCAGAAAAACAACAATAACAACAGAAACAACACAACAGCAAATGATATCCATCATCTGTGGATGCTAGCACCAAATACCTAGTTGTAAGGCAAACTGAGCAATGTTAATGTTACATTCCTTGTGATCTGAAAACAACTGTGCTCTTATATTGTGAGCCCTTTAACAGGTTCTGGAACTAAGCTACCATTTATTTTCAGAGTTAGGAACTTCTGGTATATGGGTGGAGGGCATGTATGCATATTTTAGAGTACTATAAGTTCAAAAGAATGAGAAAAAAACTAGTATGTCATGACATTATGTCTAACCACATTATTGATTTTATGGGAGTGCTTCTTAGCATTTCTTTTTTTTATTATTATTAATTTTATTTCTGTATGTGTGAATGTACTGTCTGCATGCAAGTTTGTGCACCCGTGTCGTGCAATGCCGCGGAGGTCAGAAGAGGGTCTCGGATTCCCCTGGAACTGGAGTTCTCCTGGAATTGGAGTTTCAGATGGTTCTCGGCCGCCATGTGGGTGCTGGGGATCGAACACGGGTCCTCTGTAAGAGCAGTCGGCGCTCTTAACCGCTAGGCCATCTCTCCAGTCCCATGCATTTCTTATACAAGGCTGTTTGAGCTTTTGTCCAAGCCTTTTCTAAAATATTATACAGTAGTTAAAAGTATCAGGCTGGTGTAACTTAGCCTTTCTGGATGCTTAATGACTATACTTAATGACCATACTTAACGCCCATACTAATTTGGGCGAGGGTCTTAAGGAATAACTTTGTTCCTTGCCCTCAGAGGACAACTAAGTCCCAGGGGACTATGCATGGGGGCATCTCTTGAAATGCCCTGCAAATGTTAGTCACCAGGCTTCCTGTGCATGGAGTTCTTGGAGGTCCACTAATGGGACTTCAGCCAGTATCCAGTCTATAAAGAGGAAAGTCTGCTCATGCTTCAAAAAGGGAAGCCTAGTTTAGCAAGAACTGACTTTGTCCTCAAGTGGATGGAACTGGTAAATGAAAAGCCAAAAGGAGCCAGGGGCCCCCTCTTCCCCCCCAAAAAAAAACCTGAGTTACCCCTGAAGATCAAATCCTCAACTTACCTTGAGAAAACAAATACCTGGGCTAACTGTGAGGCCTTAAACATCCAAAAGGAAAGTATAACCAGAAATATATGATTAGTAAGGCCTGAGAAATTGTACTTCAGATATAAAACTTGAGATCTTAGTAAAAAAGAAAAAAGTTTTTAAAAAAGAAAAAAAAACATAGTTCTTTTGCCTGTTTTTCTGGCAAGTGCAGCTACCCTGTGACTGCCACTGCTTTTGCCATCCTTCAAAGACATGAGACACAGCTTTTCAACCTTCCAATATGGACTGAAGACTCATGTCTCTCTAAGAATCCTCCAAACCTTCAGTGCCAGATGGGGACTGCTGAGACATCCAGCTTGTGGACTGAGCTACTACTGGGGTTTCAGCCTTTTCAGAGTATAGACTGCTGTTGTTGGACTACCGAGGCTGTATCATAGAGACCAGTATAGGAAGATGAAGACAGGACACAGTGCTTACTAGACCACATTTGGTGACCATGGGAAGGAAAAACCCCAGTGTGGAGCACAAGGGCAGAACTGATGGCTGTTTCAGCTTGCCAAGGAGGAACCTTCAAACATGACATCTTTCAGCCTAACAAAAAAAATCATAAGCTGAAGATGCTAAAATATATGATATACGTGGCATGCATATATACATATTTTGGAGTGATGCAAATTGGAAGGAATAACAACAACAACAAAAAGACTGGATCAAAGAACTGATGGTGAACTTCTGCTCGAAGCAGTAAACTTCTGCATCGAAAATTTTAAAAGAGACTGAGAAAAAGATGGAACACATGTTTGGTAGAATGCATGAGCTCTAGTGGGGTGGGGGGCAAGGAAGGGGACACGAATCTAGATTTTATTGGAAATTTTGTATAAAATGCACAAAGCTTCAATAAAAATTGGCTTTAGAAAAAGAAAAATATAGTGCCTAATATCCTTACAATTTTTCTGAATTAAAATGAGCTCTTATTAATGCACATGAGCATTGAGTCATCGACTTGAGCATGGGAGACCTACTAGTGGCCACAGTCCTGAGGAAGGAGACCCTCCTTCATCAGCCATCAACCATCAAAACATCCTCAGCTGTCCTGGGTCGATAGGAGCTCTTCTCTCTCCATGGTGGAATTCTGAAGTGGCTTAATCTTGTGTGAGTCTTATATAAGGCAGCATGGCTGCTATCAATTCCCATGGGCAATAAACAGCCTTGTCATGTAAAGAGCACAGGTTTTCTACACAGCACTCCATCTTCTGGGTCTTTTATTCTTTTTGCCCGCCTATTACAAGTTATTCCCTGAACCTGCTGGGCAGGAGTGATATAAACCTGCATTATATAGCAGAAAATTCACATTCATATACTCTGAGCACTTTGGACAGTTATGAGTCTTTGATATAAACACTACTCACTACAATAAGAAGCTTCTCTGTGTCTCTGACAAAGCTTTGAACCAGCACAGATCTATGAACTTAAACATATTGTGAAAGCATTCTACAACATGACCATTTAGAAAACATCAATATGTCCTTCCCTTGGACTTATGATTTCCCTATTTATTTTCACCATATTACAGAACTAGGGAAGAAATCCCTCCTATGGAGCAGGCCTCAAATCCAATCAGAAGAGCAGTTGGTTACTCAGTCTTGATGCTACTGTGCCAGTGGGCATGAACTTCCTTGTAGGTTGGGATTGTAGCATGCAATGCCATTGTTGGGTAAGACTATTGAAATCCTTTCTCCCGAAGAAGGTAGTATAGCACCTTTCAGCACTGTAAAGGAAGTTTCCAGCTGAAAGGAAGTTTCCTGGTTAGTTCAAGATTTAATTCTCTTTGTCTTGAAAGCAAAATGTGTGGTGTATAGATCAAGAGGGTTTTATCATGTATATATAGTAGACACTCAAATACTATGTCTGTAGCCTGGATCATTTAAAGTGTCTCTGGGGATGGTAAGCCATGCCAGGCATGGTGGCGCATGCCCGTAATTCCAGCACTTGAGAGGCAGAGGCAGGCAGATCTCTGTGAGTTCAAGGCTAGCCTGGTCTACAGAGTGAGTTCCAGGCCAGCTGGGGCTACAGGGAGACCCTGTCTCAAAAAGACCAAAAAAAATGTCATATGTTAACAGCATTGTTCACCCATGCAAGATATACTTATTTAAATTCCTTATTAGAATTATATATTTAATTAGCTTAGAAGATGTGGATTTCCACAGGGATTCACTATATATCCTTAGTTTAACCCACACAGAATTTTACCCACTCTCCACCACTTCTTTCCTTTAGCTTCCTGTCTTCAAACTCACAACTTACTTCTCTATATTCACCCCTGTACTTTCATAATACATTTGTTAACTCTATCTTTAAAAGTAAAATTTATCACCCTTTAATCTTTTAGTATTTATTTTAAAGCATAGAACTATTCTGAGCTTTTAAGTACTGTATGGACTGCATAAATTATTTGACTAAAGGCTCCTTTTCTGAACCTTGTGCCTCTCCTAAAAGCCTCTGACTTATTCTGCCAACCACACCGCACAGCATGCTGCCTAGAAACTGTATGGAGTCTGCAAACCTAACCTCAAGTAAGGACCTTCATCTCAACTTCCACCCACTCACATATACCTAAGTTCACTGTGGCCTCCTGTGCCCTGCCTCTAGGAAGCACTGCTCACTCCCACTCTACCCTACCCATTATCAGTAAAGAACCACTTGTAAAACACAGAAAACTTTCCATAACTTCTAAACATCATCAGGGAGAAAATTCTAACCCTACATATGGTTTTCTCCTGGGCTCAGAATGCATCTCTCCCTAGCTATGCCAAGACCACTTCTGATACTCTATGCACATGTCACTGAATTATCATGTGATTGAACCCTGAGCACAATTCAGCTAGTACACACCCTGACAATTTGGAGTAACAACAAAGATTTAAAAATTCACTCAAAGGGGGCTGGAGAGATGGCCTAGCGGTTAAGAGCACCGACTGCTCTTACAGAGGACCCGGGTTCGATCCCCAGCACCCACATGGCGGCCGAGAACCGTCCGAAACTCCAATTCCAGGAGAACTCCAGTTCCAGGGGAATCCGATACCCTCTTCTGACTTCCGCGGCATTGCACGACACGGGTGCACAAACTTGCATGCAGACAGTACATTTAAAAAAAAAAAAAATTCACTCAAAGGTGAGAACAGGTATCCACATCATTAGAAATCATGAAGTGACTCACTACACATGCCGAGGATCCCATCAGAGAAACAAAAATATATTGAATTACCAAGACAGTATCAGTTCTCCACAGATTAGTACATCCATCTCAACATCTCCTGAGAAGAGCAACTGAATCTATGCACAAATTATTTAAAAATAGTGATGATAAATATGATCAAGGAGCTCAAAGAGGACATGCACATATTCCAAAATGAAGACTGTGAATATACAAACAGTTGAATGGAGTAAAGCAAACAAGAAATGAAAACAAAGTTCAATAAAAGGCAGAATTTGTGATGAAAAAAAACAAACTGAAATAAAACTTGAAATGAGAAATTCAGTCACTTAAATAAAACCTAACCAAGAGAATGGATCAGGTGGAAGAAATAATATAAAGGCATGAAAACAAAGTAAAGGAACTGGATCATTCAGCCAAAGAAAACACTAAATTTAAATTTCTCTGAATTTTTTTGTTTCTGGAGACATGTAGCCATTTTTGTCTGTAGCCACAGATAGCCTAGAATGTGGTATGTTGACTAGGCTGGCCTCTACCTCAAAGAGTTCTGCCTGCCTCTAGCTCCCAAGTGCTGAGACTACCAAGGCATGTGCCACCATGCACAGATTAACTTTATCCAGTTGACAAACCGGCAGTCACTATGGACGAAGGAACCTCTACTGAGGAATTTCCTTCATCAAACTGGCCTGTGGGGATGTCTGTCATTTTCTTAATTGTTGATTAATGGAGGTCCTGGAGAGATGACTCAGCCATTAAGAGAAATGACTGCTCTTGCAGAAAACCAGAATTAGGTTAGCAGCACCTACATGGTGACTAACAATCATTCATAAATTCAGTTCCAGGTGATCTGACATGTTCTTCTGACATACATAGGCAATGAATGACATAAATTCAGGCAATACACTCATACACATAAAATAAAAATAACAAATAAAATATTTTTAAATCATACTTATATAAACCACCATTTCTCCCAATTTATCTTTGAGAAGAGAAAAAGCAATTGTCCTCACTTTAAGTATAAGAAACATGCCTTGGCCTGGAAAGATGGCTTAGTTGTTAAGAACATATGTTACACTTGCAGAGGCCCAGAGACCTCTTCTCAGCATTCATGTCGAGTGGCTAACAACCATATGAAACTCCACCTTCAGGGGATCTGATGGCTCTTCTGGCCTCAGTAAGCACTTGCACTCATGTGCAGGTTTCCACACACAAACACACATATACATAATTAAAATATATAGGTATAGGCCTGGAGAGATTGCTCAGTGGTTAAGGGCAGTGGCTGCTCTTGCAGAGGACCCAGGTTCAATTCCCCCACATGGCGGCTTACAACCTTTTGTAACTCCAATTTCAAGGGATCCAATGCCTTCTTCTGACCTTCCCTGGCATTGGGCAATATGGATGCACTTACACACATGCAGACAATATACTCATACATCTTTCTTCCAGTGTAATATCTGTTCTTTTTGTAACACAGAGAACAATTGGGGCTGCCCATATGTGCATAGATGTAGGACCATCCACTAGTGCATGAGCATTCTCCCAGTCACCGCACTCTTAAGTGGCCCTTCAACTGCCAATATGAGCACTTCTGCTTTTGGGTCTGAGAGAACCTTCCACGTCAATGCTGAATTTTTAACTGTCTTTATCTTGTGCTGGTCTTGTGAAGGTGCCAATAGCTACTGTGACTCCATGTGTAGCAGGCAAATCATGTCTGGAGGACACCATTTCACAGTCTTGCTCCTCATCTTCTGGTTCTTTTTGTTCTTTTTTTTTTTTCTGAGCCAAGAGAAGCCAGTGGTGGTTATTATTCTTTCTTTACCTTCTTCTATAATGTAATTTGAATATTGCTGGAAAGAGCTTGATATAGATGTCCTTTCTACAGCTAAGTACCCAGGGTCTCTTATTCTCAGTATTTTTAACATTTATGAGTTTCTTTATTAACCAGTACCTGCTGCAGTAAGAAGCTTGTCTGAGGTTAAGAGCAACACACATCTATATATTTAACCACAAATATAGAGAAGGCAGTTTGCCATTTAGAAAAACAAAATCAACAGGTTCTCCAATTGGACCATTGCCTTTCCCAGCCACAGGTTTTAACCAGAAGTACTAAAGATGAAATGCCTCCTGTGGAGCAGGTCTCAAATCCAATCAAGAGGTGGACACAAATTGTCTTGCAGCCTGGGATTATAGCATGTGATGTCCAATGTTAGTTAAGACCACTAATGGCTTTTTTCCAATTGAAGGTGGTATAACACTTTCCAGCACTGTAAAAAGGCATTCAGTAGAGAGAACATTTCCTCCTTAATTTAAGATTAATATTTCTCTATGTCCACACCAAAGTGTGTGGTGTCTATCATCTAGTTATGCTGGGCAGTCAAGAATAATGACAATAGCCTGTTTTGTTTTAGTGATTCTGGGGGCTCCTTGACAAATTATTCATAGAAGGAAAACTGTTCCTGGTATTGAGAATTTTTTATGTAATTACCCATTTTTTGTTTTTTGCCCATATAGTATTTCTTTTTAAATTTTATTTTAATTAAATTTTTGCAATTTACATACAATATAGTTTGATAGTATTTAGATGCCTTCCCCTACCTATCTTCATATCTCCTCACTGCCCCATCCCAATTTAATGCTTTCTCTCTCTCCATAGATAGATAGATAGATAGATAGATAGATAGATAGATAGATAGATAGATAGATCTGAGTATACATATAGATATATGTCTGAATATATACATATATATTTATATATTTATATATTTATATATTTATTTATATAGACTATAGAGTCTGATTTGTGTTCCCAAATGTCCTGGGCCCACAAGGACTCCCATCCCTGTAAGACACTGTCTTTTGCCCTCTCAGCAGCCATCAATTACCAAAAGTTCCTTAGCTTGGGTTGGGATTTCTTTTTTTTT